>BLSH010541809.1:114088-130923 GCA_018402905.1 Glandirana rugosa
GTGTGTGTGTGTGTATATATGTGTATGTGTATATATATATATATATATATATATATATATATATATATATATATATATTATAGCGGGAAACTGCTAGAAGCCCCCTAGCTGTGCGTGCGCGGATTGCTGTTTTATAGGCGGCGATATCATGCCACTCTGCAGCAGTAACACACTCACTTTGCGCTTCTAACGAAATTAATTTTATAAAATTGCTCAGAGGTTCAAGATAAGCTAATCTTAACCACTTCCACACTGCCTACCGTATATTCATGGCGGCAGTGTGGATGCGTCCTGCGAATCGCCGTAAATAAGCGGCGCTCTGCGGGTGGCCGCTAGGGGGCGCGCGTGCGCCCTCTGTACTCCTGTGTAGTGTGCCTGCGGCTCGGGGGGACCCGATGTCCGCCGGCGAGCCGCGATGAGCAGCCACAGCAAAAGAACTGGGAACCGCCGATGTAAACACGGCGGTTCCCCGCTCTGTTAGTGGGGGCATAGGAGATCTACTGGGATCAGTTAGATCTCTTATGCCCATGGTAGCCCAGCCCCCCCACAGTTAGAACACACCTAGGGAACACAGTTAACCCCTAGATCACCCCCTGCAGGTTAAACCCTTCAATGCCAGTGACATTTATACAGTAATCAGTGGATATTTCAATTTCTGATTGCTGTATAAATGTCATTGGTCCCAAAAAAGTCAAAATGGTCCGACATGTCCGCCCCAATATCGCAGTACCGCTAAAAATCGCAGATCGCCGCCATTACTAGTATAAAAAAAACCCCAGAAATGAATTCTCATAATCCGTAAACGCGGCCGCTTTTGCGCAAACCAATCAATAAACGCCGATTTGCAAATTTTTTTTTTTTATTAAAAATATGAGGAAGAATATAAATCGGCCAAAACCGATGAAAAAAACATTTTTTTTTTTTTTTTTTTTATTTGTATTTCAGCAAAAAGTAAGAAACTTATTTTTTTTGCAAAATTGTCGCTCTTTTGTTTATAGCGGTGATCAGAAATGACGCAGAGTCGATCAAATACCACCAAAAGAAAGCTCTATTTGTAAGAAAAAAAGGACGCAAATTTCGTTTGGGTACAATGTCGCACGACTGCGCAATTATCTGTTAAAGCGACGCAGTGCCGAATCGCAAAAAGTGCTCTGGTCCTAACCTGGGAAATCCTCCCGGGGCTGAAGTGGTTAAGGCAACATTCACATGGGTATTTTATCCCGTTGCAAATGACTGCTGATTCCTGCTAATTTTGATACCTGTAAGCAGCTAGCTGCAGCCACTAAGCCGGGACATTTAGTGATAGGTCGTCGGTGCCCGCAGCTAATGTGCCATGTAATCACTGCTGTGTGAACAGCCATGAATAGCTGGGTGCTGCTTGCAACTTGTCATTTAAAATGTATTGGTCTGGCTGCCCCAGCTAGCTGCTAACAGGTGTCAAAACACGGGGAATCAGCAAATTCCTGTTGCTGCCATTCACACTGGGGTAAAATGCCCATGCAAACGTAGCCTTAGAATGCTACAATGTGTTTGAGATTTTTAAATAAAAACTACTTTCTGAATAGCATTATACTGTGTGTCCCTGGTTAGGGTTAGAACTGTGTGAGCTCATGAACCCCTTTTCTCCTACCATTCACTGACAGACGCAGCTCTCCATGACGTGTGGGGTTTATGCTTGTCCCACTAGGAGTTAACTAGGCAGGGAAAAGAAACAGCTGGCCCCTCCCATGGGGCCATCCTCTCTTCCCTCATAAACCCCCTCCCTAGCATAGCTCAGCAGTTTTAATGCCTAGTTTGCAAGGAGTTGACCTGGCTTCCCTTTAGGGGAATTGCAGTCCTATTTTTTCTTTATTCTTTCCTTATTTTTATTTTATTTGACTTCTATCAAGCATTGATCTGCTATCAAGAAGCCGGCCGGGGCATAGAGAGTCCATGGGCTCTGTACTCTCCCCGGCCTGGCCGACCGATGCGAGCCAGTCCCGCTGTATGGGGACCCGCCACATCGTGCCCGTTTCGTGCGGGTGGCCTGGGATGATCCCCACTTGCACCCAGCCCCGGATGCGATTCGGGTAGGGCATACCGTCCAGGCAGGGGCGGAAAGTCTGCGACTGGGTGGCTACCCACGGCGGTCGTCCGGAGTGGTGAGTGAGAACTTCTTCCTCCCCCCCCCCCCCCCTTCAGGGGGCTGAAGGGGGACCGACGACCCTAAAAAAAAAATTAAAAATTTCTGGGTAGCCTCCGCTAAGGGTGCGCGGAGCCCCTTTTCACCCCCGCACCGCACCCGATAGTCCGGCGACCGCCCGTTGATTTTTCACCGCCATACGGCGATTGGCCGCCATTTTGCGGTGGACCGCCGTCATTTTACTGTAGCCGCGGACATGCTAAGCCTATGGAGCTTTCCCTCTAGCGCTCAGAGCGGCAGTTTGCGGTACTGCACGTTCCCTGCAGGTGGTTTTCGGGCTCTAGTGTTCAATGACGGCCATATTGGTGTCCCCTGCCTATGCAAAAACGTATGGAAGACATTTTTTCCTCTCTCTTGGAACGGTGTGTATTCCGGACGGCGCGGCTCTGCTGACGATCATCTAAGTTGACGGGCAAAACAGCAAGTATTACCCTTAGTTTACATCTGTGTGTTGCTAAGGGGGATTTGGGGGGAGAACGATGGCAGATTATACTGCTCAACCTGCTTGCTGCTAGCTCAGACGCATCTGCGCAAAGGGCTTTTTGGACCAGTTGCGGTGGTCTTTAGTGAATGCTCCCCGGGCGGATGTCGCCCAACAGGCCCCCAAAAAGCGTCCTTCGGGGAAATGGATCAGGGGGCGGCGGTTTTCCGCCATTATCGCTAAAATTCGCACTACGCTGTGACTTAGCCGGATGACGTATTGCAGACTTCTGCGTATTTGTGTGGGGTCCCCCAAGCCACTTAGGGCCCCAAAGGCTTACCCCTATGATCAATTTTTTGATCACTTTGGTTGTCATGAATGGCAGCGTCCGCAGCATTCTTTTTCGCGGCAGCACAGTGGTGTAGTGGGTAGCACTTGCGCCTGACAGCAAAATGCTTGGTGGCTCAGATCCTAACCATGACCTCCCTGCCTGAAGTTTGCATCCTGTGCCTGCGTGGGTTTCCTCCCGGTGCTCCGGTTTCCTCCAACACTTCGTGAGCATAGGTCAAAACGGTTCGCTGCTCGCTATCCCTTTGAGGAAAGCTTTTTTTTGTAAAAAAGACGGTACTCGCCTGTGGTGGTCCCACTGATAGCTCACCTTAATAGGGCGACGATTATTTCTCTGGAAAGGGTTCCTTCCTTCAAGGACCCCGCTGACTAAAAGACAGAGGCACTGTTAAAGTCGCTTTTCCTGGTGGCAGGCTCTGCGGCCAACCCTGACGTTCGCCATGGCGGCGCACTGTCTGAGCGTATGGCGGAGCTCCAGAATTTTCTGGACTGCGGCTGCCTAATGGATACGCCGCAGAGGGCTGAATTTTTGCTCCAAGGTTCAAGTGCCTTGGTGATGCGGCTGTTGATTTACTGCCTATGTTAGCCAGGATAGCGGTGTTTGTCGTTTCCTCAGACGGGTACTCTGGTTCCTTTTTGGTCCGGTGACCATGCTTCCAAAAAAAAAAAAAAAAAAGGTCTTGCTGACCTCCCCTTTCAGGGTGGACGTCTATTCAGTCCACGTTGGGATGAGATCATTAAGGGCTTCACGGGAGGTAAGAGTACCTTCCTTCCAGAGCCCCGGAGGCGTGAGTTTCGCCGTAGACAGGGGCCCCCTCCCTCGGGTCAGAAGAGGTTTTTTTCGCACCTCGAGCGCAACAGGTAAGGGGACCCGTCCCGGTAAGGCGCTGCAGGGACCTGAAAACGGCAGTGGCAGCGCAAATCCCAAAAGGCGGAAGACAAGTCCTCCTCAGCCTGATGGGTTGCCCCCACTCGCGCTTCGGGTGGGGGGACGTCTTCTGGGATTCGCAAACCGGTGGTTGGTTCACTTCCCCGATCATTGGGTCCGGGAAGTGGTGTCCACCGGGTTCAGGATAGAGTTCAACACTCTACCCCCAGACAGGTTCTTCCCATAGAACTTAGGGCTCCTGCAGGATCGCCGGGAGGCCCTTTTTTCGGGGCTGTCCAAGCACTTTCGGACCAGGGGGCTCGGCCAGTACTGGACCTGAAGGCCCTGAACCGGTATGTCAGGGCGCGGAAATCCCGGAGGGAATCTACCCGCTCGGTTGTGGCCGTCCTTCTTCAGGGGGAATTTCTGGCGTCTCTGGACATCAGGGATGCGTACCTCCATGTACCCATTTGTTCACGGCATCAGCGCTTTCTGCGCTTCGCAGTGGGAGACCTGCATTTTCAATTTGTGGCACTCCCCTTCGGTCTGGCCTCGGCACCCCGTGTTTTCACAAAACTGGTTGCTCCGGTTTTGGCGTTGTTGCGACAGAGAGGCATTACGGTAGTAGCCTACCTAGCCGACCTGCTCCTGCTAACGGAGTTCGTCTCGGCTCTGGAGGAGAACGTGAGGATCACAATGACCTCGCTGCAGGACTTCGGCTGGTTACTCAACCTGCAGAAGTCGTCGGTGTTCCCATCCCGTCGCCTGGAGTATCTGGGTCTGATTCTGGACACAGAACAGGCGAAGGTGTCCCTCCCTCCAGCCAAGTTGCTGTCTCTGCAGTCGGCAGTGCGAACCCTCCTGTCGCACCGTAAGTCTTCATTACGATTCTGTGTGCTGGGGCTCATGGTCTTGTCTTTCGAGGCGATACCATTCGCCAGAGTCCCACTCTCCTTCTGGCTCGGTGGGACAGGTCACCTCGGTCCTTGGACCTTCTGATCGTCTGAGTTCCCAGACCAGGGCATCTCTGACCTGGTGGCTTCGGGACTCGGCGTTGATTCAGGGGAAGTCGTTCCTGCCCCTCCAGTGGGTGATCGTCACCACGGAAGCCAGTCTTTCAGGCTGGGGAGGGATCCTGGGGCAGCTGTCTGCCCAGGTTTGTTGGTCGGAACGGGAGGCTCGTCTCCCCATCAATGTACTGGAGTTAAGAGCAATCAGATTGTGCATATTTCACTGGACAGTGAGATTGCAGGGCCGCCCGATTCTAATTCAGTCAGACAATGCCACAGCAGTGGCATATGTGAACCATCAGGGCGGCACTAGGAGTCCAGCAGCTGCAGCGGAGGCAGCTCTGATACTGCATTGGGCGGAACGTCACGTTCCGGCAATCTCCGCCATTTACATTCCAGGTGTGGAGAACTGGCAGGCGGACTTTCTCAGTCGCCAGACGCTGGACCTGGGAGAGTGGTCTCTTCACCCGGAGGTGTTCAACCAGATTTACCGCAGATGGACGCCGGACGTGGATCTCATGGCGTCTCGGTTCAATCACAAGGTGGAGACCTTTGTGTCCAGAAGGAAGGTTCTGTTGGCAGTGGCCACGGACGCGCTGGTGGCCCCTTGGGGCCGTTACCACCTTCTGTACGCTTTCCCTCCGATAAAACTGTTGCCGCGATTGATACGCAGGATGGTGGCGGAGGGGATACCAATAATTCTGGTGGCTCCAGATTGGCCTTGGCGCACTTGGTACGCCGACGTGGTGCAAATGGTGGCAGACGCCCCTTGGCTCCCGCTGCAAGACAATCTTCTGTCTCAGGGACCCATCTTGCACCCTGCCTTACCTTCGCTGGCTTTGATGGCCTTACTATCGAGTCCCAGGTGCTAGGAAACAGGGGAGTCGCTGACTCAGTGATCCCTACATTGTTGAAGGCTCGCAAGTGTGCTTCTCGCAAGATTTACCACTGCACCTGGAAGGCTTACATTGCTTGGTGCGAGGCAGAGGGTCGTAACCCTCGCTCTTATGTCGTGTCCAGGATCCTGACTTTTTTGCAGCAGGGCCTAATCAAAAACCTGGCTTTGAGCACTCTCAAGGGCCAGATTTCGGCTCTGGCGATTCTTTTCCAGAGACCTTTGACTTCGCACTCTTTGATTCGTACCTTTGTTCAAGGTGTGCGACATGTGGCGCCTGGGGTGAAGGCTCCGATGGCTCCGTGGGATCTGGAATGATGCTTTCTGTACTTCAGAAACCGCCATAGGAGAATATCAGGGAGATTTCCTTACAACTGCTGTTGCAGAAGGTGGCTTTTTTAGTAGCCATCTCTTCCGCCAGACGGGTGTCTGAATTAGCAGCACTATCGTGCAAGTCTCCCTACCTAGTCCTGCATAAGGATAAGGCGGTATTGCGAACCTCTCCTTCCTTCCTTCCTTCCGAAGGTGGTTTCTTCCTTTCACATGAAGATATTGTTCTCCCTTCATTGTGCCCTCGTCCATCGCACCCCAAAGAAGTTGAGTTGCATGCCTTGGACGTAGTGAGGGCCTTACGAGTGTATTTGGCTGCTACAGCTTCTTTTCAAAAAGCTGATGCCTTGTTTGTACTGACAGAGGGTCCGCGCAAAGGTTTGGCGGCCTCGTCAGCTACTATTTCTCGTTGGATCAGACAGACCGTGACCCATGGGTATTCTGTTTAGGGCAAGGTTCCCCCTTTTCCGGTCACGGCTCACTCTACCCGGGCTGTTAGCACTTCCTGGGTTTTCAGACACCAGGCCTCGGTGTCACAGGTGTGCAAGTTTTATAAGTTGATGTGCTTGCATCTTCAGATGCTGCTTTTGGCCGCAAAGTTTTGCAGGTGGCAGTGTAGGCGCATCTGGCGTTCTGTTGGGTACTGTTGTTAGCGTTTACCCACCCCTCTTTTTGACACAGCTTGGGGACATCCCCACACATCATGGAGAGCTGCGTCTGTCAGTGAACGGTAGGGAAAAAGGGATTTTATTAAAACTTACCATAAAATCCTTTTCTCCGAGTTCACTGACAGACGCAGCACCCGCCACTCTGTGCTCTGTTCTATGTACGGCTTGTGTACAAACTGCTGAGCTATGATAGGGAGGGGGTTTATGAGGGAAGAGAGGACGGCCCCATGGGAGGGGCCAGCTGTTTCTTTTCTCTGCCTAGTTAACTCCTAGTGGGACAAGCATAAACCCCACACATCATGGAGAGCTGCGTCTGTCAGGGAACTCGGAGAAAAGGATTTTACGGTAAATTTTAATAAAATCCCTTTTTTTTCGGCTCCATTATATTGGCTTGGAACAAGCAGTACACATTAGTTGCTGTCATGTGCACTGCTCCATTCACACTACAAATCCCATAGTCCCCTAGTCTATCTCATGAGCAAGCAAGATGGGGTAGCTACATTCCTACATACAGTAGGGCCATGAAAAACAAAAATAGGCATCCTTTAACACAGCCTTTCTCAACCGGGGAGCAACGGCATCCTGCTGGAGAAAAGCTGTCAGAGGAGACCGAGCTACCGATACCCAGCCAAACTACATTAACACAGGGAGCTTAATTAGACAGTTGAATACACTGAGAAAAGGGAGGGGGAGTGTGTGCTGTGCTCTCTGTCTTCCCCTACAATGCGGTACCTAGCTGTGTGAGGAAAGGTACTGTACTGCAACTTTTTATAAGGCTGTAAAAGTGTGTGATGTATGTATGTATGTATGTTTCTTTTAATCTTGACCCCTCTATTCCTGATGTATCCGATCTGCTTTAATAGGCCAGGTTCACACCTGTCCGCCTGCGGTTTGGAGTGCGGTACGGTTTTGTTCACTAGTTCAGGTGCAAATTTTTACGTGAATTCGCACCTAAACTGGACCCAAAATCGCACAGGACCCTTTTCAGAAACCGACTGCGGCCGCCCCTGACATGTGTAAACTGGCTCCATTGAAAGCCAGTTCAATTCACATTATGCAAATCGGAGGAGGTTAAAAACACACCCAATTTGCATATATGTGAACCGAGCCTTAAGGCCTCTTCGTAATAGCAGCAAGGACTGCTGCCCTCTGAAAAGCAATCCGTGCCCAGATCACTTTGCAGAGGCATTTGACAGGCAGTAAAGAGGCAATATGTCACCACCTGTTTTAACACTGTAAATGCAGCATCACAACACCGCAACTGCAATGCAGTGCAGCCCCATTCACGTGGTGGTATACTTCCAACTGCGGCCTCAGCATGTTTACACCCCCAACTGCCTCTCAAAAAAGATTTGGAAGGGACTTTGAGTTAAAGAGGAAGTAAACCCAGATGGGGTTTACTTTCCTCTACAGTCCGCTGTAATTTAGAAGCATAATGGGCTACTAGTCATCACATAGTAGCCCAATATGTGCCACTTACCTGCAAACGAAGCCTGTGATGTCCAGCGCTGTCCCCTGTGCTGGCGGCATCCATCTTCTGCCCCTCTTTCTTCCGGGGGCAGCGACTCCGGCGCTGTAACTGTCCGGAGTCGCGTGCCTTCACTCCCACACATTCAGCGCTGCCAGTCACGGCACGGTCGCAGTGAAGGAACGGCACGGAGGCCGTTTCTTCACTGCACATGTGCCGACATGACGTCAGCACAGCAAATACACTGCATATCTCCTGAAACGTACAGGTTTAGCAGATATGCAGGGCACCTACAGGTAAACCTTATCATAGGCTTACCTGAAGGTGAAAGTGGTTGTCACAAGTTGACAACCACTTTAAGAATACATAATAGAATATTATATTTTCTTCTATCTAACCGGAGTGAAGTGTCGTCTTAATATTTAGGGCCAGTTCACACCATAGAAACGCAGTCCGGATGCGTTCCGGATGCTTTTCTGCATGCGCGTTTTTGACGCTTCTCCGGTCCGTTCCGGTGCGTTTTTGATGCAGTCCAGTGCAGTTTTTTTTCCCCCTTTTTTTCTTAGGACATGTGCATTTTTGGTGCATGTAGGTGCATTCCAGTGCATTTTTGGTGCATGTAGGTGCATTCCAGTGCATTTTTGGTGCATTCCAGTGCATTTTTTATGCATTTTACCGCGTTCCAGTACAGTTCAGTGCATGAAAAATGCAGCATGTTCTACTTTTTTCTCTGGAGCTGGAACTGACTGCACTGGTGTGAACTATGCCATTGGAAACCATATAACCTACTTTCCATGCATTTTTGATGCAGAATAAAAATGTACTGGACTGCGTGTGGTGTGAACTGGCCCTTAGGCTCTGAACAGTTAAAAATTGCAACATGCACATTTCTTGACTTTGCTGCAAGCAGGCAAAACTGTCAGGCCCCCTTCCCACTGTTGTGTTGCAGTAGCACGCATTTTTACTGCACGAAATTGCAATGCGTGGTAATGATAGAATTTATGGTATTTTGAATAGCACCCCCTTTACTATTACAAAGCTGGCAACACTCCCATATTTAGGGGGTAACCTGTTCCAGCACAGCACACGGCGTGGCTGTGCGGGGGCTCCACCTGGCACAGACGCGTCATTCATTCACAAGTCCTGTCTGCTATTGCGGCAGATAGATGTGCAGTTTCAATGGACTGTGAGTGTGCTGATCAGCGCACTCTAGTTTCAATTTGTATACAATCAGGCAGGCCCTTGCACTACATGGTTTTGGTAAATCTGAAGACAAAAATCTAATAGTGTGTATGGGGTCTTTGTCCACTGACACTTCCTGCAGCTCTGAAACTGCCAGTCCCTACAGAGGTGCGGGCACAGAGCTGTAGGCAATGTCTGCAGGAGCCTGACACTGCACAAGTAATCCACTGATCACGGGTGCAATTCTCTGCAGGCTCCTGTGTAAAAAGAAAAAAAAATGCACTTTGATTTTACTGCAAAACCTTTTTTCTAACCACTTCAGCTCTGGAAGATTTATCTCCCTTCGTAACTAGGCCATTTTTTGCGATACTGCACTGCATTATTTTAACTGACAATTGTACAGTCATGCAACGCTGTACCTAAACAAAATGTGTGTCCTTTTTTTTTCCCCACAAATAGAGCTTTCTTTTGGTGGTATTTGATCACCTCTGCGTTTTTTATTGTTTGCACTATGAACAAAAAATACCAATTTTGAAAAAAAAAACAAAAACTATTTTTTTTACTTTCTGCTATAAAACACCTCCAATACAAAAATGTAAAAAAATCTAATTTCTTCATTAATTTAGGCCAATATGTATTCTGTTTACATATTTTTGGTAAAAAAAAAAAAAATCCCAATAAGCATATATTGATTGGTTTGCACAAAAGATATAGTGTCTACAAGTTATGGGATTTTTTATTTTATTTATTTATTTATTTTTTTTATGAGTAATGGTGGCGATCAGCGACTTATAGCGGGACTGCAGACAGTCTGGACACTAATACAGTGCTAGCAAATATGCACTGTCACTGTACTAATGACACTGGCAGGGAAGGGGTTAATATCAGGGGTGATCAAAGGGTTAAATGTGTGCCTGATCAGTGCTTTACTACTGTGGGGGAGGTGCTTGTACTAGGATAAGGCATGGATCGGTTCCTCTGCTAGGCAGAGACACAGGATCCATGTCTTCTGTAGTGACAGAATGGCGATCTGCCATGTTTAAATAGGCAAACCGCCATTCAGCCTGTCTACCAAAGCATTGGCTGGTGCAGGCAGACAGCTAGTGCGCCGTACACGCCAATCCGCTCCCGCTGTGTCTAATCACACAGGATCGGGCCTCCCCAAACCCGGAAGTGCAGGATCACGTACTAGGTATGTGATCCTGCGCAGGTCTGCAAGTGGTTAAGGTGAACGTTAGTCTTAAAATATTAAAAAGTAAGCTGCAATTTTTAATAGATGCCCTATTCTGGACCATCCAGCGAGGAAACCCCCAGGTAGTTTGAGGTGGCTGGGCAGCTGTGTTTGTCATAATTAACCCTATCTGTACCAAGCAGGTTTATCTTCATTATCAATTGTAACTAGATTTAACCACCTGCCATCCGCGCCATAGCCGATTGACGGCTACAGCGCGGCTCTAAAATGCCGGGAGGACGTCAATAGACGTCCTCCCATTTGGCTCGCGCTGGGCGCTCCCGCGGGCGCGAGTGGCACGCGCACGTGCCGCTGCACACTGTGGGAGCGTGCCCGCGGGTCGGGCGGACCCGATGTCCGCCGGAGACCCGCGATCTCCTTTCAGAGAGGAGGAACGGGGAACCGCCGAAGTAAACACGGCGGTTCCCCATTCTGTGAGGGGGGGCATGAGTGATCTACTGATCCCTGTCACTGGGATCAGTTAGATCTCTCATGCCCCTGTCATCCCCGCCCCCCCACAGTTAGAACACACCCAGGGAACATTGTTAACCCCTTCACTGCCCCCTGCAGGTTAACCCCTTCACTGCCAATGACATTTATACAGTAATCAGTGGACATTTAAATTTCTGATCGCTGTATAAATGTCATTGGTCCCAAAAAAGTGTCAAAAACGTACGACATGTCCGTCCCGATATCGCAGTACCGCTAAAAATCGCAGATCGCCGCCATTACCAGTAAAAAAAAATAATAAAAACGCCATAAGTCAATGTCCATAGTTTGTAGGCGCTATAACTTTTGTGCAACCCAATCAATAAACGTAGATTGCGATTTTTTTTTACCAAAAATATGTAGAAGAATATATATCGGCCAAAACTGATGAATAAATTTGTTTTTTTATTTTTGGATATTTATTATAGCAAAAAGTAAAAAATATTGTTTTTTTTCAAAATTGTCACTCTTTTTTGTTTATAGCAGTGATCAGAAGTGACGCAGAGGTGATCAAATACCAGCAAAAAAAGCTTGTGGGAAAAAAAGGACGCAAATTTTGTTTGGGTACAGTGCTGCACAACCGCGCAATTGTCATTCAAAGAGCGACAGCGCTGAAAACTGAAAATTGGTCCGGGCAGGAGGGGGGTTTAAGTGCCCAATAAGGAAGTGGTAAATACATTAAGAAAGGGTTAAAGAAGTTGTAGAGACTGGGATTCTTGCTCTTCATGAAGACAGACTTGGGACCAGCTCATTCTAACATTAAAAAAAAAACAAAAAAAAAAAAAAAACCTTGCAATAAGCCATGACTACAGAGAAACATCTAAAAGATGAGAAATATATATATATATATATAAAAATATAGCTATGCTGTGTGAATAGGAACATTTAACAGACGCAAAGCTTTATCAAATTTGACTGCAAAAGTGGAAATAGACTTTAAAGCGGAGTGCCCCCCTTTTAAAAGTCAGCAGCTACAAAAAGTGTATCAGACACTCCCCTGTCCCACAGTCCAGCGATGCAGCCGCCCGAAGCCTCGCTCCTCTCTCCCCTCTGTGGTGCCAACATCACAGGTGTGGGAGCCCGGCTTTGGCTTCAAAGCTGGGCGCGCTGCGAATGGTCAGTGTATCTTCTGGGACCTGTGACATGTCCCAGAAGATCGCCGGGAGGGGGGGACAGGCGAACTTCCTTCTGGCTCCGCGGCGCCAGGACAGGAAGTGGGACCCTGTGAAAACAGGGTCCCCGCCCCCCCCCAAAAAAAGACATGCCAATTGTGGCATGTCAGGGGGTCACCTTCACTTAAAGTGGAAGTTCAACTTTTGGGTGGAACACCGCTTTAAGGGCTGTTCACACCTGAAATGCATAGGAACGTGGTCTGCATTCCTGTGAGACTCAGTGCAGTGCGATTTTTCAGATCATTTGTTTAAATGGGCTGAAATCGCACTGGATCACACCAAACATGCATGCACTACTTTTCAAAATGCACTGCACGAAATTGCATAGTACTGCGGTATTAAATATACATATAATGGGCTTGTGTATATTCTAGTGCCTCCAAACAAACAGCACATCTAGTGCATGTACATAATTAACAGGTGATAGTATAGGTACACATTTGGAAATGTGTTTGAAAAAAGCAAAACAATAAAGAAATAAATGAAAGCAAATCAATATAAAGAATACAATAAATAGTACATTTAAAATATATAAATAATATATATATATATATATCCAAAAACATATACAAGAAAAATGTATAAATAAAGTGACGTGTATATATTCTTAGTCCAAAATTCAGTCCACTAAAAAGATATTAGTGCTATAGCGAAATATGAACTTCATCCATAAAACATGTAGACTAAAATTAATCCACCACACCACCAATCTTGTGATAAATCCTCCACCAGTTAGGATGTGCCCTTACCGAGGCCCCTGGACCCCCTATTACGGGGGGGTCAGGGGACACCTGTGTGGATATCAAGCTTCCACTAAGCCACAGATGCTGGTATCCTCACCGCTGTCTCCCAGATATTATCCCCCACGATTTGGGGTTCCAGGCAGTGCAACACTTCCTTGACTATGAGAACAAACTGGTGACAATTCAGAAGGACTTTATAATGGAATTACTTAAGTTTGCTGCTTCCCATAACTATTTTTGGATTGGGGGCAGCTACTTCTTGCAAAATAAGGGGGTGGCTATGGGGGCTAAATATGCCCCCAGCCTAGCCAATTTATTTATGGCTAAGTGGGAGGAGGATGTCATTGATTCCCAGAGGAGGCCTGAGTTAGCCTTTTGGATTCTTTATATTGATGACGTCCTCCTCCTGTGGAAGGGCGAGCGGATATCCCTGTTAGACTTTGTGGAGTCCCTAAATCAAAATGATAGGGGCATTAAATTGAATTTTGAGATCGGCCAAACTATGGTTCATTTCTTAGATTTAACCATCAGGATAGAGGGAAGTAAGATGTCAACGTCCACCTATTTTAAACCTACGGATAGGAACATTTTCAGAGATAGTTGTCATCATAAGCCCTAGTTAGAAGGAGTCCCCAAGAGTCAACTACTCCGCATTAGGAGGAATTGCACCAATTATGTAGATTTCGATATACAGGCTGAGATATTAACTAAGACATTCATTGAGAAGGGGTATGAGAGGACCCATTTGCAAAGTATAACACAATCAGTGAGGAATATAGACAGGAACACCTTTCTGACCAAAAGGGACCGACCATCCAATCGGGGGTCTGAGCCCAGCCGAGAGTTTGCATTTATTACAAACTTTTCTACGCAGCATAGGGCAATTCAGAGGATTTTTCATAAACACTGGCACATCTTACAAAATGACGGTCTTGAATACAGTCTTGCCCCCAAATTACCTACAGAGGAGTATCATCCCTGAGAAGTAGGTTGGTACACAATATTATAGATGCCCCCTCCAGTGCACCTTGGTTTCATGATCTAAAAGGACTTTTCAAGTGTGGCCAGTGTCAAGTCTGCAATATTAATGAATGTCAGGGGAGGAAGGTTTTTAATTTTTCGTCCACTGTTACCACTAAGGAGTTCAAAATTGTGTCTTTCATCACCTGTAGAACCACACATGTAGTCTATCTGCTGCAGTGTCTTGTGGCCTGCAATATGTGGGCAGGACCACAAGGGCGCTCAGTGTTAGACTCAATGAACACTTGACAAATATTCGGAAGGGATACAAAAACCATAGTGTGTCTAGGCATTATGATAGAGCACATGCGAGAGATCCCACAGGTACCCTTTTTGTGGGTATCGACCGCTTTGTGTCCTTTTGGAGGGGTAGCTTAAAAGTGAGAGAGTTTATCAGTGTTATACCTAAACCACACAAGGAACCTTTGGATATACTGAATTATCGCCCTATCTCATTGATAAATTGTGATTTAAAAATCCTGACGAAATTACTGGCTACTCTTAATACTTTTCTCTCACAATATATAGATAGAGATCAATCGGGATTTATTACTCAAAGGCAAACGGTTGACCAAATTCGAAGAGCAATCACGCTGATCTCGGCGGTAAAAACAAATTGGGATACCACTGATGACACCATGAAAAGAGAGTTGCTTTTATTATCTTTAGACCTGCACAAAGCTTTCGATTACCTGTTTTGTACGCTGGAGAAATTTGGGTTTGGTACTGTCTTCCTTACATTACTTTAAAACGCTACATAGTACTCCATCAGCCCAAGTAACCATCCGGGGTTATAGGTCACGAGTATTCCCAATACGAAGAGGGACACGGCAGGGTTGCCCGCTGTCGCCTCTCTTATTCGCGATAGCAATCGAAGCCTTGGCTGTGGCGATTAGATCTCACACTCATATTCATGGAGTGCGTTGTGGACCGCAAGAGCACAAGTGTTCTCTATTTGCGGACGATGTGCTTATGTACATAACTAAACCACTTAGGCAAAGGTATTAAACTCATTTTTCTCCTCAGTATTCACAAAGGAAACGGGGGGATCAATTATTCAGAACTACAATGCTGGTCTTCATGACACATCACAGGAAGCACCCTTGTGGCTGACCGAGGGTGAAATCAGGAATAGGCTTGAAAAACTGAACACCAATAAGTCACCAGGCCCAGATGGCTTACACCCAAGGGTCCTTAAGGAACTTAGCCAAGTTATTGCCAGACCCTTGTACCTAATCTTTAAGAGCAGTTTTCTGACTGGTATGATACCAGCTGACTGGAGGAAAGCCAATGTGGTACCAATATATAAAAAAGGACCAAGATATATCCCTGGGAATTACAGACCAGTTAGCTTAACATCAATAATTTGCAAGCTCTTGGAGAGAATAATAAGGGATTATATACATGATTATTGTAACGAGAATGGTATCATTAGTGGTAATCAACATGGTTTCATGAAGAATCGCTCTTGCCAAACCAATCTACTAACCTTCTATGAGGAGGTGAGCTGCCACCTAGATAAAGGAAGGCCTATAGACGTGGTGTATCTGGATTTTGCAAAAGCATTTGATACAGTTCCCCATAAACGTTTACTGTACAAACTAAGATCCCTCAACATGGATCAAAGGGTGAGTACCTGGATTGAAAACTGGCTGCAGGGGAGAGTCCAGAGGGTGGTGATAAATGGGGAGTACTCAGAATGGTCTGGTGTAGAAAGTGGGGTTCCCCAAGGTTCTGTCCTGGGACCAATCCTTTTCAATTTATTCATAAATGATTTGGAGGACGGGGTGAAGAGCTCAATCTCAATATTTGCGGATGATACCAAGATAAGCAGGGCAATAAACTCTCCACAGGTTGTGGAAACCTTGCAAGAAGATCTGAACAAATTAATGGGGTGGGCAGACAAATGGCAAATGAGATTTAACGTAGAAAAATGTAAGATAATGCATTTGGGTACCAAGAACATGAACGCAAACTACTCACTAGGGGGGGAGCCCCTGGGGGAAACTAGGATGGAAAAAGACCTAGGGATCCTAGTAGAGAACAGGCTCAGCAGTGGCATGCAATGCCAAGCTGCTGCAAGCAAAGCCAACAAAGTGTTGGCATGCATCAAGAAAGGGATCAACTTCAGGGATAAATCAATAATTCTCCCACTATACAAGTCTCTGGTGAAGCCACACCTGGAGTATGCCGTCCAGTTCTGGGCACCAGTCCTCAGGAAGGATGTCCAGGTATTGGAAAGGGTTCAGAGAAGGGCCACAAAGCTAATTAAGGGATTGGAATGAGTTATGAGGAAAGATTACAAGCACTGAACTTATTCTCTCTGGAGAAGAGACGCTTGAGAGGGGATATGATTTTAATGTACAAATACTGTACTGGTGACCCCACTATAGGGACAAAACAAGGGAGTACACAAAGACACGCGGCCATTCACTAAGAATAGAGGAAAGGCGGTTTAACCTTAAAATGCGTAGAGGTTTCTTTACGGTAAGAGCAGTGAGAATGTGGAATTCTCTTCCACAAGCAGTGGTCTCTGCAGGGAGTATAGATACAGTCAAAAAACTACTAGATGCACACCTAAGGGACCACAGCATTGAGGGATATACAATGTAATACTGACATAAAAGCACACACATAGGTTGGACTTGTGTCTTTTTTCAACCTCACTGACTATGTAACTATGTAACTTACCACTCTACCCAACTTATTAAAATTACTTCATCACTTCTCCCGTATTTCTGGATTATCTCTGAACACCCAAAAAACAGTAGCTTTTAATGTAAACATTCCTCCCGCAATATTACTACT
>BLSH010541809.1:130933-155054 GCA_018402905.1 Glandirana rugosa
GAAGGGCCACAAAGCTAAGTAAGGGATTGGAAGACCTTAGTTACGAGGAAAGATTACAAGCACTGAACTTATTCTCTCTGGAGAAGAGACGCTTGAGAGGGGATATGATTTTAATGTACAAATACTGTACTGGTGACCCCACTATAGGGACAAAACAAGGGAGTACACAAAGACACGCGGCCATTCACTAAGAATAGAGGAAAGGCGGTTTAACCTTAAAATGCGTAGAGGTTTCTTTACGGTAAGAGCAGTGAGAATGTGGAATTCTCTTCCACAAGCAGTGGTCTCTGCAGGGAGTATAGATACAGTCAAAAAACTACTAGATGCACACCTAAGGGACCACAGCATTGAGGGATATACAATGTAATACTGACATAAAAGCACACACATAGGTTGGACTTGTGTCTTTTTTCAACCTCACTGACTATGTAACTATGTAACTTACCACTCTACCCAACTTATTAAAATTACTTCATCACTTCTCCCGTATTTCTGGATTATCTCTGAACACCCAAAAAACAGTAGCTTTTAATGTAAACATTCCTCCCGCAATATTACTACTTTTGAGGGAAAAATTTAAATTCCAATGGGCCTCTAAATCTCTATCTTTTTTGGGTGTTCAATTGACTCCCTCAATCTCAGACCTCTACCGTGTTAACTACCCTCCACTTTTCAAACAGTTGAGAACTGACTTATCACGTTGGTCTGACTACCAGTTGTCTTGGTTTGGGAGAATTAATTCCATCAAGATGACATTCTTACCTAGACTATTGTACTTCTTTAGGACCCTACCGGTTGCGATCCCGAGGAGAGAATTACAACAACTACAATCAGATGTCCTTCCATTTGTGTGGAATAATAAACGGCCCAGAATGAATAAAAAGACTTTTTACACTTCCAAACCATGTGGTGGACTGGGTCTTCCTAATTTGAAAGCCTATTATCAAGCGGCCCAAATAACACAACTTTCTTATACCACGGCTAAAGGCCTCCCGCACTTATGGGTCTCTCTTGAAGCTTTGTCCTGCCACGCCATCTCTATCGGCTCTCTTATGTGGCTTCCTAGTAGACTTCGACCCCCGGTGCTTTGCCCCACTTTGTCCCACTCTTTGGCGGTGTGGGATGGAGTGCGGCGACGTATCGGGTTATCGTCCCCTCACACTCCTCTAGCCCCTGTGTTTTGTAACCCCAAATTTTTCCCGGGTATGACCCCGAGCCTGTTCCATTGGTGGCTCAACAAAGGGTTGCTTAAGATAGGGGACTACCTTAATGAGCATAGACTCCATCCTTTAAAATACTTCACTGATACACTACAGATGCCCTCTACTGAATTATTCAGGTATAACCAAATTGTCTCCTTTATCAGATCAAAACTTAATGGTTTAAATAAACCAAATACACTTACTAATTTTGAAATATCTTGCCAAGCAGGTGGATGTGGACGGGGACGAATATCTGTGGTGTATGCGGCCCGGATGGACCCTTTGTCTAAACTCCCTTACATGATTCAGTGGGAAAAAGACTTGGGGACCACCTTTGAGCTTCTTGAATGGCAAGAACTCGCTTTTAGGATGTCCAAGATTTCAATCAACACAGTTTTAATAGAAGCAAATTACAAAACTCTTTTGCGATGGTATCTAGTCCCCACTAGAATAGCGAAAATGCATCCATCCGCATCCCCCATTTGCTTTAGACAATGTGGTCAGCTGGGTTCCATGTATCATGTCTGGTGGCAATGCCCTAAGGTTGTTAGATTTTGGATAAGGGTATTTAATATGATAAACTCTGTGACAGGAATAAATCTACGCAGAGCCCCGAAAGTGGCGCTATTCCATAAATTTCCTGAAGACTTACCCAAAAAATCTTTGAAACTCATAACATATATTCTATTAGCAGCAAGAATAGCAGTGGCTAAACATCGGAAACAGTCGGTGATCCCATTTGAGTTTATAAAAAATAAACTGAACTGGATTATGGTTAATGACAAGCTCACCTGCACACTCCACAACACCAGCAAGAAATTCGATAAAATTTGGGCTCCATGGATACATCATGTATCAGTAGACTCCTCTACCACTGGCTGACCTCGTCTCTTCTTTCCCTTTGTTCTTCTTTCTTCTTTTCTAGTTTCCTTTTCCTTAATCTTACAAACCTATCTGGGTACTAGCTACCTTCGGGGTAATAGCTGATTGGATCTTATGTTAGGAAGACGACAAGTTAGCTGTCAATCTGAGGATATGTATGGACTTTTGTCACTGAATCTTATGGTTGTATTATCTATACCTTAACCGAGGGCACTTCCTTCCCAGTTGTTGGTTGGAGGGGAGACCTCTCTGATGTGGCGCGTGGCCGTCACACCACATGCTTTGGAAATACTACTTGAGGACAATTACCATGGGATTTAGTGATAAATCTTATGCTTCCAACGTTGATGTTATCATGAAAAACAATGTAGATCATTTAATATTTACCATAAATATAACAAGACACGGTAAATGCATGTATTCATAATCTACTTCTGTTGTTTGAACGATATTCTGTAATCTTCGGATTGTACTTTACATGACTTTGAAATACCCCTTTTTTCAATAAAAAGATTGAAAGTAAAAGTGATAGCGTTATCCAGGATGGAGTCCAGGTGGATTTTTCTCCTAAAGAGTTACTCCCCCTTTGGTTTGAATATTGATCAAGATGTAAATTGTTTTATTGATAACTCATAACTAGTCTACATAGCCTTATGATCATGTAATCCTTACCCTCCTTTTTTACATATAATCAATTCATTGCATTGGGCATACTATCACTTATATATCCTGCTTCAGTCATATATATATACTTTTATTTTTTTATATATTTTTTAGATTTTCTTATGTGTATATATATATATATAAAAGTCCTTCTTATATATTCTTTTTTATATCCTTTCTTCTCATTTTAGCATGATATTAATGTTTGTGTATGATTCTGCTTAGATTTTAGTTTGGGCAGAGTGCTGAGTTTGGACCTTCCCCCCCCCCCCACTCTCTCTCTTTCTGAGCCAAAAGTAATTGTATTGCTGGCCTCCGTGGGTGAATTATTATGGAGAGGTGCATTCCCCGTTATTTTGTGAGTATTTTCCGGGATCTGAGTTATGTCTCTGGCCGTCAAGGTTATGGCACGTGCGTTCGTTCATACGAAGGGATGTGATTTACAATAGGGGCTTGGTTTCCATCAGATCCCGGATCATAAACATCACGTATGGGGTGTTATTCACAATGAGACACATTTCCGGTTTTGCTTGGAACGCAAACGGACGAAGTTCCGCTGCCGCACACGTCGGGGCATGGAGACGTGACTGTGCGTGACCTGATGTGCACATGCGCGTGACCCCGTTGAGAGACCTGTGATGGACAGTTCCAACAAGCACAATGATTGGCCCATTAACATATGTAACTCACTATTTAATGCGGTGATGGTAGACATCCTTCATGCCCCGGAAGACGTCCGTTTGTGACTAAATCGATAGGGCGGAAGTGATGTCTCCAGGTCACCGCTGACTCTACAGTTGGACAGATATCCATTGTCTGCGCTAATATCACTGGAAATTTGTAAGTGCAATATCTTTTAATAAATTGTGGCTTTTAAACGGTATTACACCATTGTGGCCCTTTTGTCTTTGTTGAGCACTACGGATTGGTTGACATATCCGGGAGACAGCGGTGAGGATACCGGCATCTGTGGCTTAGTGGAAGCTTGATATCCACACAGGCGTCCCCTGACCCCCCTTAATAGGGGGTCCAGGGGTCTCGGTAAGGGCACATCCTAACTGGTGGGGGATTTATCACAAGATTGGTGGTGTGGTGGATTAATTTTAGTCTACATGTTTTATGGATGAAGTTCATATTTCCCTATCACACTAATATCTTTTTAGTGGACTGAATTTTGAACTAAGAATATATACAAGTGCACTTTATTTATGAATTTTTCTTGTATATGTTTTTGGATATACAGTGGGTATGGAAAGTATTCAGACCCCCTTAAATTTTTCACTCTTTGTTATATTGCAGCCATTTGCTAAAATCATTTAAGTTCATTTATTTTCCTCGTTAATGTACACACAGCACCCCATACTGATAGAAAAACACAGAATTGCTGACATTTTTGCAGATTTATTAAAAAAGAAAAACTGAAATATCACATGGTCCTAAGTATTCAGACCCTTTGCTCAGTATTCAGTAGAAGCACCCTTTTGATCTAATACAGCCATGAGTCTTTTTGGGAAAGATGCAACAAGTTTTTCACACCTGGATTTGGGGATCCTCTGCCATTCCTCCTTGCAGATCCTCTCCAGTCCTGTCAGGTTGGATGGTGAATGTTGGTGGGCAGCCATTTTTAGGTCTCTCCAGAGATGCTCAATTGGGTTTAAGTCAGGGCTCTGGCTGGGCCATTCAAGAACAGTCACTGAGTTGTTGTGAAGCCACTCCTTCACTATTTTAGCTGTGTGCTTAGGGTCATTGTCTTGTTGGAAGGTAAACCTTCGGCCCAGTATGAGTTCCTGAGCACTCTGGAGAAGGTTTTCATCCAGGATATCCCTGTATTTGGCCGCATTCATCTTTCCCTCGATTGCAACCAGTCGTCCTGTCCCTGCAGCTGAAAAACACCCCCACAGCATGATGCTGCCACCACCATGCTTCACTGTTGGGACTGTATTGGACAGGTGATGAGCAGTGCCTGGTTTTCTCCACACATACCGCTTAGAATTAAGGCCAAAAAGCTCTATCTTGGTCTCATCAGACCAGAGAATCTTATTTCTCACCATCTTGGAGTCCTTCAGGTGTTTTTTTAGCAAACTCCATGCGGGCTTTCATGTGTCTTGCACTGAGGAGAGGCTTCCGTCAGGCCACTCTGCCATAAAGCCCCAACTGGTGGAGGGCTGCAGTGATGGTTGATTTTCTACAACTTTCTCCCATCTCCAGACTGCATCTATGGAGCTCAGCCACAGTGATCTTTGGGTTCTTCTTTACCTCTCTCACCAAGGCTCTTCTCCCCCGATAGCTCAGTTTGGCCGGACGGCCAGCTCTAGGAAGGGTTCTGGTCGTCCCAAACATCTTCTATTTAAGGATTATGGAGGCCACTGTGCTCTTAGGAACCTTAAGTGCAGCAGAAATTTTTTGGTAACCTTGGCCAGATCTATGCCTTGCCACAATTCTGTCTCTGAGCTCTACAGGCAGTTGCTTTGACCTCATGATTCTCATTTGCTCACATGCACTGTGAGCTGTAAGGTCTTATATAGACAGGTGTGTGGCTTTCCTAATCAAGTTCAATCAGTATAATCAAACACAGCTGGACTCAAATGAAGGCGTAGAACCATCTCAAGGATGATCAGAAGAAATGGACAGCATCTGAGTTAAATATATGAGTGTCACAGCAAAGGTCTGAATACTTAGGACCATGTGATATTTCAGTTTTTCTTTTTTAATAAATCTGCAAAAATGTCAACAATTTTGTGTTTTTCTGTCAATATGGGGTGCTGTGTGTACATTAATGAGGAAAATAAATGAACTTAAATGATTTTAGCAAATGGCTGCAATATAATACAGAGTGAAACATTTAAGGGGGTCTGAATACTTTCCATACCCACTGTATATATATTATTTATATATTTTAAATTTATTATTTATTTTATTCTCTATATCGATTTGCTTTCATTTATTTTATTGTTTTGGTCTTTTCAAACACATTTCCAAATTTGTACCTACACTGTCACCTGTTAATTATGTACCTGCACTAGATGTGCTGTTTGTTTGGAGGCACTAGAATATACACAAGCGCATTATATGTATATTTAATATTGTCATTTTAGTTTAGAATTCACACTTTATATTTTGCAGCTGTGTTAATTTTCATTTATCTTAGAGGGTAGCGCAACCATTCACATATTGCATAGTACTGCGGTGCCATGTAAACAGGTGCAGGCAAATGCATGACCGTTTGGGGTGCCGTTAAGAATATATTGACACCTGCAGCAGATTGCACATCTATTGCGTTTTGAATGTTGTGTGGGAAACGTGCATGGAATGAGCCTTTCTTGCGGCATGTTCTGTTATGAATTGGCCCTAAAAGTCACAATTACTACAGCAGATACTGTGAGCCTCGAATCCACTGCGGGTTCTTGCATCGCACCCGACTCGCACGACAGTTTATGCTGTCATATGCGAACTGAAGGGAGGTATCAATACATTGTTAACAACACCCCCTTTTCAGCTCGCATATCGCAGTGCGAACTGCAAACTTGCATGGGAATCGGATTGCATGGGCATGAACCCCCATGTGATCCGATTCTGGTGCGGACCAAAAAAAGGGTTCTATGCGACTTTGGTCCGTATTTGATGCGTTATCAGCCGTACAATTTGTATGGCTGAAATCGCATCGCACGGACATCGCATATGTGTGAACCGAGGCTTGTGAGTTTCCCAAGATAACAAGCACTGGCAGTTGTTGTGGGAGTAGATGGTTTAGTTTTTGTCTAAAACCTAAGAGTTGAAAGGTACTACACTAAATGAAGCGACACAAACTATTGGACACACCCACTTTTTGAGAGTATTCATTTTTCTGCTTGATCCATGCCCAAACTGACTACACATAAACAAACGGGGGGCCTTCCGGAATGTGAGCAGCGGGAAGACTGAGCTCCGGCCTGGACGACTGATCCTGTAGAGATCCTGAGCGGCAGACGTGCAAGTGAAAGCCGGGACTACATGTAAACAATGTACAATGGAGAAAAAACTTTCGATATGAAAGAATTAGCCTTCAAAGTCAAACATGGACACTAACTTCTAGGAACACTGCTACTGAACTGCTCTAGTTCATTTAACTGCTGTAGCAACATTTCTCATGATCAGCACTGTTTTGAGAGATTTTGGGCACTTGAGTTGTTGCCAAATGGCCCAGAAATAAAGTGGTATTAAAGGATAATTTTTTTTTTCACATAAAAAAAAAGTTATACTTAGCTGCTCTATGCAATGACATTGCACAGAGCGATCCCTTAACTCCTCTGTTGCTATCCGCTCCTCCTTAGTAAGCCGGGTGCTAAGGGGGCACCCATGTGCGTGCGGTACTGAGCCAGGCTGTGTGCGCTACGAGACACACACACAGTGCAGGCAACCGTGCCCCTGCTCCCTCCTCACTGGACTTGGACAAAACATCAGGAGCATATGGCTCCTGCTGCTCTGTGTCTCCTGTGAGACCAAGAAGTGAGAGGAGTGGTGCTGCAGCAGACAATGCCTGATTGGTGAAAGGAGTCAGTCATGTTTAGGGATGGGAAGTAGAACAGGTAGTCAGGTGTTTTGCGTTTAGAAATTCTTTAAAGGTGAAACAAACCAAATATTGTTATCCCTGGAAATGCTTATCTATTGCAAGATAATTTGCATCATCTAGCGAGTGTTAATAGTTGATTTTTATCAATTCACAAAATGAACAGAAAAGAAATCAAATCAATATTTGGTGTGGCCACCCTTTGTCTTCAAAACAGCATCAGTTCTTCTAGGTACACTTGCCTGTATTTCTCAGCATTAAGGACACCATTGAATCTGACCAAATCTCCAACTCTATTTGCAGAAATGCAATACAGCCAAATATTTGAAATTTTGACTCATCATTCCAGAGCAAGTGTTGCCATTTTTTTGCTTAACCACTTCCTTACTGGGCACTTAAACCCCCCTCCTGCCCGAACCAATTTTCAGTTTTCAGCGCTGTCGCTCTTTGAATGACAATTGCGCGGTCGTGCGACGTTGTACCCAAACAAAATTTGCATCCTTTTTTCCCCACAAATAGAGCTTTCTTTTGGTGGTATTTGATCCCCTCTGTGTCATTTCTGATCGCCGCTATAAACAAAAAAAGAGCGACAATTTTGAAAAAAAAACAATATTTTTTACTTTTTGCTATAATAAATATCCAAAAATAAAAAATAAAAAAACAAATTTATTCATCAGTTTTGACCGTTTTATATTCTTCTACATATTTTTGGTAAAAAAAATCGCAATTGGCGTTTATTGATTGGGTTGCGCAAAAGTTATAGCATTTACAAACTATGGACATTGATTTATGGCGTTTTTATTTATTTTATTTTTTTTACTGGTAATGGCGGTGATCTGCGATTTTTATCGGGACTGCGATATTGGGGCGGACATGTCGGACATTTTTGACACATTTTTGGGACCAATGACATTTATACAGCGATCAGAAATTTAAATGTCCAATGATTACTATATAAATGTCATTGGCAGTGAAGGGGTTAACCAGCAGGGGGCAGTGAAGGGGTTAACAAATGTTCCCTGGGTGTGTTCTAAGTGTGGGGGGGCGGGGCTGGTCGGGACATAACAGATCTAACTGATCCCAGTGACAGGGATCAGTAGATCTGTTGTGTCCCATTCACAGAACGGGGAACCGCCGTGTTTACTTCGGCGGTTCCCCGTTCCTCCTCTCTGAAAGGAGATCGCGGGTCTCCGGCGGACATCAGGTCCGCCCGACCCGCGGGCACGCTCCGGCGGGCGCGAGCGGCGCGTGCACGTGCCGCTCGCGCCCGCGGGAGCGCGCCCAGCACAAGCCAAATGGGAGGACGTCTATTGACGTCCTCCCGGCATTTTAGAGCCGCGCTGTAGCCGTCATTCGGCTATGGCGCGGGCGGGAGGAGGTTAACCACTTCCACACCGCACGCAGTATATTTACTGCAGCAGTGTGGACCTGTACCACGAATTGCCGTAAATAGACGGCGATTTGGGGAGTGGCAGCTAGGGGGCCCACCGCACTCCAGAGGATGAGCTTCTAGACCAAAAGAATGGGGAACCGCCAATGTAAACACGGCAGTTCCCCGCTCTGTCAGTGGGGACATAAGAGATCTACTGATCCCTGTCATTGGGATCAGTTAGATCTCTTATGCCCATAACAGCCCAGCCCCCTCACAGTTAGAACACGCCTAGGGAACACAGTTAACCCCTAGATCTCCCCCTGCAGGTTAACCCCTTCACTGCCAATGACATTTATACAGTAATCGGTGGACATATACATTTCTGATCGCTGTATAAATGTCATTGGTCCCAAAAAAAATGTCCGCCCCAAAATCACAGTCCCGATAAAAATCGCAGATCACTGCCATTACTAGTAAAAAAAAAAAAAAAAAATTAAAAACGCGGCAATTTTGCGCTAACCAAATTGCGATATTTTTTTTATCAAAAATATATGGAAGAATATAAATCGGCCAAAACCGATGAATAAATTTTTTTTTTTTTATTTTTTTTTTTGGATTTGGATTTTAGCAAAAAGTAAGAAATATTTTTTTTTTTTGCAAAATTGTCACTCTTTTTTTGTTTATAGCGGGGATCAGAAATGACGCAAAGGTGATCAAATACCACCAAAAGAAAGCTCTATTTGTGGGGAAAAAAGGACACAAATTTCGTTTGGGTACAACGTCGTACGACCGCGCAATTGTCAGTTAAAGCGACGCAGTGCCGAATCGTAATACATGTTCTGGTCCTACAGTGGGAAATCCTTCCAGGGGTGAAGTGGTTAACCTTGTTTCCATGTCAGAGGTATGGCTTTTTGGCAACAATTGAGGATTGACCACAAGTTCTCAATGGGATTAAGGTCTGGGGAGTTTCCTGGCCATGGACCCAAAATGTTGATGTTTTATTCCTCAAGCCACTTAGTTATCACTTTTGCCTTATGGAAAGGTCCTGCATCATGCTGGAGAAGGCATTGTTTGTCTCTAAACTATTCGTGGGTGGTTGGGAGAAGTTGCTCTAGGAGGATGTTTTTGTACCATTCTTTATTCATGGTGTTCTTAGGCAAAATTGTGAGTGAGCCCACTCCCTGGGTTGAGAAGCAACCCCACACATGAATAGTCTCAGGATGCTTTACTGTTGCCATGACACAGGACTGATGGGAGCGCTCACCTTTTCCTCTCTGGACAAGGTTTTTTCCAGCTGCCCCAAACAATCGGAAAGGGGATTCATCAGAGAAAATTACTTTACCCCAGTCCTCAGCAGTCAAATCCATTTACCTTTCACACAATATCAGTCTGTCCTTGTTGTTTTTCCTGGAGAGAAGTGGCTTCTTTGCTGCCATTCTTGACACCAGGTCATCCTCCAAAATTCTTTGCTTCACTGTGCGTGCAGATGCACTCGCGCTTGCCTGCCACCATTCCTGAGCAACTTCTGCACTGGTGGTGCCCCAATCCCACAGCTGAATCAACTGTAGGAGAGGGTCCTGACGCTGGACTGAGGTTAGGAACAGGGAGCACAGTGCCCAAAGTAGCACGGGTTGCCAGTTGCTGTGGTTAGATGGCTCAAATCCACTTGAGGGGGAGCAGGAGTGGACTGGGAGTTCAATGGAACTGGCGTGCTAGCAGTATTGCGAGTCCTCACCAGGGGGCAGACAGGTGACGAAATCCAAAGCCGAGCCAGGGGTCATACACAGGAAGCAGGTCAAGCGGAGCGATGGGTCAAGCCGAGTCATACACGGGAAGACATATCTGTTGCAACGTTGATAAGCCAAGCCGGGGTCAAACACAGGAGAGCAGGTTCAGGAATCAGAAGCAAGCCGGGTTGTTTAACAAGAGATCACAGGAATGCAGGAACACTAGGAAGCTGAGAGATAATCCAGCAGCAATACAATTTCAGCAGGAAGTTGAAATAGCTCACAGGAAGTCAGGGGGTCATCATGCTGTGTGGGAGTGCACCTGTGCACGCCTAGTGTGGCCATCTTGGAAACTGGCAAGGTTGGAAGTTCCACGTCCATTTCCCTGACAGGATTAAGTTTATTTTCAAGGCAAAGGGGGACATTGCAATCCATCTGATCACTCTTGATAACATTCTGGAGTATATGCAAATTGCCATCATAAAAACTGACAGCAGACTTTGTGAAAGTTACTATTTGTGTCATTCTCAACATTGCACGTTTCTTTGTCCTTCAAAGGAGCTTGAACATCACATCTTGAAACCCCAGTCTGCTTTGAAATCTTTACCTGGAAGAGACCTTGTTGATGCAGTAGAACTACCTTGTGTTTTCTTGCTGTGCTCAGTCTTGCTATGGTGTATGACCTGTGAAATGAAACGGTCTTCCACAACCTCAGCTTGTAAATATGTAAATTGACTGCGCTGATTAAACTAATGAGAATAAACTTATCTAAGAATTATATACCATAGTCACATGTGAGCATTATACAGGTACTGTGGATACATAAATAAGCAAATCATACATTGAAAAAATATTATATAGTTGATATAAATTAAGTGCAATAATCTTGAATACAAAAGAAAAAGTCTTATCATACTGTAAAGTGCAAAAAGTGCAAATGAAATTTGATATCTGTTTGGTAAGTGAAAAAAAGTCTGTGAATAAGTTCCACTGAGCAGATGAGGAAGTCCATATAGCTTTGAGGGATAATATAGGAATCCTTCCACCAGGTGTTTAAAAAAGAAAAGAGGAAAGGGGGGCCCGTGAGGACATCCACACCACACTGTAATCGGGGATCCTTACCGGAACCAAATGACCACCTATCTCTATGTATGTTCACTAGCGCAGGCATAATCCCCAATTAAATTGCATCCACTGTTCCTTGTTCAGTCTCCACTAGTCACTCAACGGAGTTCATACCGTATATAAGAGAAAAGGGGTCCGCAATAGTGTAATTCCGTAATTTTATTGAATATAGTAAAAATGCCAATTGGCTACTTACAGCAATGTAGAAATAATGAACGTTGTACAACATTAACAAACTGGTAACCCATGCTTCCGGGATCATGTGGGGGCGCGATGACGTCAATGCGTGGCTCCGCCCTATATGTTTAGTCACAACTGACGTCTTCCAGGGGCACGGGCGACGCATTGAGCCATTGCTCTTATAGAGAAATGCGTAACCAAGCCTCGTTCTCGTAGTGCTGGGACCAGGAGACTGCTCCCCTATCAGATCAAGCCTCACATCTATGCAGCCTCCATATTAGGTGTCTCCAAAGGAGGTATAGGTCTTATGTGTGATCAGGTATGGAGATGTTTAAAAGGGAACTCTACCCATAGGATTGAAATTTTTTTTTAGCACAAATGATGTTTTAGACTCCCAATTGAAGATTAATTTGTATCAAACAATAAGGAAGCAGTAAGATATTGATCAGAGAGCAGTCATACGCTTCCGTAGCATTCCAGAGGCTAAAGTACTAAGTCATAAATATTCCTAACAGATGTATTGAAAAATAAGTAGTAGCACAAAACAGATTGGTATGTTGATACCCAATAGATCATGTAAATGGACGGTGTTAAAATTAATTAAGCTCAAAATAAAAAGCTCAGTATAATAAAATTACCTTAAAAGGTTTCAAAATCAATACAAATACAAATATAAATAAAAATAAAAATATGGCAGAAAAAATATTTGAATAAATTAAAATATATATGAAAATATAAAAACAAGACTTAAAAATAAGACTTAAAATTGTGGGTACCAAATCTCAACCCCACATTAATCTCATTATAATAGGTATGGATATGTGAAAAAACCTAGGTTGTTTGGGTAAGACTTCTCTTTATATATGGTCGTTTCTCAGTATGTGCCAATGTTTGGCAACTATTTTCTTAATCTCGAAGTGTTGTTGTGAATAGGTCGTTGTGAAGGGATTAATTGATGTGTTCTGTTCTTTGTCAGAGTGGCGTATCTTCTCGGTTAAAAGTGTATCTCTCTCCATCCTACGGACTTCGGATACAACTCTCTGTAGTTCTTCACTTTGATATCCCTTGTTTTGAAATCTCTTCGTCAGAATTGCAGCTTGTTGATCAAAATGTTCTATTTTGCTGCAATTTCTGCGCAACCTCATATATTGACTTTTTGGCACAGAGTTTAGCCAGGGTTTGTGATGGCAGCTATCTTTAGGAATAAATGAATTCCTATCTGTAGTCTTAAAGTATGTAGAAGTCATGAATGCATCCTGTTCTATCCAAATGTTTAAATCCAAGAAGTGTACACCTAATTGGTCAGCTTCATATTTGAACTCAATGCCTCTATCATTGTCATTGAGCCTGTTGATGTAGTTGCTCAAAGAATCCCGTGATCCATTCCACAGGAGGAGGATGTCATCTATATATCTAGCCCAGAGGACCACCTCTGTCGCCTCTGGGCATAGATGACGTCCTCCTCTCACTTGGCCATGAACAGATTGGCGAGGATGGGGGGAAATTTAGCCCCCATCGCCACGCCTCTGTTTTGTAGAAAAACTTGGTTCTTGAACCAGAAATAATTGCATCTGGTGGCATACATGAGGAGCTCCATAATATAATCTTTGTGCTGGCTGGTAAGCGAACCATCTTGGTCTAGGAAATGTTTTACTGATAAAATACCCCAATCATGTGGGATACTGGTGTAAAGAGACGTGACGTCTGCTGTTATTAGCCACAGGCCCTCTGTATATTGAATGTTCCTTAATATGTTGATAATATGTCTACTATCCTTCACGTATTAAGGGGGTAGATTGGACCAATGGTTGAAGATAAAAATCTATATACCTCCCAACTCTAGATGTTACTGAGTCAATCCCACTTATTATGGGACGGCCTGGTGGGTGGACGGGGTCTTTATGTATTTTAGGGAGGTAATAGCTCACAGGCGTTTGCAGTGCTGATGGTACCAAGTATTTACTCTCTTTTTTATTCAAAATGTCAAGATCATATCCTTTCTTGACCAATATCTCCAATTCTTTCTTGAACTTAGATCTTGGATCCAGTTTGAGTAGAATATAAGTATCTTGGTCTATTTTTAGTTTATACAACCTCAGCCTACATATGAAATTGATGATCATTAGCACCTACTTGGTATAATTGTTTTTTTCATACAGCTGACTCTAATCCTACAAAATCCCTGACGTTGTGTAAGTGTAAGAACTGATGCTGGTTTGAAGCCAAAGGGTAGTCACACCAAATATTAATTTGATTTTGATTTTTCTTCTGTTCACTCTCTTTGCATTTTGTAAATTGATAAACAAACAATTAAAATATATTTTTGTAAGCATGTTTACTTAACAGCATTTGTTCACACCTGCCTAAAACTTTTGCACAGTACTATATTTATCCAAGCGCTCCCTGAACAGGCATTCCCCATGAAAGGGAAAACCCGCCAGCAACTTTTCACAAGGCATTGCCGTGGACCAGCTTTTCAACCTTAGAACTCTCCACCCATGAACAGACACTAGAGCAAAACAAGAAATCTGCTGGATAGCATCATTCAAGGCATCTATGGTAAAACACAGTCCAGGGCAACTCTGCTAACCTTTCACCAGTGTCTGTCACTGCATGGGATGGGTTCTTGACTAACCACCTAATGCAATACCTAAGACTTTGGCAAACGCCAATGGCTGCTACTGCTGGTTGCATAGCAGAGCCCACCAAGGCAAAGGAAGCCATCAACAGTGTCTCAAGCCTCTTGCCCGCCGGGTCTTTAAAGACCTGGACATCATCTACTGGGCAAGTCCAAATCTTGTTAAGAAAAAATATAGCTGCATCCCCTCTGAGCATACTCCACCTGTGGTCACTGACGCGTTTTATCCCTCCCACGAGACATTGTAAAATGCTCTGAGCCTTTGACAACGTCTCGTGGGAGGGACAAAACGTGCCAGATGACCGCGGGTGGTGATGTCATATCCGGCCTGTGAGACGCAAGTATGCAGACACTTCTGGTCCAAGGTTTTTAATGCACCTTTTGAGTTTTTAATGTAAGTGGATGCTATTGTTTGTTAATCTCAATAAATACAGTATAACGCTATATCCGCTTTCTCTGCCATTTGATTACCGCAATTCCTGCACCCTGTGAATACTGTGAGCGGTGAGAACTGCCGGTGACAACCTGATCCCTGGAACTACTAGTCTCAGCTACCAAGGCGCGCAAGACTTCTGTAATGGAAGTCCCATCTTTCTGGTGAGTGCGGGGGATTGCAGGAGGGGAGCACGGATTGCACAGGAATATATTGAGCACTTGGCACTTTATATGCACATATAATAAGAAGAGTCCTTTGATGAACTGTGAAATTTACAGTATATACTCGAGTATAAGCCAACCCGAATATAAGCCGAGGCACCTCATTTTACCACAATAAAACTGGGTAAAGTTATTGACCCGAGTATAAGCCTAGGGTGGGAAATGCAGCAGCCAGAACACAGGGATTGTAGCCAGGACACAGGGATTGTAGCTAGGACACAGAAGAGATGAGTATGGTAGATTCACAATGTACAGAGCGCGCTGCTTCTAAGAGCCGCTCTGTGCATGAAACTGTGACCTAATTACATTGGAATGCAGAGTATGCTGAGAGAGAGAGCTACAGATCTTCACTGAGATTGGAGGTGGTCGGAACTGAACAGCTAACACCCACGCGTCCCGCCCACCTCCCGACATCATGTTGAAAATCTGACACCTCTCTCGGCATTCTCTGCATTCCAATGTAATTAGGTCACAGTTTCATGCACAGAGTGGCTCTTAGAAGCAGCACGCTCTGTGTAATGTGAATCTACTCATCACCCACAGACACTGACTCGAGTATAAGCCGAGGTGGGTCTTTTTCAGCACAAAAAATGTGCTGAAAAACTCGGCTTATACTCGAGTATATACGGTATATCAAGAAGAACTGATATTTGTGCATCATTGATGAACTTGCATTTTTTCTGACACTCTTGCACTGTTTGCACATGGTTGATTTATTCATTTACTTGTATATGTACTTATTTATTTTGAACACATTTTGATATATGGGATGTCCATTTCATATTGATGCACAGGCACTTTATGATCATTAGGATGTTTAGCACAGCACTTTAAAGAAGTAGCGCTCTTTAATACATACCACTTATAGCTTAGCAACCACACATACATAGTGAGATCCAAAAAACAGTGATTGAAGTGAAAAGTCCCAAAAAAATTTTTTAAAATGTCCAATAGTGAATTCTTCCTGCAGTGATCACAACTGGCTCCAATGCTTGAGCTACAAGAAGGGAAAAACACCACACGTGATAAAGGGAGTAAAGATCCAAACTCACAAGTCGTTGTTGACCCCCCCCTTGCCTTATGACAAGAAGGATCAATAAAAGCTTTAATGGTCTCCGTGACCTCAGGAGATCCTCCAGGAAGTTCCCCAATGATTCTCCTCGCGATGGCCAGGAAATTTCAATGTCGGATGTCAGTGGCATCACTTTGCCCAGAAAATTTTTGCAATTACAAATGTTTAGGCTTTCTTACGTTTATAAGAAAAAGCCAAATCTAACACATTCCACAAAAACTCCAAAAAAGGGCTAGACAAAATTATTGGCACCTTCTCAAAATTGTAAGAAATAATTGCATTCCAAGTTTGTGATGCTCCTACAATTTGGTGCTGACAATATGGAAATCACACTTATAAATCACACCGGAAACCATTTAAAATGGTGAAAAATGGACTAAACCTTTCTGTTGTGCGTCTTTGTGTGCCACACAGAGCATGGAGAAGAGAGAGAGCAGCAAAGAATTGTCTGAGGATTTGAGAAAAAAAATTGTGGGAAAGCATGGACAATCTCAAGGCTACAAGTCCATCTCCAGAGATTCTAATGTTCCTGTGTCCACTGTGCGCAACATTGTCAAGAAGTTTACAGCCCATGGCACTGTAGCAAATCTCCCTGGACTTGGACGAAAGAGAAGAATTGATCAAAGATTCCAACGAAGGATTGCTTGAATGGTGGATAAAGAACCTCGATCAACTTCCAGACAAATTCAAGCTGACCTTTAGGCACGGGGTACAACTGTGTCCGCTCGCACTATATGTCATCATCTAAATGAAAAGGTACACTATGGAAAAGGACTTGTGGGTCACATTAGATGACAGATTTAGCAATGGCATGCAATGCCAAGCTGCTGCAAGCAAAACCAACAGAATATTGGCATGCATTAAAAAGGGATTCACTCCAGAGATAAAAAGATAATTCTCCCACTCTACAAGACTCTGGTCAGGCCACATCTTGAGTATGCTGTCCAGTTATGGGCATCAGTCCTCAAGAAGGATATGCTGGAACTGGAGAGAGTCCAGAGAAGGGCAACAAAGCTAATAAAGGACTACAGGATCTCAGCTATGGGGAAAGACTACAAGCATTGAACTTATTCTCTCTGGAGAGGAGATGCTTGAGGGGGGATATGATAGCAATGTACAAATACCATACTGGTGACCTTAACATAAGGAAAAGACTTTTCAGTGAACGTGAGTTTAAAAAGACACATGGCCATTCACTATAATTGGAAGAAAAGCAGTTTAACCTTAAACTGCTTAGAGGGTTCTTTACTGTCAGAGTCGTAAGGATGTGGAATTCTCTTCCACAAACAGTGGTATCAGCAGGGAGCATCGATAGTTTCAAAAAACTATTAGATGGGCACCTTAACGATCACAACGTACAGGGATATACAATGTACTATTGACATAAACACAAGCACACTCACACACCACAGGTTGACCCGGAAGGACTGGTGACTTTTTTCAACTTTACTGACTATGGTAGGAGACCCAGGATGACCTCATTGCTGACACAGAAACGTAAAAAAGCCAGATTGGAGTTTTGCAAAACTTACCTGAGGAAGCGAAAATCATTTTTGGAGAATATGTACAGGCAAAACAAAATTATAGCTTTTTGGTAAAGCCCATCATTCTACTGTTTTCAGAAAAAGAAATGAGGCCTTTAAAGAAAAGAATACAGTCAAACATGGTGGAGGTTCACTGATGTTTTGGGGATGCTTTGCTACTTCAGGCACTCAATGTCTTGACCGTGTGCATGGCATGAAATCTAAAGACTACCAAAGAATTCTGGGGTGCAATGTAGGGCCCAGTGTCAGAAAGTTGGGTCTCCGTCAGAGGTCATGGGTCTTACAGCAGAACAATGACCCAAAGCACATGCCGAAAAAAAAAGACAGAAATGGTTTAAGACAAAGCGCTGAAGAGTACTGAACTGGCCAGCAATCTAAATCCAGATCTAAATCCCATAGAGCACCCATGGAGAGATCTCAAAACAGCAGTTGGGAAAAGGAACCCTTCCAATCTAAGAGACCTGGGGCAGTTGGCAAAGGAAGAGTGATCCAAAATTCCAGTAGAGCGGTTAAGAAATGAATTAATGGTTACTGGAAGTGATTGATTTCAGTTATTTTTTCCAAGGGGTGTGCTACCAAATATTAAATTGAGGGAACCAATAATTTTGTCCAGTCCATTTTTGGAGTTTTGCATGGAATGTGTCAAATTTGGCTTTTTGTTTCTCCACTTTTTGTGTCATACCAATACAAACAAAAGAAATAAACATGAGAATGCCTAAACATTTGTAATTGCAACAATTTTCTGGGTGAAGTGGTGCATTATCTGACAGAAATGCAGGGGTGCCAATATTTTTGGCCATAACTGTATCTGCAAACTAAGGGAAATCCTTGGAGACCCACAGGTCACCGAAACTAATATCCCTATTGGAAGAGTTCCCCTCTTTTATCTTTCTGGGGACAACCAAAAATGTGGGGTTTTCTTTTACTTTCACTTTTAATGATAATGGTAAACAGGACAAATAGGCTGAATCACCTTAACGGGGGCACAGGTACAAATAAATACTGAAAAATGTTCTATCCCTCTCACAACTAAAAAAAAAAAATTTTGCCTTTAGTTTTACTTTAACTCCTTCACTTCGCTGTAACATGCAGCTGGATGCATGGGGAATCAGTACCGAAGGTTCAGTCCCATTTGCTTTTGGGGGAATCAACCACTAGGCAGAGAGCCAGAGCACTGACCCCCTCACTACTGGAGGACCTGTCACCCAAGCCTGGTACCGCATCTTGCTCTCTGGCTGATGTTCTATTCACTAAGATTTCAAGAGAGGGAGCCACCGTGGATAGTTATGCTAGACGCACTGGACAATACCAATTAATGAATTAATAAATGGCAATGAAGCCCACCAGCTGCCCCTTTAAGATGTATCAACACTACTATATAAACAAAATGAACGAAATAGAAGGTGCTTAGTAACAAATTAGGGTTGCCCAGCACTAAAACAATAAGTCGTGCATATGCACTATAGTACTATATAAGCATAGCAATGCTAACATGTATCCTTGAGCAAACAGTCCAAAATAAAAACAGTCCATATATAGTAGAACAGATATACAAAGTAAGTTGCAAGAAGATGATCCCAATCACCACTATGTCCTCCGTGCCTGACTAGTTGCAGTAAACTACCTCTTAAGATCAGTGGTAAGTGCTCTCTCCGTGCCCCAAGTGAAGTGTTCGCTTACCAGATGGATGTGGCTTACAAAGCAGCTGAAATGATGTGTATCAAAAATCCTCTATTAGTTCTCTCCTTTCCACTATCCTTCTCTGGTCTGCCCAACTGCGGATCTCATATGAAGTTATATCTTCTGCCATAGTACATAAAGCAAGACAATCTTAGGAGTAGATCATTGTGCAGTAGGTTTATTTTTAAGCAGTTAAATATACAAATAAAATGGTACTCACATTGTGTGGATGTCTGTAAGACACCAACACATACAGCTCTGCTCAGGTGCAATAGTATGCTCCCTGTGGCCACCGGGTCAGCTTGCATTCCAATAGGCGGAAGCTGGATGAATGTGAAACCAGATGTGGCAAGGTGGCTCAGTTTCATTCAATTTTAAAACTTTATAAATATATAAATAAATAATTTCCCTAAAATAAACTAACCCTTAATCCTGGCATTTATTTTTTTGTTAGGGTTAACCCCTCATCCTAACCAAATAAATAAATAAACAATAAATTAAAAAAAAACAGGAAGAAGAAGAGAATGGAAAAAGCTCAAAAACATAAAAACAAATATAATTTTTTTTATATTGGCTAATAATAAAATGGCATAGCTCAAAAATGCCTGAAAAAAACACGACACTCAGGTGCGAAGGCAGCCTTAAGCCTGGTACACACAATGAGAATATCGGATGAATAATCGTCTGGTTTTTTTTTTGTATACTAGTTTCATATTGAAAACGTATAGGTTACTAGAGCTATGAAAATTCTCGTAAGACAGAAAACAACTTCCCGCAATGATGTATTGTATTGTTGCAGTGAGGGAAAAAAGTATTTTATCCCCTGCTGATTTTGTACGTTTGCCCACTGACAAAGAAATAATCAGTCTATAATTTTAATGGTAGGTTTATTTTAACAGTGAGAGACAGAATAACAACAAAAAATCCAGAAAAACGCATTTCAAAAAAACGTATAAATTGATTTGCATTTTAATGAGTGAAATAAGTATTTGACCCCTTTGCAAAACATGACTTAGTACTTGGCGGGAAAACCCTTATGGCAATCACAGAGGTCAGACGTTTCTTGTAGTTGGCCACCAGGTTTGCACACATCTCAGGGGAGATTTTGTCCCTCTCCTCTTTGCAGATCCTCTCCAAGTCATTAAGGTTTCGAGGCTGACATTTGGTAGCTCGAACCTTCAGCTCCCTCCACAAATTTTCTATGGGATTAAGGTCTGGAGACTGGCTAGGCCACTCCAGGAACTTAATGTGCTTCTTCTTGAGCCACTCCTTTGTTGCCTTGGCCGTGTGTTTTGGATCATTGTCACGCTGGAATACCCATCCACGACTCATTTTCAATGCCCTGGCTGAGGGAAGGAGGTTCTCACCCAAGATTTGATGGTACAGGGCCCTCATCCTTCGTCCCTTTGATGCAGTGAAGTTGTCCTGTCCCCTTAGCAGAAAAACACCCCCAAAGCATAATGTTTCCACCTCCAGGCAGCATTCCTCCTCCTCCAAAATCGGCAAGTTGAGTTGATGCTAAAGAGCTTGAGTTTGGTCTCATCTGACCACAACACTTTCACCCAGTTCTCCTCTGAATCATTCAGATGTTCATAAGCAAACCTCAGACAGGACTGTGCATGTGCTTTCTTGAGCAGGAGGTCCTTGCAGGCACTGCAGGATTTCAGTCCTTTACGGCGTAATGAGTTACCAATTATTTTCTTGGTGACTATGGTCCCATCTGCCTTGAGATCATTGAAAAGATTCTCCCGCGTAGTTCTGGGCTGAATCCTCACCGTTCTCATGATCATTGAAACTCCACGAGGTGAGATCTTGCATGGAGCCCCAGACCGAGGGAGATAGACAGTCAGGTTGTGTTTCTTCCATTCGTGAACAATTGCACCAACTCTTCTCATCCTCTCACCAAGCTATGGTGGCAATCATTGAAAATTGATCACACCTGATATACTGATGGCCTATCTCATTTCTTGAGACCCTAACAAGCCAGGAAAGTACAAATACCCCCTAAATGACCTTTTTTTCCCACAATTCTTTGCAAAAAGGATTTTTTTTTTTTTCCACAAAATGGTCATGTTAACAGGTTATTTCTCTCACGTGGCATGTGCATACCACAAATTACACCCCAAAATACATTCGGCTACTCCTTCTGAGTATGGCGATACCAAATATGTGAGACTTTTACACAGCCTGGCCATATAGCCTGGCCCAACATTGAAGTAGCACCTTAAGGCGTTTTTGGAGCATAAATTACAAATCTCATTACTCAACCACCTATTACATTTTTGAAGGCCCTGGAGCACCAGAACAATGGAAACGCCCACAAAATGACCCCATTTTGGAAAGCTAACACCCCAATGTATAATGAGTCTTTTGAACGGTTCATTTTTTTCCAGAAGTTTTTGGGAAAAATGGAAAACACATTTTTTTTTTTTTTACAAAGTTGTTCCCTAGTAGACCCTAATCCAGAAATGAGAAAACTAAAAATGTATTTTTTTCATCCAGAAAAACAAATTCTGGAGCCCCTCACATATGTGAGACCCCTGTGTGTGAATCCCATTACTCCAGCAGCAGGCTAAAAGATCAGTCCAGGAGGTAGGCAAAAAAACGTGGTCAACCAGTCCAGGGTCAGTTCCAGAGCAGACAGAGGTATGTTAACATTAGGCAGAAGAGTGGTCATATAGCAGGCCAGGGTCAGTTCCGAAGCAGGCAGATGTATTTTTAACGTGAGGCAGAAGAGTGGTCATATAGCAGGCCAGGGTCAGTTCCGAAGAAGGCAGCGGTATGTGCAGTGCAGTGGCATAAGGGGCGTGGCTGTAAATGACAATTACATTTACCATACTTCACTAATAATGTAGTGAAGTATGGTAACGGCGGAAACAGTCACCTATACAGAGGCCTGGTTGAGAAGGGCATTGGGGACAAAAAAAAATACGGTGTCTCTTCTACCTCCACTTTTGGAGCACACCCGGCATTTTTTCTGGCATCTTTGGCCTGTTTCACGCAAGGGGAGTTTTTCAGGAAAGTGCCGTTCTTGTAGTCTGCTCACTGCATCCGAGCGAATGTTTTCTGGTGGGCCTTCAGGTTACACTAGGGTGGTGATGACTTCTTCATGGTATTCTAGAAAGAATATGGGGTTCTGGGTTGATTTTTGGTAAATGATATAACTATTATACATGGCCAAACTGAAAAGGTATATGGAAACTTTTTTGTACCAGTGGTGGGATTTTCTTGTGGGAAGGTAGGGTTTGATCATCTGGTCATTGAAGTCGACACCCCCACATGAACAAATTGTAATCATTGACACAAGATGGCTTCCGGATTGTGCCTCCTCTCCTCCTGGGGTTTTCCACATAGGTGTCGTGTACTGAAGTCAGCATGTGGACGTTCCGTCTGTCCCTCCACTTGACAGCCAATAGCTCCTGGTTTCGCAAAGACGCCGTCTCCCCCTTTTTTTTTAGCCTTTCGTGAACGAGACTTTGCGGGAAGCCCTTTCTGTTGGCTCGGACCGTACCGCATGCTGGAGTCTGCCTCAGGAAAAGGTTGCGGAAGAGGGGCAAACTTGAATAAAAATTATCAACATAAAGGTGGTATCCTTTTCCAAGTAGTGGATAGATTAGCTCCCAAACAACCTTTCCACTGGCTCCAATATATTCAGGGCATTCACGGGGATGCAGTTGGGTGTCCTTTCCTTCATAGACCAAGAAGGAATAGATGTATCCGGTGGCTCTGTCGCAAAGTTTATATACCTTTACCCCATATCGGGCCCTTTTGCTGGTGATAAACTGTTTTATGGCCAGTCTGCCTGTGAATTTGACAAGGGACTCATCAATAGAGATGTTTTGGTTGGGGGTACATAATTGGGGAAATTTTTCAGAAAAAAAATTTAGAAGGGGGCGAATTTTAAATAATTTATCGAAAGCTGGGTCATTGCGGGGAGGGCACTGCGCGTTATCATTATAGTAGAGGAAGCGCATAATTCTAAGGTATCTTGACCTTGGCATGAGGGACAAATAAATTGGCATGTGGTGAATGGGCTTAGTAGACCAATAGGAGTACAGTTCGTTTTTTTTTTTTTTTTGTGATTCCCATATTAAATGTTAGGCCTAAAAAAAGTCTAAATTCGGCCACAGTAAGTTCCCGCCATTCAAAAGGTCGGGCATAACTAGAACGGGGGTTGTCTGCGATGAACTGCTGGGCATAAAGGTTGCACTGGGCCACGATGGATGACAGAAAGTCCTCAGTAAAAATTAAATTAAAAAAATCAATTAGTGCAAAACCTTCGGTGTTCACCTGGACACCTGGCTGGGCGGTAAAAGTAGGGAGGTTTGTTGCTCCGGAACTAGATGGAAGCCACAGGGGGTTCTGTAGGGCATAGGGAAGGCTGGCATGGGTCCTTGGCGTTGCAGTGGCACTGCACTAGAGGTGGATGGCATTGCGGTAGATGTAGATGGCACTGCGTCAGAGGTGGATGTCACTGCACTACTTGTAGTAGCCTGCTGCTCCTCACCAGAACACCTTCGTTTCCTGGGCACCAGTTCTTCCTCCGATTCTGAATCAGACCCTCTGCTTATAATGGGATCATAATCCGAATCAGAAATGGACGCAGACTCAGAGAGCTCCCCGCTGCTCTCTTCGCTCAGGCTCAGAATCTGGTATGCCTCCTCAGCAGAATACTTTTTTGCCATACTGGTGCGATGTGGATACACTGATGGGCGCTGATGAGGTTGCACTGATGTGCACTAATGCACTGCGGCTGCACTGATTAGCTGGCACTGACAGGCACTGATGAGCGCTCAGTTATGGGCACTGATGTGCACTGTTGGGCACTGTAGT
>BLSH010541809.1:162151-176035 GCA_018402905.1 Glandirana rugosa
TTTCCCCCCCCCCCCCCCCCGGCTGAGCAGTGTTCTGTGAATGGGAAAGTCCCATCAACCTTTGCTGCTGACAGCTTGTGGTTCTCAATGAACTACCATGGTTTGTTGAGCGCTGTAGTAGTTCATAAATTCTTCCTGTTACAGTGTAACTGCTTGGTCATTTTGGAGATACAGGCAGACAGATAGACAGTATGCAGGACCGTGGCATTACACCCATGATTTGCTGATTGTGAGTGCAATGATTTACAGGTCCATTACACAAAGAATAATAAATAAATAATGTTTTACTTGAAAAAAAAATGTGTATTTATTATTTTTTTGTAAAGGTGAACTTATCCTTTAAAGGATAGGTTCACCTATGTAATAAAACGTACAATGCATTCAAGGGGCCCAAGTAGTTCTAAAACAACTTTTTCAAAATTGGTACCCATTTTAAAGGATGTGAGTTCACCTTATGAACATGTTACACCTGTATTTAGGGTCCACCAAGACTCAGAAACTATAGGAAAGATGGCGACACACAAACTCACTGTCTGCACTTCCACTCGCCATGTATATTATGCCCATGTAAAAAAACGATGAAAGCATTTCATAGTGAAACCCGCATGTTTATATGAATATATTGTGCATATACTCACATTGACATAGAGAGATATTGCGTGTGCACGGATCTGCCGCCATTTCCAGCAGGCACGTTGACGTCAACACAGATTCTGCCCCAAAGCATTTCAACCAATTGGCCATTTTTCCCTTTCCCTATGGTTACTGAGCTGTGGATGGATGATTACTGTTAAACAATCTGTTATAGACCACCTTTAATCTTGGGTCTATTAATTCGGTAAGAGGCTGCATATGGTGGTGGTGCAATTCACAGCAGTTATTATAATTGGAGGAAAAAGGCAATATTTGCAATGGTGGTGGGACCTTCCCACACATAGCAATTTATTTATTTCATTTGGACATTTTTAAATCAGATTTTATTTATTAGGAAAAAGTTTTAAACGTACACAAAATGAACAAAACACACCATAGAAATAGCAAAATAAGTCAAAAAGAAAAAAAACCCAAACACAACATTTGGACATTTTTATGTTAGAGTGGTGAACTTTTATCACAGATTGATGTTTGATTATAAGTTGAATCTATTGATCATATATGTATTTATGGTTCATTTATTGCACTTTTGAAATAGTGGTGTCACCCACCAAGATATTGGTTTTGAAACGCGGAGATTTATTTGCATAAATGTAAAGAAACTGTACAACATTACATTTTTGTTTATTGTGAAACTAGATGTACAAGTATAAACACAGAGATTCATTTGTATAAACTTAGACACTATGCAACATTTATTATTTTAATAAAATTGGAATACATTGTAAACATTTTGTAAAACTGTGTACTTATCTAATCACATCTTTTTTCTTTTCTTAAGGCATGTGAACTGAATATAGCTGGCTATACGTTTGCAGTGCTTGACTCTGCATTCCTTGTTCACAAGGGCCACAAGTTACCTGGGGACTTCCACAGTCAAAAAGATGCAGAAAACAAAAGAAACCGTCAGCTCTACAGAGGCTTCAAGGAAGAACTAAAGATGAAATACCCAGATTCCACCAGGCGTTGTTAACACGGCTTCACTGTATTATGAAATGGGACTTCTGTTTGGAGAATTACATCAGTCATTAGGTGTGTGATTTGTGGTCTTAGGACAGGATTTCTTAGGTGATTCTGCTGCGTTTGGTGCATTACCTCTACATTTAGCAATTTTACAGAGTCCAATAAGATGTAATGTGTAATCCTATTTATTTAGAGCCACTACTGGTAGACTGACACTGTATCCATCAGATGCGATCATTATTTTGTGTTTTTCTATCTTCTGATAAAATTTATGTTAGTAGCATTATTTGTTTGCTCAACTTAACATAACATTCCCAAATCCAACATTCAAGTGATTTATCCTAAAATCTTCAATGTCTATATGAAAAACAGTGTTTGCTTATAACAGGAAACTGTGCATCAAATGCATGTTGAAATCAGCCCTGTTTATAGTCTGTGTCATCTTAAATGAACCCAGGGAAGCAGCTAAATATACAGTTTAAACACATATATTGGAGCCATTTTACCTGCCAAAGGATTTGTATTTCAATCCCTAGAGTTAAGAAATATAAACAACCCTACCAGGCAGCAGAGCCAGGTTGCTGTCTTGATTTTTCAATAATAATAATAAACTTTATTTTATACAGTGCCTTTAAAGGTGGCTTTTCAAAGCGCTTTACAAAGAATACACAAAAAATACACAGGATAACATAAAGGAAAAGGGGACAATTAAATAAATGCTTGTCTAAAAAAAACATTTTTAGATTTGATTTGGATGAGTTTAGAGAAGATGGCTCTCTGATGTTCTTGGGGAGTGAGTTCCAAAGTTTTTGAGCATTGCAGGAGAAGGCTCTGTCCCCCATTAAGTGTAGGTGGGTAGGGAGGCCACACAGCAAACCAGAATTTGAGGAGCGGAGGTTATGAGGGGGAGAGTAAGTTGAAAAAAGTTCATAGAGATAACGGAGTGCCAAGCCATGAACAGCCTTGTAGGTAAGCAAAAGGATCTTAAAATCTATGTGAAACCTTTCAGGTAGCCAGTGCAAGGACTCCAGGATAGGGGTAATATGATCACTTGTACTAGACCTAGTCAGGAGTCTGGCTGCAGAATTTTGAACATATTGAAGTCGATTAATAGCGGATTTAGGTACACCAGCGAGTAGAGCATTGCAGTAGTCAAGTCGGGAGAACACAAATGTATGGATCAGCTTTTCAGCTACAGTGTATGATAGCATAGGATGCAGCTGAGCAATGTTTCTCAAGTGGAAAAAAGATGTTCTGACAATGTTTTGTACATGTGGATCAAAGGATAAACTAGCATCAAATATCAATTTAGACTGAAGCTCAAGTACAGTGCCATCTATAGATAAGCTATTAGGACTGGCCTTACATAATTGATGGGGGTGCCAATAAGCATGACTTCAGTCTTGTCATAGTTTAATTGAAGGAAGTTATGGGCCATTCAAATTTTTATATCACAAATACAGTCAGATGGGAGAGAAGCAGCCAGAGTAGAATCCGGTTTAGACCCCTTTCACACTTGTGCGAGTTGTCCTGCGATTTGGGGCTGCAAAGTCACATGACCAGTTGTTCCTATTATTTCCAATGAGTACCATTCATATCTGTACGACTTTCAAGTCGTGCCAACTTCAAAGTAGTCCCTGCATTACATTGGTCCAACTTTTATGCAACTTGAGGTCCATAGACTTCAATGTTAAACCCTCAAAGTCTCATGCAAATCGCACCTGAATAATATAGATGCGATTTCTGCACTACTTCTGTACGACTTTGTAATATGTTTTTATTGAGCCAAAGTTGCAACAAAGTCGGACCAAAGTTGTACGGATCCCAAATCACGGGGTAAAATCAGGTCGCACAGGTGTGAAAGGGGCCTTAGTGTGGATGTATATCTGAGTGTCATCAGCATAGAAGTAATACTGGAGCCCAAGTAATCTAAGCAGCTGGCCAAGTGGAAACATGTAAATGCTAAATAGTAAGGGACCCAAGATTGAGCCCTGAGGAACACCGTACTTGACTGGACCAACTTCAGAATGGAATCCGCCAAGAGAAACATAGTGACAGCGGTAAATGAGATATGACTTAATCCATTTCAGAGCCAATTCTGAGACTCCAAATATGGTTTCAAGGCGAGAGAGTAAAAGATTGTTCTACAGTATCAAAGGCAGAACTAAGATCCAGTAGAATAAGAATAGTTAGTGATCCAGAATCAGAAGGTCATTCCCCTTCATACCTGGTGCACACAGGCCGAATGTCGGGAGCCATCGGCCGGTTCAATAAAAAACGACTGACAGTCAGGCCTGTGTGTATATCAGCTGGCCCGACAGAAGCTGGACGTTTGGAAAACCAGCAGCGGACTGGCTCCCCACCAGAGTGTTCTGGCAGAGGGAGCGGTCCCCCTGTCAGGACACAACAGCTCAGTGGGGGGAGATCGCTGTGCTAACATTGGGGTGTTAGTACAGGGACTCCAACCGGAGCTGTCAGGTTTTTTTTCCTTTAACCCAGAAAAAACTATTTGTGTGTACTATGCTTTAGGGTGAAGTTCTGCTTCAAAGTATTACTAAACCCACAACAGTAAAATCTGTCTGTATATGCAGAATAACATGCTTGTTATAATCACTGGGGTTAATCCTCTGCATTGTGTAAAAAGGCTTTTTGATCCTGTATGGACAGCTCCTTCCCTCCTGCACCGTCTCTCTTGGCAAGGCCAGATAAGACACAGTGACGGTAGTCCTCCTGCACATGCTCAGTTTGGTCTTTATTACTAAATGATTCACTAACTAAAAGCCAATGATATATCATAAGAACTAAAAATGTATTGTGGAGGTTACTCTTATGCAGCTTGGCACAAATAATGAAGGAGCATCATCACTGGTAATACTGTACAAAAGCTAAAAGCAATCCATTGCAAGTAGTTTCAATGAAAGCTACATATTATTTATTGTAACTTACTATAATTAAAGAAAACAAAGAAAGTAAAGTATCTTTAACAATCAATTTATGGATTTTTTTTTATAGAAATGTAATACAGCAACTTCACCATCTAGTGAACTACATCGAGAGAAGGGAGCACACTTGGTAGTTCCCGATATCTCCTACAAGAGCACCAGGCTTATATGCTAGGCAGTACAATGAAGGAGTCACTGCTCATTACTGAATGATGACATTTTGTTGATGTATTTTTATGGGACACCTAACCCTTTCCTTATAGTGGAGTCTCACTAACCAGAATTCATTCCTAAAATAACCCTTTCCTGAGAGAAAATGCTGCCATTTCAGATTTCTCAATCTGCGAAAGCTAGCTGCCCGGCTGTCACATTGATCCAATAGCGCCTATACTTTGAGTCACTAACCAAGAACAAGTATGCTCATAACATGTACTGTCTCTGTTTTGCCTTTCCTGAGCTGCATACTTCTAGGCCATTGACTTTGAAATCGAGGTCATAGTATCAACATAACAGCCACACTCTTCTCTTATTGATAACTATTGTTAACACTAAAAGTGATTGTAAACCTCTGTCGTGAAAAATTAACAAAACATATCTTTCTATAGTGTGTACTTGCCTCAATCCAAAACACAAAGTATGATTTTTGTCTGCAGTCTGGTTCCTCTGCTTATCTGCTTGAGTCCTGTCAGACAGGCTGGGGGGACAGGGAGGGGAGTTACAGCACACAGTGTGTGATTGACAGCCTCAGATTTGCAGTGTGTGACATCAGATCTTTGCTCCCTGTCTCTGAAAGTTCAGAAAAGCTGTATAAACTTCTGGGTTTATGAAGGAAAAGACAGCCAGCTGGATGCCCAACCTATATGGGGAGCAGTGGAAAAATTGTGTGTGACCTTGTATCACTCCTATTCCATCAGAGGTACCACCTCTACATTGATAACTTGTCCACCAGCCTGCCCCTTTTCCACCATGTGGTGTAGCCTGTGGTACAGTTGGACCCAATTGGAAGGGCTTCCCACAGCAACTTGTCGCCACCAAGCTGAAAAGGGGGATGTCAGCCAGTTTGTGGAATGAAGAAATTTTGGCCCTGAAATGGAGGGATAAATCTGATGTATATGTCCTTTCCTCCATCCACAAAGTCACCTCAGTGGAATCCAAGGCGGTTATGGTCTGGTCCAAAAACCTGTTTGTACTAGACTTGTGCATGGCTGAAAAATTCGGGTTTTTTTTTTGTTTTCGTTTTTTTATTTTTTCTGAAATTCAAAAAATTCAGAAATGAAAAAATTCAGAAATCCGAAGATCGGAAATTTGCGGTAATTCTGCAATTGCGGTAATTCGGAAATTAAGGTGTTCATGCGCAGAGCCTTCTTGATATACTGTATAAAGACTGCTACAATCTCCTCGTGATAGTGTAGGAAGGTGAAAGGTCTTCCTGTGGACTTATGAAGGATGATGTAGGAGTACATCATCTTTCATGTACATGGCCAATTTGAAATAGTATATGGACATCTTTTTGTACCAATGGATTGATCTTCTGGTGCCTAATCAGGGCTGTATCATTTGGTCATTATAACCCATACCTCCCATGAACTGATTGTAGTACACTCTGGGCTTGTGCAATTCATTTTGTTCCGAATTTAATTTTTACCGAATTTTGCAAAATTCTGACGAATTCTGAATTTTCCATTTCCGAACTTTCGTTTTTCCGAATCACGGAAATTCGTGGTAATTCGGCAATTGCAGTAATTTGGCAATTGGAACAGCCAAAAATCTGAAATTCAGAAATCCGAAAATTCGAAAATAACTAAAAACATTTGAAATAATAATTAATTAACCCCTTGCGGACCGCCGATCGGCAATTGACGGCGGCAAGGTGGCTCATGAGCGCAAATCGCGCTCACTGTGTTCGGGGAGGGCCAGGGAGCGGGTGCGGTGGCTTCGATTGCCACCAGCTACCCGCGATGGCCCCCCCGGAGCGAAGGAGCGGAGGTCCGTGTATGTAAACACGGACCTCCGCTCTGTGTGAGGGGGAAGGGATGTGATCACAGCCTTCCTGTATACGGAGGCTGTGACCACTTCCCTTCCCCAGCTAGGGCAGTCCCCATACAGTTAGAACACGCCCAGGGAACATACTTAACCCTTAGCGCGCCTCCTGCAGGTTAACCCCTTCACTGCCAATGGCATTTACACAGTAATCAGTGCATTTTTATAGCACTGATCGCTGTATAAATGCCAATGATCCCAAAAAAGTGTCAAAATAGTCCGACATGTCCGCTGAAATATCGCTGTACCGCTAAAAATAGCAGATCGCCGCCATTACTAGTAAAAAAAAAAAAAAAACCCAAAAATGAATTCTCATCATCCGTAAACGCGACCACTTTTGCGCAAACCAATCAATAAACGCCGATTGCGATTTTTTTTATCGCAAATATGAGGAAGAATATAAATCGGCCAAAAACTGTGAAAAAAATGTTTTTTTATAATTTTTTTTTGGATTTGTATTTTAGCAAAAAGTAAGAAATTTGGGTTTTTTTGCAAAATTGTCGCTCTTCTTTTGTTTATAGCGGCGATCAGAAATGACGCAGAGGTGATCAAATACCACCAAAAGAAAGCTCTGTTTGTGGGAAAAAAAGGACGCAAATTTCGTTTGGGTACAACGTCGCACGACCGCGCAATTTTCAGTTAAAGCGACGCAGTGCCGAATCGCAAAAAGGGCTCCGGTCCTAAAGCAGGAAATCCTTCTGGGGCTGAAGTGGTTAATATCTATTAAATTATAGGTATTGGAATTTCCTTGAAAGTTTGGCTGTTAGTGAACTTAAATATAAAATTTATCACTAATAGCTATAATTTAAGAAAATTCTTATACCCATAATTTAATAGTTATTTATAGTTATTTATTCGCAATTGTCGAATTACCACGAATTACCGCAATTGCCGAATTACCGCAAATTTTCGAATTTTGGATTTCCGAATTTTTTAATTTCCGAATTACCGCAATTGCCGAATTACCGCGATTCGGAAAAACTAAAATGCGGTAAAATTCGGAAATTGAAAATTCGGAATTCGTCAGAATTGCCGAATTTTGCAAAATTCGGTAAAAACGAAATTCGGTACGAAATGAATTGCACAAGCCCAGATTGTACTACAAATCAGTTCATGGGAGATGTGGGTTATAATGACCAAATGATACAGCCCTGATTAGGCACCAGAGGATCAATCCCTTGGTACAAAAAGATGTCCATATACTATTTCAAATTGGCCATGTACATGAAAGATGATGTACTCCTACATCATCCTTCATAAGTCCACAGAAAGACCTTTCACCTTCCTACACTATCACGAGGAGATTGTAGCAGTCCTTATACAGTATATCAAGAAAGCTCTGCGCCTGAACACCTTCATTCTGATGCAGTGAACAGGCTGCACGAAAGACACTTCCCCAATGTTATCCCTCCTACCAAAATAGGCCACAACCCCTCCTAAAATGTTGTTTATGCACCAGTAACAGAATAAGGCATGATATTATCATCCCCCAATGTCCCTCCCAGCTCGGCCACTGTGAAGGAGACATGGACCATGTTCCTGCCTGCTGCCTGGAACAATCCTTTTGCTATTTGCTAACCATGTCTCTGCCTGCTGCCTGTACTGTCCCTGGCCGGTTTATGGATTATGTTCCTACCTGCTGCCTGGACCACTGCTTTGCAGGCCAGTGAACGTAGTATTTTACTAAGGAGACAACCACATATCAGTAGGTTAGGCCTTTTTGGCTTTTAGGAACAGGGATAGCTGAAGCTACACTATGCTGTATTCACTGACCACTCATACAGAGGTGTCCATTACAGTCAGGGCCGGTGCTACCACTAGGCAGCTGCCTAGGGTGCACTGCTGCCTAGGGGCACCCGGCCGCTGGTTTCCTTCTGTGTCTGCAGGCTGCAGCATGTAACTACCTCAGTCTCAGGCAGCTGCTCCGTCTGACCAGTAGTGTAATTAGAGGCGCAGCACTGGAGCCAGGGCTAGAGGAAGCAGAGCCGATGCTTCCTGTATAGCACCGCCTCCTGTCACATGGGCAGGGCAAAGGGAGTGGGGTCAGGCAAAATGAGGTTTCACCTAGGGTGTCAAAAATCCTTGCACCAGCCCTGATTACAGTACATTGTTTTCTATATAGTGTAACATATGTGCTTCTTGTACGTTTTGGTACTCATAATGTTTCACCTAATAACACTTGCAGTTGCCACTAGGTGGAAACATCATCAAACAATACAGTGCCACTAAAGGCAAAACTTATTTTTTTCCATTTTGGATAGCGTACAGGAGGGTTATACCCCTGTAATTTTTTTTGCCATCTGTGTCCCATTGGGGAGATTTTCTTCACTTCCTGTCCCACAGCAAAAACAGGAAGTGAGAGGAAATCACTCCATATTAACCACTTGCCGACCGCCGATCGGCATCCGACGGCGGCAAAGTGGTTCGTTCCCGCAAAACGCATACGACGGCGGCTGCGGGAACAAGTTTAGTGAGCGCGCGCGCGCCGCCGGAGGCGCGCCCGCGCGCTCACTGTGTCCAGGGGGGGCCAGGGAGCGGGTGCGGTGGCTTCGATTGCCGCCGGCTACCCGCCATGGCCCCCCGGAGCGAGTGAGCGGAGGTCCGTGTATGTAAACACGGACCTCCGCTCTGTGTGAGGGGGAAGGGCTGTGATCACAGCCTTCCTGTACGTGAAGGCTGTGACCACTTCCCTTCCCCAGATAGGCAAGCCCCCATACAGTTAGAACACGCCCAGGGAACATAGTTAACCCTTAGAGCGCCCCCTGCAGGTTAACCCCTTCACTGCCAATGGCATTTACACAGTAATCAGTGCATTTTTATAGCACTGATCGCTGTATAAATGCCAATGGTCCCAAAAAAGTGTCAAAATGGTCCGACATGTCCGCTGAAATATCGCAGTACCACAAAAAATCGCAGATTGCCGCCATTATTAGTAAAAAATTAAAAAAAAATAAAAACCCCAAAAATGAATTCTCATCATCCGTAAACGCGACCACTTTTGCGCAAACCAATCAATAAACGCCGATTGCGATTTTTTTTATCGCAAATATGAGGAAGAATATAAATCGGTCAAAAACGGTGAAAAAAAAAGTTTTTTTTATATTTTTTTTTTGGATTTGTATTTTAGGAAAAAGTAAGAAATTTGGGTTTTTTTGCAAAATTGTCGCTCTTCTTTTGCTTATAGCGGCGATCAGAAATGACGCAGCGGTGATCAAATACCACCAAAAGAAAGCTCTATTTGTGGGAAAAAAAGGACGCAAATTGCGTTTGGGTACAACGTCGCACGACCGCGCAATTGTCAGTTAAAGCGACGCCGCAGCGCCGAATCGCAAAAAGGGCTCCGGTCCTAAAGCTGGAAATCCTTCCGGTCCTTAAGTGGAATTCTGGTGTTGCACCAGAACTAGTGTCTCCATTGGAAGTTTTCCCCTCTATTACTGTTCAGATGTCAACTCAAAATTTGGGATTTTCTTTTGTTTTCACTTTCAATGATAACGATAAATAGGGGGGGGGGGGGGGGTTATTCTCCCTAATGGTGGGGCAGAGAGCAATAAAGACCTGACAGGGATAATAATCCCTTTCCACTTTATCTAAAGTTGAAAAAAAATGCCTTTAGTGACACTTCAAGGATCCTCAGAGAGATGCTGATGGTATACCAGTAACAATATCAGCTTAGGTAAAATGTTTGTAAAATGGATGAAATTTGAATACACGTAAAATGAATAATTAGCTGCAGCAACAACAAGCACCTAAAGACCACAATGATTATGTAAGAGCCAGAAGATTTTATAAAGAAAGTTGGTACTCACAATCGTATTCTTCATTAAACCTTTTGGATTTCACATGATTGTGTTTTCTAAGAGTTTTTTTTTCGGGTAGTCTACACAAGATCTCAATGTATAAATGATTATGCACAATACACATGTGTGGCTGGCTAGTGCATTTATATTCACAGTTTCTGATTATCCCTCTGTTATGTTATTAGGTAACATTTTGCCTGAGTTGACGTGGTAGTGCCATTAGCATCTTTGGGAGAGTTTTGGATGAGTTTATAGATGCTGCCAACTCAAGTCTTCTCTTGATCCAGCGCTGTGCCTATTTGTAGCGGCTCTCTCCCCTCTCCCTGCTCTCACAGGCTTTGCTGAGGCAGCAGGAGCCATTGGCTCCTGCTGCTGTCAATCAAATCCTGTGAAGAGGGAGCAGGGGGTGGGGCTGAGCGAGCCATGCTGTGTGTGTCAATGGATGCACACAGGTCGGCTTGGGGGCAAGCCTGCAGGTGTGCCACCATAGGAAGTGGGTTCCAATGGGCATACACTAAGAAGAGGAGGAAGCCTTGAGAGCCGGTGGGGAACCCCAGAAGAGGAGGTTTGGGGCCACTCTGTGCAATACCATTGCATAGAGCAGGTAAGTGTAACATGTTTGTTATTTTTAAAAAAAAACTGAACTTTTTGTAATTGCTTTAATTCTTGTGCACATTAGCCATTGTGTCAACAAAGGTTATACTCTAAATAAGCCGAATCCTCCACAGACGTTCATATGGGAACACTCTCCATGAAACGTGTATAGGCATAGGTGTGCGCAGCCTATTGCAATAGGGTGTGCATCCAAACCTTAAACACACATGCTTTTCTCTGCAGCCTCAGCTGTATGGGGCAGTGAATGAATGGTATAGTGCTGTGTGCTGAGTGGCTTCCTATTCATTCACAACCTGAAGCATAGTAAACACAGTTTACTATGCTTCAGTTATGAGTGAACCCGGTGAGTGAGTGTGCGTGTTCACTGTGTTCATTTAGAAAAGGAAGGAGCTGGTAAATGACAGCCCCTTCACCCACTCTCCATTCTGAAACATGGGGGGAAACCCAGGCAGTAGGGAGAATCGGCACCACACACAGTGATTAGGGTGTGCCCAGGCACACCTGGCCCACCCCCTGCGCGCGCCTATGGGCATAGGCTCAATAGGCTAGTATTGCCGATTTTCACTCATAAGTGTATCCTTTCCACCGAGGTTCTCACCAACATCAATGGATGACAAAAAAGGAAAACCAATAGTGAAGGCCGCCAGGATTAGAAGTAAAGTTTATTAGAAGATCTACTTACAAAAATTAACTGGATACAAGCTTGTGATAAAAACCATGGTGTGTGCCTCGTGCTGGGTAGGACAGCGTCACCTGACTGGTTTCATCCAACAGGATTTCTTCCTGTGACCAGTTACCCTGCACATATTTTTTATATAGTTCACAGACCAGAAATGAGTTGTGGAACGCACAGCGTCACCACCAGTGCGTTCCACGTGAAGGAAGTGGAGGTTAGACCACAACAAACAGTATTCCTCATCAGAGCTAATTCCATGAACCGGATCACAGACCGGAAGTCAACTCTGGAACGCATCGCATCACTGCTGTTGCGTTCAACTGACAGGAAGCGGAAGTGGAGCTGCGAATGGACCGCAGATGATGTGTTCAATTGTAAACAAAAGCATGACACACAACTCTATCATCCTTAGTGCATGTCACTGGCAAAATTTGCAAGTGCTTCCTATACCTAGTCTACAACCGGTTCATGAAAAAAGGAGGACAATATACTCAAAGCATATTCCATCATTATTAATAGCATATTAACATACATGAATCAAAAATAAAAAACATAGTGTATCAAAGGCACAACTGAAAAAAACAGTGTCTCACTATCACCATCTACTGGACAAAGAGTAAATTACAAACGACACCTATTTTTTCTATCCAAGCAAATATAGGAACCAATATTGTCACTATAGTGGGGGCTATCGCTCAGATAACGCATATCTAAAAGAAAGAAGGACAAACTCCTAATATGTAAGGATATTTTTAATACAGAACTAAAAGTAGTGGTAATGGATCTCCTAGGAATGAGAAAAGACCAGGGCATACAGCTATCCGTTATTAATGAAACAGTTGATGTCCCAGTCCACATTCATTCCGTAGGGTACATAGCTCTTTAAATCATAGATCCAGCGGGTTTCCAACCTGGAGATTTCCCTTCTAACACAACTACCCCTCCAATGTGGGGTGAACCTATCAATGGCCACTATCAAGGTGCCCGCAGGATCCCTATTATGGTGTTCAAGATAGGTCTTGAAACTAAATGTTCTTGGAAAACCCTTGACAATGTTAGCCACATGCTCACCTATGCTATCCTATCTAGAGAGAAGTCAGCAGTGGAAGCCCACATATTTCCTCTTTTATTGCTGTCTGTGCCCCCGTTAAGAAGATTCACCCTCTCTATTTATCCTGTTTACCATTATCATTGAAAGTAAAAGAAAATCCCACATTTTGGGTTGTCTCCAGAAAAGTAATAGAGGGGAAATCTTTCAATGGGGACACTAGTTCCGGTGACCTGGGGGATTTCCTCTCACTTCCTGTTTGGCTTTGGGACAGGAAGTGAAGAGAAATCTCTCCAATGGGACAAAAATCTGACAGGGGTTATAACCCTCCATTACTCTATCCAAATTGAAATAAAAAGTTTTGCCTATAGTTCTACTTTAAACTGACTTCCAACATAGAGGGGGATTCTTCACTATCATATCATGGGTATTGGTGGTCAATGTAGAATTCTTTTTTTTGTTTACAAAAGATATTTTATTTAGAAGGTCAAGAAAACATACAGACTTTAGATACAGGATTGTATATGTTTACAGTACATGGTACAGAATAGACATTAAATTGTTTCTAAGCGGAAGGGAGATTTGAACATTGTTCAACCACTTAAGGGTTAGCCCAAAAATTAAATTTTTTGTGAAAGTTATTTAAGTTGTGATTGAGGGTGAAGTGTACAGTGCCTTGTAAACGTAAAGTGAACTTTGCGACCTTTTGCCACATTTCAGGCTTCAAACATAAAGATATAAAACTGTAATTTTTTGTGAAGAATCAACAACAAGTGGGACACAATCATGAAGTGGAACGAAATTTATTGGATATTTCAAACTTTTTTAACAAATAAAAAACTGAAAAATTGGGCGTGCAAAATTATTCAGCCCCCTTAAGTTAATACTTTGTAGCGCCACCTTTTGCTGCGATTACAGCTGTAAGTCGCTTGGGGAAGTCTCTATCAGTTTTGCACATCGAGAGACTGAAATTTTTGCCCATTCCTCCTTGCAAAACAGCTCGAGCTCAGTGAGGTTGGATGGAGAGCGTTTGTGAACAGCAGTTTTCAGTTCTTTCCACAGATTCTCGATTGGATTCAGGTCTGGACTTTGACTTGGCCATTCTAACACCTGGATATGTTTATTTGTGAACCATTCCATTGTAGATTT
>BLSH010541809.1:182992-194441 GCA_018402905.1 Glandirana rugosa
CCGTAGCAAGTTGAAACCTATTTCAACGTATCAAACAAAAATAAATGTCCACGGGGAATGGACGTTTCCGTCAAAAAAACAAAAACCGTTTTCCACTCGATGTCATAGAGTGTTTTCACTCATGTGGGGAGTGTAAAAACATTTATAAAATAATATAGCAAAGTACACTGTTGTGACTTCTTTACTGTGAAACGATGTTACATTTCATCACTCAAATGTCGAACATATTGTCACATTTAAACGAGAGGGGAGTTTTATTGCGTTATGTAACCACCAGTCACATCTTAAGAAAACGATGTAAGTACCAGTCAAACTTACAGGAACAATGACATTTAATCTCCAGTCGGACCGAACCCGAACGATTTTTGAAATGTCCGGGTCCATGCCACGGACACCCGAAAGTTCGGTACGGACCCGAACGTTACAGTCCGGGTTCGCTCAACACTACTCATAACGCACGTTATGCTGACCTCTAATTTACAGTAACAAGGACATTCAAACTGACCATGAATGTAGCAAAAGAATTCTACACTGACCACCAATGTATTGCGTTATTTTGAGGGGAGAGCAAATTTACACTGTTATACAAGCTGTAAACTCACTACTTTACATTGTAGCAAAGTGTCATTTCTTCAGTGTTGTCACATGAAACGATATAATAAAATATTTACAAAAATGTGAGGGGTGTACTCACTTTTGTGAGATACTGTAGCTCACCTTTTGCCAAAAACAAAAAAACTGCCTTTGCAGGTAAGGGGCACCTGTAAATAAAAACAAACTATGCAACTTTATCCAAAGTTGAACGATGCCCTTGCTATAGGTGTAGACCAAAGACTCATGATTTATGATGAACTCGGGATCTCATGATTCCATTCTGCATTGTTGCTAGTAGGTTGCTAAGAGACTCCCAGCTCTTACTGTTCACCTCCACCATCACAAGAGCGAACTCAAAAACACTGAGCTCAGAGCTACTGCATCAGGTGAGAGAAAGCGCACTTAAAGCACTATTAAACCCACAATCAACAATTTCTTAGATGTAATGGCTGCATTCATTTTCTCTTTTAGGCTTTCTTTCTTATATTTTTATCTTGTGATCCAGCCAGTATGTCGGTTGTTTTTCAAAAGAACAAGCTCTCCAGCAGAATGTATCTGTTACAGAGATGAGACAAACCATTTAAAGTGGTTGTTAAGCCACTATTTACACTTTACACTATCCTCTCTGTTTAATTATATAATGTAGTGTCTGTGCTTTGTAAAAATAAGCTGCTATATACCTGACTTCTGAGCCCTGATCGGCGCTCACGTGACCGGCCAGCTCTCTCCTCTCTCGGCCTGACAGCTGCAGCGGCTGGGGCCGAGGATCCCCCGCTGACATCAGACAGGAGGGGAGGAGGAGAGAGGCGGCCAGTCACGTGAGCGCCAATCAGTGCCTGGAAATCAGGTCTATAGCAGATTATTTTTTACAAAGCACAGACACTGGGGCACCTTACATGATTAAACAAAGAGGATAGTGTAAAAAATTAACTGTTATTTCAGCAGTATGAGGGGGTAGGAGGGGGGTGGGCATGGACAGAGCTGACAGGCAGGGAGGGGAGGGGGGGGAGCACACAGGAGGACAGCAGAGAGCGGATGACGGAGCACGTAAACTGACGATGGTGTCAGGGCTCAGCAGCCATGATATACCGTGGTCAGTTCACATAGGGGAGGGCAGAAATTAGCAGAATCAGCCAGGTTTTTTAGGTGTTACAGGGGGCCAAATTTCACAGCACAAGCATTGTGCTGTATAAAATGCTTTAAAGGAGCAGGATCCATTTTTTTAGGTTAACAAACGCTTTAAGACTAGCAGGTGTGCTTACAGTGATCAGCTTTTATTTTTTAAGGTGAGGTAAAACCTTTATCCCAAAAGGAATTTGCTGTAACTGATTATACATTATTAGTTGGAGTTCAGCTTCAGTTTGTTAGTGTATCTACATCTGCTAGTGCATCTAACACACCTCCCCCAGACTGACAATTCTGCTGTCCAAATGTGCCCCCTGTGCTCCTTCATCCACAGTGGTGTCTCTCTAATATAGGAGGTGTGTTGCTGGTCAGATCACCAAGTGAAAAAAGCCTAAAAAAGGAAACTAATGCAGCCACTACATCTAATGATTGGTAAGCTGCAATATATTACATTTTTGGTTTTGGGTTTAATACTGCTGTTTCTGTTGCAAAAAATAAAAAAAATGATTGGTCAGCTTTTAGTGTAATTATTATTTCTTGGCATAAGAAAGGTGTATCCATGAGTTAACCAACTTTGTTATATTATTTGCAAAACTGGCAGTAACAATGTATTTTTTTAGCTTTTACTTGACAGCTTGAGTGGGAGTTTTCTGATTGACATTCATATTATCTGAAGCTGGTTGCTGCTCAACTAAACACTGCTAGAGAAATTGTCTTTTCATTAAATCCCAAAAGCCAGGACACGTGACTGTAAAATAGGAAAGCTAATGTTTTTCTTCTGTATTATAAGAACTATGCAAAAAAAAAAAGCGTTATATTTGTCACTGCAAATCAAAACCTAACTAAGCCTAAACTTACACCCACCCCCATTCTAAAGCCTCCTACACACGGGTCTACGATCGTACGACCGAACGGCTCAAATCGTATGTTGGCTGTTGTATCTAACATACTGACATGCACTACATGATCGTACGACCAAGCCGAACGTTATGAACGTATAAAGAGAAAGTTCAGGTGCCTGTAATTAGTGTTCTGCCGTTCCTGACTTCTGAGCATGCGTGTTTTGCACAATACAACTTGTTGGGCCAACTTCTCTGTACACACGGTACAACAGTCGTACAACCGATTGTCGTACTACCAAAGTTTTCTAGTTTGCTCATACAACTCCTGTTGTACGACCGTTGTACGTCGGCTGTTCTAATCGGGTGTACTAACGATCGATTTCACATACAATGGTCGTTCGTACGACCTGTTGTATACGACCGTCGAACCGTGTGTACAAGGATTAAGACTTTTCTATCTACCCTGTAAAAGGAAAGATGTCTATACTTCTATTCTGAAAGCCCTCTGGTCCGGTCACATGAGCTGGGTTTGGTGTAGAAGAGAGCTTGCAGAGAACGGCTGCAGAGCCTGGGCGATGATGTCACCCATACTATGGGGCATTCGTTGTCAGCTGTCCGTCCTTTACACTGAAGCTGGCGCTGGGACCAGAGCGATTCCAGAATAGGTAAATATCAATATCTTTCCTTTTACAGGGTGGATAAAATAGGCACAGAATGGGAGTGGGAGTAGATTTAAGCTTAGGCTGGCCATACACTACACAATTTTCTTGTTCAACTTTCCTTTAGATTTACCAAAACCATATAATATGAGGTCAAACCTAAACCCTTTCAATTTGTATGCAGTCAGGCAGGCCCTCGCACTACATATTTGAAGGTAAATCTAAAGGAAATTGAATAAGAACATTGTATAGTGTATGGCCAGCCTTAGTTAGATTTTGACTTGCCTTCTACTTTAACCACTTAAATACTGGCCATTTCACCCCCTTCTCACCCAGGCCAATTTTTAGCTTTCAGCGATGTCGCACTTTGAATGACAATTGTGAGGTCATGCAACACTATACCCAAATGAAATTTGAATATTTTTTTTTTTAGATAGATAGAGACTTCTTTTGGTGGTATTTAATCACCACTGGGTTTTCTTTTTCGCTAAAAAACAAAAAAGGATAGAACATTTTGAAAAAAAAATGTTTTCCTTAGGTTCTGTTAAAAATATTTGCAAATAAGTAATTTCTCTTCTTCACTGATGTGTGCTGATGAGGCTGCGCTGATGAAGCTGCACTGATGGGCACTGATAAGCTGCACTGATGGTTAAGGAAAGTTGAAAGCTAGCACTCGACCCGTAGGCTTATTTTACTGATTTTGTTATCTTAAGGTATTATTATTGGTGTAAATGATCTGGTTCCTGGTAAGGCAGCTTTTACACCTCAGAGGATCTCCACAGTCTCGATGGCATGTAGTGTGATGTAAAAAGGGTTGAAATTGAAGCGCCACATCACTGCTAAGAGGTCCAGATACAACTTTATTCTATTAAAGGTCAGGGATATGAAAATCTCCTTATGTTCTTTCTAGCCCTGATGAAAGGGGCTCTTGGGCCCCCAATATGCGTTGGATATCTTTTGAATTGTACCTCTGACCTTTAATGGAATAAAGGTGTATCTGGATCTCTTAGCAGTGATGTGGCGCTTCAATTTCAACCCTTTTAACAAACTGCACTGATGGGCACTGATGAGGTGGCACTGATGGACACTGATAAGTTGCACTGATGGGGCTGCACAGATTATTAGGGCACTGATGATCAGTGCCCTGATTATCAGTGTAAGCAATGTGCTGACAGCTTTGCTGGTTATTGGCTTTCCTTTCCTTACACAGAGACACAGCGTGTGAGGAAAGGACTGCCGATAGTCTGATTACATGTGATCATGTGATTGGACACAACTGATCACATGGTAAAGGGCTACTGTGATTGGCCCTTTACCACGATCTGTGATCAGATGTGTGCATGATGGGAACTAAAAGACTAGTACCCCATCAGGTCCTCTTTGCTGTTGATTAGTGTACAGTAGTGTGCAGATCCATAGCCACTATTCAGTCCAATAGTAGCCTTTGAATCCACCCACTGCCACCTGCTCTCAATGAAAAGTAAAATGGACTTTATGGACTTTATGTCAATCACAGGTAAAACAAGCTCATGTAGCTATATCCTAAAATTTGACTGTTTGCTTTTCTATTTATGGGGAATTGATATGGGCAGCTGTAGAGCCACACAATTCTTTTGAACTGTGACAACTATGCAAATTGCATCTGATGATAAACTCCCTGTTGATTGGCTTTTGGATATGAAATCATGAAAGCTCTAGGAAGCTGTACATGATGTGAAATCAAGCATTTATCAAGTGCATCAGCTTGGCTTCAGGTAGCACCAAGTGAATTGCTGTCCTCCACTTCAGTCACAATCCTATTATTAATTAATTTTTTTTCTATTAAACACTTGCCGACTACCCTGTAGCAGATTTAGTATTGACATGTCCTGTCAGCGGGGATGGGTGGATTTTGTTTCCCTGCAAAGCATCCCTTAGTAAAAACACCACTCTGTGTACCTGTAGCACCCACTAACGTTGCTAGAGTGCTATAGTTAGATTTTTTGGATAGTGTAGGCAAATTTGTTTAGGCTTGGCCGGCAACTACGCCTGTCTGTGGTTTTTCCTGGATTGGACAAAGATCCAGGGAGGGTTGGATGACTCACAGGCAGAATCACTGAGACCTCCCCCATACTTCTCGAACTTACTAGAAACTTCCAGAAGAATAGGAGGGGAAATAAGGAGGAGTTGCCTGGAATATTCTGAGGGCCTTGACCAATCCCCAACAGATGGGTTGGCAGGGGGCAGGCCTCCTCAATTACTCAGATATGGAGTGTTAGGCTGTCGGAGGCCTTTAAAAGTAGCCTCCTAGTCTGGGGGGGGGGCAAATTTCCAGGGAGGAAGACAGCCAGGTGGGCTGGTGAATGACACACAGTCGGGAGGACTGGGTGAGAGTAGTCTTGGATGGATGCAGGGTCAGTCAGGAAGACTGTGGTGGAATGGGCAGGAGAAGGGGGCAGTTGCGGCCAGGTGGGCTGCCAGTGCCTGAAGACGTAGTGCTGGGAGCAGTAGCCACAGATAGGACAGCTATGCACTAGGACTTTCTTTGCTACACCAAAGTGGCCCACGGTCCCTGCCTGTAGCTGGTACTGGGTGTTGTAGTTCCACAAGCAAGAATTGAGCTAGAGGAGTTGAAGGAGATCTGCAAGCATGTTTTTTGCAGGAGGCAGAGTAGTGTATATACTGCGTGTATATAGTTGCCCCTGAAGACTTTACTAAACTGATCAAGTGGGCATCCCGTATTCCCCATCCCCATTCAAGTTTAAATCCTGTAATAAAACGAAAAAACAAGCTGCTCGGACTGTTTCCTGACTCTGTGTGCTGTAGAAAATGTGGCTAATCCTGGCTGTGCAGGGTGTGGGATCCCCTTCACCAGCAGCTCCTGCAGGGGTAGCGCTACATACACATAAACACTGCTTAGGTACACATTTAACCCTTTGATCGCCCTAAATGTTTACCCTTTCCCAGCCAGTGTCATTAGTACAGTGACAGTGCATATTTTTAGAACTGATCACTGTATTAGTGTCACTGGTTCCCACAAACCAAAAGTGTTAGTGTTCGATTGTCTGCCGCAATATCACAGTCCCATTATAAGTCACTGATCACTGCCATTACTAGTATAAAAAATAAATAGTGCCTTACACACGCCTGACCCCTGCATTCTGTATGCTATATGCTCCTGATCCCTGCATTCTGTATGCTATATGCTCCTGATCCCTGCATTCTGTACACACTCCTGACCCCTGGACTCTATCCATTACACATTCCTGACCTCTGAACTCTATCCATTATACACCCCTGTACTCTATCCATTACACACTCCTGACCTCTGAACATTACACACTCCTGACCCCTGTACTCTATCCATTACACATTCCTAAGCCGTGAACTCTGTGCATTACACACTCATTACCCCTGTACTCTATCCATTACACATTCTTGACCCCTGAACACTGCACATTGCACACTCATGACCGCTGTGCATTACCCACTCCTGACCCCTGTACTCTGTCCATTACATGCTCCTGACTATTGTACTTTATCCATTACATACTGCTGACCCCTGTACTCTATACATTCCATATTCCTGACCCCTGAACTCTGTGCATTGCACACTCCTGACCCCTGCACTCTATGCCCTATACAGTCTTAGTCCAGAGCAGGGAAGGCTCATGTTGTATTTTACCATAGCCTTTAAACTCCTTTCACTGCTAGTGCATATGTGTGTTTTGTAATGGTGGATGAGGGTTTTTTAAATGCTATGAGTTCTTCTCCCCACTCACGACTTCTCACACAACAGTTTATTTTTTGCTAACGTAAACCACTTACATCTCTCCCCCCCCCCCCCCTCCACACTGCCCTGCAAAATATAAACAAGACATGCGCAATTCGAGTTTTCTGTCACAATAGGACAGAGCTTGCAATTTTAGACGTCGACATTTTCTAGCACACGGAGACTTTGTCCGTGAAAAACGTTATTAGTCTTCAAGAAAATGTTGGCTTAGCTTGACGCCTTTTTTCTGTATCCTTAGTTCGGATGAGTGCGGGTGTAGTAACATGGCAGTGACGGAACATCACTTCCGGTTTCCATTTCTGGGGGTTTCCAATTAAGTGAGAAGGGTCTGGCTGCAGAGTGGAGCTCCACTTGTGACAGGAAGAATGTGACCTCCACAGGAAGCATGTTTTTTTTACTGAACTTTATTGTGAATCTCTGCAGCTGGAGCTCCACTGTCACAGGAAACATGTGACCGCCACCTTTTTTATTTTGAAATGCTTAAGGTGATTGAAGCCGTAAGTAAATTGAGTATTGTCCATGATATTTTTTTTTATTTGCACTAACATACAATTTTTTCAGGACAAGCTTTCGGGGTGTGTTCCCTTCTTCAAGGTCCAAGCAGTACTGATTCACAAAAGTTTTAGCAAAACGTTAAAAAAAAATCTCTGAGGGAAAGGAAAAAAAATGAAAAAACAAACAAACCAAAACACACAAACCAATGTATATGGCTATAGACTGTGGGGGGGGGGGGGGTGACAGTCACAGAGGAGGTCATAACACTGTAGCGTAATGGGTAAGGAAACCAATATCTAAATCTAAACTTAAGCTGTTATCTTTTGTGTCAAAAAGAAGTATCATTCTGAGTTCAAAAGTTTTCCTTTCCTGGATAGTTCTGAAATTCCTTTTAAGAACTAAGACATTGAAGTATTCAATAGTGTGGTCCATTTGTGAGAAGTGATGTCCCACAGGTGTGCAGAAACTTCTTTATGTTCCTTGATGGAATGTCAGTGTAAATTCATCCTTGTTTGCAGCTTCTGTCCTGTTTCCCCAACATAAGATCCTTTCCTGCACCTTTTGCATTGAATGAGGTACACAACGTTACTAGAGGTACAGCTGTATGATCCCATGATATTGAAGGTTCCATTTGTGTGTGTGACACTTCTAGTTTGATTGATCAGGTTGTACAGTTTGCATCGTTTTTTATTGCAGGGTTTGATTCCATTATTCGTGACTTCATAATCCGAGTGAAGTTTCCTGATGATTAGTCTATGTTTGAGGTTGGGTGGTTGTCTGAAAGCCAATATTGGGGGTTGTTGAAATATTTAATTCAGAGTTTCATCCTCTGTTATAATGGGTTGTAAATTGTGATTATCTTTTTTATCCCTTCTAGTGCTGGGTTGTATGTAGTGACTACAGGTACACGGTTATTCGTTTTTTCTCTTTGTATTGGAGGAGATTTTCTCTTCGGGTTTTCAAGGCCGTGTTTATGCTGTTGTTGATGGTTTTGTCTTTGTATCCTTTCTTATGGAAGGAGTCTGCCAGTGTTCTGAGATGTTTATCTCTGTCCTCTGGGTCTGAACATATTCGGTGGTATCTGATGGCCTGGCTGTGTATGATGGCCTGTTTAGTGTGTTGGGGGTGAAATCTGGAACTATGGAGATGGCTGCATCGTTCAGTTGGTTTTCTGTATATCGAAGTGTGAAGCTGGTCATCCCTGATGTATACTGTAGTGTCTAGGAAGTCGACATGTGTGTTTGAAAAATCCATTTTAAGTTTGATAGATGGGTGAAATGTGTTGATCAATGAGAAAAACTGTTTTAGATTTTCTTCACCTTTAGTCCATATCATAAAGATATCATCAATATAGCGATAATATCTGTATGGCTTGTTGTACGCTGTTCAGGAATTTGTCCTCCAGGTCAGCCATAAATAAATTTGCATGTTGGGGTGCCATTTTACTTCCCATAGCAGTACCCATACACTGGAGATAGATGTCATTGTTGAAAGGAAGTAGTTGTGTGTAAGAATGAATTCTATGAGCTGTGTAACATCCTCAGCAGTGTATTTGTCGTTTGGTGAGGATGATAAAAATCTGTGACATGCGGCCAACCCATCCTTGAGAGGGTTACTGTACAGAGATTCTACATCCATAGTGATTAGAAGTGTATTTGGTGGTAATTGTTGTAAATTGTTGAGCCTGTTCAGAAGATCAGTGGTGTCTTGCAGAAAACTTGCAGTGTTCATGACTAACGGTTTTAACATATACTGTATTCTACAAGGACTGAGATATGCTTGGTAAGTGTATTCATACCTGTTATGATGGGTCTGCCTGGATTTCCTGGTTTGTGGCTTATTTTGAAATGAACTTTAATTTAACAAACAACAAATAGACAATACTACAGGAAGTGGAGCTCACATGATTTCTGTGCAGAGTGGAGCTCCAGTAATTGCAGTCTGCTGCAGATACTGAGCTATTCTGTTGGGATTTGCAGAAATAAAAGATATTTTTTGGTTGGTTTTGTACTTTCTATTAAAGTGCTCTCCTTAAGTTAACTTTGTAAACTGGATTTGTTTTTAAAGCAATTGTTAAATATTTTTTGCATGGAGATCCATATCTATCCAGAAATGTAAATCGGTAAATGTTAAAGCCCTGGTTCCCATTGTTGTGGGAATGAAATGGTGTGAACTCAGCTGAACTTGCACCATTTTATTCCCGCATGTTAGTCCCGACTGAGGGGGGGGGGGGATTTCACAGTCATCTGTGTGAGTTGCTGCACAAATGTCAATGGAAATTGTCAAAAATAGTACAGAAACGACTTTTGGAAACTGGTGCGGGCCGCAAATGCAGCATCTCACTGATTAGGACGATGCCATTGCCGGTGTAGTTAAATTTTCCTGGACTTCATGAGATCTCTCGACCTCATCACTTCTGGTGAAGCCGCGTCACACACAGCTGATGCCGCTGTTCACTGAGCATGCGCAGATCAGCGCATGTCCAGGAAAATTTTTAAACACAGCGGCCCCACTACATAGGCGCACATCGCCGACAGGGTTCCGAAAAATGATAGCACAACGCGCATAGGCAATAGCTGGAGCGGAGAGATTTCTCATGAATCCAGTAAAAGCATAGGACAGCGGCCCCGTCAATACATGCCGAGTGTTCGGCAGGCACACAGGCGGGATTACATTTTCCGATCACCGCCGCACTGCTCCTCTGCAATCTACAGCTCTGTCACACAAAAAGCAATACAAGGAGAGTGGTGACATTACCGCCACCCACCTGTGAAATCACCGCCCACCACCTGGAACATTACCGCCTCTCCCACCTGTGACATTACCGCCTCTCCCACCTGTGACATTACCGCCCCCCACCTGTGTAATTACCACCTCTCCCACCTGTGACATTACCACCTCTCCCACCTGTGACATTACCGCCCCCCACCGGTGAAATTACAGCCCCCACCTGGAACATTACCACTAGTGTTGAGCGAACCCGGACTGTAACGTTCGGGTCCGTACCGAACTTTCGGGTGTCCGTGGCACGGACCCGGACCCGGACATTTCAAAAATCGTTCGGGTTCGGTCCGGGGTTCTGCTATTTTACTCCACGTGTTGAGAAGCTGCACACAACAAGTGTTTCACTGGTTTGCCCTTAGAAGCCATCACAGCCATGCCTACTAACGGCATGGCTGTGATTGGCCAGTGCATCATGTGACCCAGCCTCTTTATAAGCTGGAGTCACAGTGCTGCAGTCACATGCTCCTTGGGTTAGTGTAGGGAAAGGTAGCTGACTGTGTGAGGGACAGATTTGAGACATTTTAAGACCTGATCCTGCATCCTGAGATAGATTACTTTACTACTGCTGTCTGTGCTGTTGCTCTGACGACAGATAGCAGAAATTAGAGATTTTACATACCGCTGCTTTGAGTTGCAGATCAAACTCTGCTTAAAACAACGATCGCTACGATCGTGCTCAACGATCAGATTGTTGGGGGAATTTGAGATTTCAAATACTGCTGCTTTGAGTTGCAGATCAAACTCTGCTTAAAACAACGATCGCCACGATCGTGCTCAACGATCAAATTGTTGGGGGAATTTGAGATTTCAAATACTGCTGCTTAGAGTTGGAGATTGCAGATTAAACTCTGTCTAATGAAACGATCGTACGTTCGTACACAACGATCAGATTGTGGGATCGTACACAACGATCAGATTGTGGGAGTAATTTCAGATTTCACATACTGCTGCGTTGAGTGATCTGACTGCACTAGGTAGAGGCTTCTGCTTAGAGGGACAGATTCTTGTTCAAAAACCATTGCCTACTCCTTTAGGGCCAGCTGTTGCTGTAAGTGACACATTATTGTTCAAAAATCATCTCCTAGTTCAAAGGGGAGAGTTTCCAGGTGTTACTTAGAGGGACAGATTCTTGTTCCAAACCCATTGCCTACTCCTTTAGGGCCAGCTGTTGATGTAAG
>BLSH010541809.1:199194-215327 GCA_018402905.1 Glandirana rugosa
TCCGGCACAGTGTCCCCCCCCGTCGCCCTGTCCCCCTCCGTCACAGTGTCCACCCCCCGTCACCCTGTTCAGTCTCTATTACAGTGTCCACCCTCCCCACCATTAATCTCAACTCGCTTGTGGACCTGCAAGCCCAAGACGACCAGGCAGGCTTGAAGCCCTGTTTCAGGCCCAGGCCCAGGCCTGCTTTGGGCTTGCTAGGTTCGTTGTCCGTGCGATCGTTCGGGTTTCGTCCGGACCCGGACCCGGACTTTGTCCCGAAGTTCGGACGGACCAGCAGAACCCGAACGTCCAGGTGTTCGCTCAACTCTAATTACCACCCCTCCCACCTGTGACATTATCTCTGACTTGTCCCACTGCCCCCCACCTGTGACACTGCCTCCCCCTGTCCCGCTGCCCCCCCCTGTGACACGGCCTCTCACCTGTCCCACTGCCCTCCTTCATGACACTTTCCCCTCCTGTCTCACTGCCCCCCACCTGTCTCACTGACCCCCTCCCATGGCACTTCCCTCTCCAGTTCCACTGCCCCCCACTTCTTGTCCAGTTGCCCCCCTTTATCCAGCTGCCCCCTCCTGTCAAACTTCCCCCCTCCGCTTACGCTGTTCTTCTCCTGTGACAGTTCCCCCTCCTGTCTCTGTGCCCCCGTCCTGTCCCACTTCCCCCCACCTGTCCCACTGCTCCTCTCCTGTCCCACTTCCCCCTTCCTGTGTTGGAGAAGATGGGATGGGAGGAGGAGGACATTGGATGGAGGAAATGGGACTGAAGGAGGAGGACATGGGATGGAGGACATTTGACTGGAGAAGGAGGACATTGGATTGAGGAAATGGGACTGCATGACGAGGAGGATGTGGGATGGAGGAGAGGGAACCGGAGTAGGAGTACATGGGATGCAGGAGATGGGACTGCAGGAGGAGGAGGACATGGGATGGAGGAGATAGGACTGGAGGAGGAGGATGTGGTATGGAGGAGGAGGATGTGGGATAGAGGAGATAGGATTTCAGGGGTAGAAGGACATGGGATGGAGGAGATTAGACTGCAGGAGGAGGAGGACATGAGATGGAGGAATTGCAAATGCATGAGGAGGAGGATGTGGGATGGAGGAGAGGGAACCGGAATAGGAGTACATGGGATTCAGGAGATGGGACTGCCGGAGGATGAGGACATGGGATGGAGAAGATAGGACTGGAGGAGGAGGATGTGGGATGGAGGAGATGGAACTGTAGGAGGAGGAGGATGCGGGATAGAGGAGATGGGACTGCAGGGGGAGGAGGACATGGGATGGAGGAGATTGGACTGCAGGAGGTGTACACATGTTGCAGTCGCAGCAGGAATTTTACGCCTTGTCACACACACCAGATGTAGCCTGCCAAGAATGACCTGTTCAAGTGAATGAGGCCGCTCTGCAAGCAACCTGCAACTGTGTGCAATGCATTCAGTTGTAGCATGCTAGTGTGGGATTCAAGGGGGTTAAAGCAGGTGGCTAAAAGACGATAAAATGCCTCCTCACTGCCTGCTTTAGCCCCTTGGTCGCTGTGTTGCACAAGGTTGCAAGGTGCTTGCAGAGCGGCTCCATTCACTTAAATGGGTGATGCATGGCAGACTATATACCTGTGTGACAGGGTGTATAATTCCTGTTGCAACATGTGTACAGCCCTGGCCACTGTAGTGGGGTGCAATTTGGGGGTGGTAAAAAACAGGACTAATCTGACGAAAACAGAAAGGGATGCCGGGGAAGAGGGACACGATGTGACAAGGACAGAGAGGAATGCCGGGGACAGAGAGGGACACAGTACGATGAGGACAGAGAGGGGCGCGGAGGACAGAGAGGGACACGGAGGACAGAGAGGCACGCGGAGGACAGAGAGGCACGCGGAGGACAGAGAGGCACGTGGAGGACAGAGAGGGATGCTGGGACAGAGAGGGATGCTGGGGACAGAGAGGGACACAGTACGATGAGGTCAGAGAGGGACACCGAGGACAGAGAGGGACACCAGGGACAGAGAGGGACACCGGGGACAGAGAGGGACACCGGGGACAGAGAGAGACGCAATATGACGAGGACAGAGAGGGACGCTGAGGACAAAGACGGATGCCAGATACAGAGAGGGATGCAGTAAGACGAGGACAGAGGGACACCGGGGAAAGAGAGGGATGCCGGGAAGAGAGAGGGACACAGTCGACAGGGAAAGAGAGGGACAACGAGGATAGAGAGGTCAGAATCCCTCTATTCTATTCCTCCTCCTGTCTCATCTCCTCCATCCCATGTCCTCCTCCTCCTCCAGTCCCATCTCCTCCATCCCATGTATTCCTACTTAAGTCCCATCTGCTCCATCCCACATCCTCCTCCTCCAGTCCCATCTCCTCCATCCCATGTATTCCTACTTAAGTCCTATCTCTTCCATCCCACATCCTCCTCCAGTCCCATCTCCTCCATCCCATGTCCTCCTCTTCCCATCCCATCTCCTCCAACACAGGTGGGGGGAAGTGGGACAGGAGGGGGCAGGGAGACATGAGGGGTGAGTGTCACAGGAGAAGAACAGCGTAAGAAGAGTGGGGCAGCGGGACATGAGGGGGAAGTGTCATGGAAGGGGGGCGGGATAGGTGAGAGGCCGTGTCACAGGTGGGGGGGGGCAGCGGGATAGGTCAGAGTCCGTGTCACAGGTGGTGGCAGCGGGACAGGTGAGAGGCAGTTTCACAGGTGAGGGGAAATATCACAGGTGCGGGGGACAATGCCACAGGTGTGGGGGTTAATGTAATGTCAAATGTGTGGGGGGGCGGTAATGTCACATGTGGGGGGTGGTAATATCACATGTGGGGGGGGGCAGTAATGTCACATGTGGGGGGGGGCGGTGATGTCACAGGTGGGGGGGTAATATCACAGGTGGGGAGGTAATGTCACTGGTGGGGGGGTAATATCACAGATGGGGGGCGGTAATGTCATAGGTGGGAGGAGCTGTAATGTTCCAGGTGGTGGGCGGTAATGACATCACAGGTGGGGGCAGTAATGTTCCAGGTGGGGGTTATATCACATGTGTGTGGGGGGTGATAATGTGTCAGGTGGGAGGGGCAGTAATGTTCCAGGTGGGGGGGTAATTTCACAGGTGGGGGTGGTAATTTCACAGGTGGGGGGCGGTAATGTCACAGGTGGGAGGGGCGGTAATGTTCCAGGTGGTGGGCTATCATTTTTTGGAACCCTGTCGGCGATGTGCGCCTGTGTAGTGGGGCCGCTGTGTTTAAAATTTTTCCTGGATTTGCGCCGATCTGCACATGCTCAGTGAACAGCGGCATCAGCTGTGTGTGACGCGGCTTCACCGGAAGTGACGAGGTTGAGAGATCTCATGAAGTCCAGGAAAATTTTACCACACCGGCAATGGCATCATCCTAATCGGTGAGATGCTGCATTTGCAGCGCCGCACCGATTTCCAAAAGTGGTTTCTGTAATATTTTTGTCGATTTCCATTGACATCTGTGCAGCAACCCACACAGATGTCTGTGAAATCACCCCCCCCCCAGTCAGTACTAACATGCGGGAATGAAATGGTGGGAGTCCGGCTGAGTTCGCACCATTTCATTCCCACAACAATGTGACCCAGGGCTTAAACATTTTTTGTGTGGAGATCCATTTCTATCCAGAAATGTAAATTGGTAAATGTTAAACAATTGCTTTTAAAAACAAATCCAGTTTACAAAGTTAACTTAACCACTTACCGACCGCCAACCGCAGTTTTACGACGACAAGGTGGTTCGATATCGCAAATTGCCGGAGGCACGCTTGCACACTCACTGTGTTCTGGGGGAGCCAGGGAGCGGGTAGGGTGGACTCAATCGCCGCCGGCTACACGCTATGGCCCCCCCCCGCAGTGAAAGAACGGAGGTCCGTGTAAGTAAACACGGATCTCCGTTCTGACAGAGGGAGAAGGGCTGTGATCACAGGCTTCCTGTATATGGAAGCCGTGATCACTCTCCTCCCCCTGCCAGCCCAGCCCTCATACAGTTAGAACACGCCTAGGGAACACAGTTAAAGTGGTTGCAAACCCAGTCTGACACATTTTCGTATTGCAACTAATCCCAGTTTAAAAAATTATTTCCTCTGCTTCTCCATCTCCTTACCTGCTTCCTTTCGTGGATATCGCTATATTTATGTGTTGTGACATCAGCCGCGCATGCTCCCTGTGTCTGCATTTTCAGGCAAGCCTAGACTCTGCCGAAAAATTGCAGGGTCTATGCCGGGGCTGCGTCATTTCCTATAGTAGACGTCAGCCCCGGTATCCTGCGATATCTGGAGATCATTCTTCCTTGAGGGGAGTACAATGGGACTGCTTGTGACTCGATACGCATGCGCGAGATTTTCAACAAGTGAACAAACTATGGGCGGAAGTACAGCGCTGCATAGACACGGAAGACAGGAGTTAGAATGGTGCCATCTAACACCGAGGGGGAGCTTTTGATAAATAAAAGATTTTGGCAGCAATTGATCTTTAAAAGCATGCTAGGTAGGATTTATAGATTATATTTGTTTATAGGACTTTGATTATTGCTTAGATTATCATTTTGTTTGTGAGTTTACTACCGCTTTAACCCTTAGAGCGCCTCCTCCAGGTTAACCCCTTCACTGCCAATGACATTTACACAGTAATCAGTGCATTTTTACAGCACTGATCGCTGTATAAATGCCAATGGTCCCAAAAAAGTGTCAAAATGGTCCGACATGTCTGCCACAATATTGCAATACCGTTAAAAATCGCAGATCGCCGCCATTACTAGTAAAAAAAAAAAATAAAAACCCCAGAAATTAATTCTCATGGTTTGCAAACGCGGCAACTTTTGCGCAAACCAATCAATAAACGCCATTTGCGATTTTTTTTTTTTTACCAAAAATATGAGGAAGAATATAAATTGGCCAAAACCGAAGAAAAAAAATGTTTTTTTATATTTTTTTTGGATATGTATTTTAGCAAAAAGTAAGAATTTTTTTAGCAAAATTGTCGCTCTTCTTTTGTTTATAGCGGTGATCAGAAATGACGCAAAGGGGGTCAAATATCACCAAAAGAAAGCTCTGTTTGTGGGAAAAAAAGGATTTTTCTTTACCAAAAATATGAGGAAGAATATATATTGGCCAAAACCGAAGAAAAAAAATGTTTTTTTATATTTTTTTTGGATATGTATTTTAGCAAAAAGTAAGACATTTTTTAGAAAAATTGTCGCTCTTCTTTTGTTTATAGCGGTGATCAGAAATGACGCAAAGGGGATCAAATACCACCAAAAGAAAGCTCAGTTTGTGGGAAAAAAAGGATGCAAATTTTGTTTGGGTACAACGTTGCATGACCACGCAACTGTCAGTTAAAAAGACGCAGTGCCGAATCGCAAAAAGTGCTCTGGTCTTAAAGTGGGAAATCCTTCCGGGGCTGAAGTGGTTAAAGTGGTTGTCAAGTCATGACCTGTACGGTTTAGGAGATATCCCCTGTATCTGCATGTGCCGACGTCATTGGCACATGCAACAGAAGAATTGGCACCCGGGGTAGCCCAGGGTGTCGTTTCTTCTGTATTCGTGCCGTAAATGACGGCTCCCGTGCGCATGTGTGGGAGTGACGTCAGCGCTAGGTTTGCCACATCATCCCTTTAATCCAGGACACACATGAATTACTCAGGTTCTGAGGCTAATTTAATTCAGATAAGGCGCCAAGTGAGTTTAATTACCACCTTAATCAGCCACAGAACCTGTGTAATTGAAATGTGTCCTGGATTAAAGAAATGATGTGGCAACCCTAGTGAGTGCGGCTCTGCCAATCACAGCGCTGTAGCCCGTGCTGTGATTTGACGGAGCCGCTGACCCGGAAGAAGAATGTCGCCGGTCACAGCGGTGTGCTGAGACCGCTGCAACAGCTTCATTCCAAGGTAAGTGTTTCATAATGAGCTAGTATACTAGCATACTAGCTCATTATGCCTTTGCTTTGCAGGTTTTTTTTGGGGGGGGGGGGCGGCTTTACAACCACTTTATGGAGAGCACTTTAATAGAAAGTACAAAACCCAACAAAGATATCTTTTATTTCTGCAAATCCCGACAGAATAGCTCAGTATCTGCTGCAGACTGCAATTACTGGATGGAGCTCCACTCTACACAGAAATCATGTGAGCTCCACATTCTGTCGTATTGTCTAATTGTTGTTTGTTAAATTAAAGTTCATTTCAAAATAAAAAAAGGTGGAGGTTGTGGAGGTCACATGTTTCCTGTGACAGTGGAGCTCCAGCTTCAGAGATTCTCAATAAAGTTCAGTAAAAAAAAAATTCTTCCTGTGGAGGTCACATGCTTCCTGTCATGAGTGGAGTTTCACTCTGCAGCCAGACCTCCTTGGCTACGACTGCTTTGTCTTTCGCCATCTTTCGGTGGACAAAGTTAGAGCGTCTCCGCTGCCATTTTGTTGTAGACTCTGTGCAGAGCGGCCTGGGGAGTTATGAAGGTGAGCGATTGGGGGCTGGAGGGGGGATTTAGGTGAGCAAGGGGCGAAAAGGAGAAGGTGGAATTTAGGGGGAGAGGGGAACGGAGGGCGGTTTTGTTGGAGTGTTTTTGTTTCTTTTTGTTATATTGGAGGGGAAGAAAGAAGTATGTGAGGGACCTGCTACCGAGGAGGGGAGCGTGTCGTATGTTGTGGAGGGGAAAACTTTATTGCACTGCCACCCTCCATACACTATGCTGTGTACAACAACCTCCTTCCATAGACTGTCCTGTGTGTAATATGCTGGGCTTTGCCTGGCCTGCAGTACTCTGTATTGCATGGTATAGATGTTTATACAAAGTCTGTGGTCACAGAACTCTGCATATTTATTTGGAATCACATCTCACCCACCATCAGTGTTATTAAAGTGTAACACCACCCTAAAGGGGAAGTTCTGCGTTTTTGCATCTCCCTCTCTAATTATTGGCACTTTTTGAGGGGGTGGGGGGAGCAGGTACCTGGTTTTGATACCCATTTCCGGTCAGATCACCGTGGCAATTTGAGCGGAAACCCCCCCCCCCCTTTCCCCGCAGGTCCCAGAAGACTAAGTGCAGCTAAGATATTGGTACCTGGGCCCGAAGCCGATTAAAGAATCGGCTCGGGTGAGGACAAGGCTGGATCCCTGGACAGGTAAGTGTCCTCATATTAACCCCGTAGGGCTGGCGCCTCCCGACCCATTAAGAGGTTCCAGATTCCGGGAGGTGGGGCTGGGTTTATAATCATGTGGCCGCCGTGATGAGCTATTACGGCGGCTACATGATCGGAAAGCTCTTGATCGCAAGAAGCGATTGGAAGCTTCCCGTTAGCTGCCAGAAGCGCGCAGGGCGCGTACTCTTGGCACAGCTGTCTGGAAGTTGGTACGAAAATATGCGGCCACATATTTTTATACTGTCGTTGCCTATGGGGTTAAAAGCAGTTACAATATTTGTAGCTGCTGACTTTTAATTTTTCTGGGGGAGACTGGGGTTCCTCTTTAAGGCTGCATTCACACTTTCGCATAGCGGGAACAAGCATTCCTGCTAGTGGTTTTGGTTGAGTGTTTTGCATGCGATATTTTTGTGTCTCATTCATTTGAATGGGCTGCCCTATGCACATTTGTCACCCGAAAAAAAGCTCCTGCTCCTTTTCAGGTGGCACGATTCACATGATATTTTTAAAGGTTTGCTGCACGACAATCCTGGCAATATCACATCCTGTTTGGGGTGCCATAAAGGTTAATGTCATCCAAATGTGCATTTCGCGTTGTGCAGCATTTGCCACGTGATTTGGAATTGCGGCGATTCTGCCCACTATAGAGTCGCTATACCCAACCGCAAAGGATAAGTTCACCTGTTGGCACACATTACATTTTGCACCCGTATTTAGGCGTCAATCACACAGGATGTCTTTTATTTTTTTTTTTTTTTTTTTTTCCTCCCATGGACTCCTTTGCTCCAGGGTAGGAAAAAGCAGCTAAACCGCTTGCCGACCTCCTCACGTAGGAGTACGGTGGCAAATCTTCTCTCCCGCGCTGGATCACGTACTGTCGTACTAGATACGTGATCCGGCACTTCCGGGTAGGGGTCATGCATGCGTGCAGCAGCCATGCCAGCTGTGCTGTGATTAGTCACAGCACAAGCTGATCAGTGGGTCCCGACCAATGGATGACCCCGCCACCCACTGATTGGCAAAGAGGAAAGAAAACTAGACAGAGCTCTGTGAATGTAAACAATACAGAGCTCTGTCCTGTCAGCAGGGATGTGCCGGTTTTTGTTTCCCTGCAAACCAGGGAATAAAAATCGGCACATCCCTTAGTAAAAATGACGCATAGTGAATGCACCAAGCATTGTTAGGCATACATTTAACCCTTCGATCGCCCTAGATGTTACCCCCTTCCCAGACAGTGTCAGTGCATACAGTTGTATGCAAAAGTTTAGGAACCCCTGACAATTTCCATGATTGTCATTTATAAATATTTGGGTGTTTGGATCAACAATTTAATTTTGATCTATCAAATAATTGAAGGACACAGTAATATTTCAGTAGTGAAATTAGGTTTATTGGATTAACAGAAAATGTGCAATGTGCAATCTTGAGCATGGAGTTCACCAGAGATTGACAGGTTGCCACTGGAGTTCTCTTCCACTCCTCCATAACGACATCATAGAGCTGGTGTATATTCGAGACCTTGCACTCCTTCACCTTCCGTTTGAGGATGCCCCATAGATGTTCAATAGGGTTTAGGTCTGGAGACATGCTTGGCCAGTCCATCACCTTTACCCTCAGCTTCTTTAGCAAGGCAATGGTCATCTTAGAGGTGTATTTGGGGTTATCATGTTGGAATACTGCCCTGTGGCCCCATCTCCGAAGAGCGGGGATCATGCTCTGCTTCAGTATGTCACAGTACATGTTGGCATTCATGGTTCCCTCAATGAACTGTAGGGTGCTTATTTTTTTCCAGCTTCTATACGTTTCTCTTCTAATATGCCTATAAATGCCAATTGGGATGCACCAATACCGTTTTTTTTACAGGCAAGTACAAGTACCGATACTTTCAATCAAGTACTCGCCGATACCGAGTACCGATACCTATGGTACGATTTGAGCCCATACAAAATAAATTGCCTCACACTTCAAAGAATTGGATGCGATTTGAATAAGAATGCGATGCGATTCCTGTCTGAGTCACATATGGTTTCCCTCACCGCTCCTATGGGAACCCAGGCTGACATCACTATGACAAGCCTGGGTTCACACAGGAGCGGTGAGGCAAATTGCATGCGATCCGGACAGGAATCGCAGCACATTCCTGTTCAAATCGCATGCAATTCTTTGCAGTGCGATTTGAGCCCATTCATTTTGTATGGGCTCAAAACGCACCGCAAAGGTATCAGTTTGGGGTATCAGAGTATTTTCACAAGTACGAGTACTAGTGAAAATACTCGGTATCGGTGCAACCCTAAATGCCAATGTACTGTATGCATTGTGATAATGCGAACTGGGCAGTCTAAAACTGGTGTGAGAAGACAGGGCAGCCATGTTGCTTTGAAATTCATAAACCAGCCAATACATTTTTGTTTTAGAACAGGAAATGCCAGAGGCCAGCTTACCCCACAGCCTGTGACCCCCTCCCAGCACATGACTCAGGAATGCACAACTTTTCCAGCAGGGTCATAAAGTCTACTTAGCCCAGAGCTGTTATCGGTTGATTCAGAAAATATTGAATTGAAGGCTTTAACAAGGGTTTGGAAACTTCAAAAGAGATGCTATTTCCACTCAGGAATAACTATTAACCATTCTGTTGTACTATTAATTAGCAAATATCTAATAACCAGGGATTGGCTAAGCTGTAAATAACCAATTGAATGCTTCAGCAGAAGATCTGGAATAGAACACTGCAGTCCGTAAGGCCAGGCGTTGCTGCTTATCTTAAGTCCCGTACACACTGATCGTCTTTTTTTCAGCAGGGTTGAAAATAAGTAATACTGACAGCTCTTGAGGAGCTGCTTTACTAACAATCCGATGGCAGTACCGCAATCTCCCCTGCTGTTCTATAGTGTTCTGGCAGGGGGACAGCCTCTCCACCAGAACACTCCAGTTAGCGCTCTCAGCCAATGGCTGATTGCGCTGATCGGGAGACGGTCGGCAGACCCGACTTTTTCGGGTCATATCCCTTTGATAGAAGTCGGCCTGACTCCAGTACATATGAGCCAAATGTCGCCTTACATTCAGCCTGTGTGTGCTATGGTTTAATGTCTGTTAGCAGAAAACCTCTAGAAGGTTATCACTTTCCTCTGAGGGAATTGGGTTTAACCCATCGTAAAAATCTTTCAGTTCTATCACACATGGTCTGCAGGGTAAATAAAAACATTAGGCCTACTTGGCGTGCCATAAAATGTCTAAGGGCTAATTGATATCATAAAGCATTTAGGCCACTTTCACACTGATGTGGTTTTCAGGCGTTTTAGCGCTAGAAATAGCAACTAAATAACGCCAGAAAACCGCCTCAAATCTCCTGCCCATTCCTCTTAGTGTAACTCTTCACACTGGGGCGATGCGCTTGCGGGACATTCACAGAACTCTTGCAAGCAGCATCTTTGGGGCTGCTGCTACACTGCCCTGCCCATTGAAGTGAATGGGCACCGCTGCTGAAGCGCTTTGCTGGCTAACTGGAGCTTTTAGCCCATTTTTAACCCCCGAGGAGGGGGTGAAAAGCGCCCGCACCCGATTCAAAAGCGGCGCTGCAGCGCCGGAAGAGCGCTGCTACAATGAGCAGCGCTCAGCCGCCCTGCACGGCTTTCCTGTGTGAAAGTGGCCTTAGGCCTGATCTCTGCTGACAGGTGTCCTATTTGACCAGCAAAAGACCCCTTCTCGAACTCACACTTTCGAAATCTACACATAATCCATGAAAGCAGACGTGACCAAACTACATTACTATTGATCATTTATTTGAATATGCAAGAGAATGCTAAACGTATTTAGATCATGCATGACTAGGCTATTGTATACAAAAAGCGGGATAGCTGTCTCCCTCCTCCTGGGTGACAGCCTATTTGAGGGATATCATGTGTAGTATCTCTGGAATGGAAATTGCATGCTCGGTGTTGACTCTATTGCGACAGAGGGGCATTGCAGTTCTGGCATATCTGGACAACCTGCTTCTGCGGGCAGAGTCTGCCTCAGCTCTGAGCAACAACATAGCCATCACACTGCACACCCTACAGGGATTCGGATGGGTGATCAATCGGCCGAAGTCGGTGTTGACTCCGTCACACCGCCTGCAGTACCTGGGTTTAACCTTGGACTCGGTCAGGGCGAAGGTTTTTCTCCCCTCAGGAAAACTGCAGTTGCTGTAGCAGGCAGTGAGGTCTCTTCTGTCAGAGAAGTGGTCCTCTCTGAGGTTTTGCATGTGGGTCCTGGGGCTCATGGTGTCCACCTTCGAGGCAGTTCCGTATGCCCAGAGTCATACCCGGTCCCTGCAGCGCTTGATTCTGCTGCGGAGGGAGAAATCTCCTCTATCCCTGGATCGCCTGGTCAAACTGGACTGCGTGGCCAGGTCCTCTCTGATTTGGTGGTTAAGGGCCTCGGCCCTAAGGGAAGGGAAATCCTTCCTCCCCGTGATGACCACAAATGCCAGTCTAAGCGGCTTGGGGGGGGGGGGGGGAGTCCTGGGGTTATTGTCAAGCCAGGGTCGTTGGTCTCGGGAGGAAAGTCGGCTCCCGATCAATGTGCTGAAACTTCGGGCCATCAGGCATTGCCTCTCCCATTGGTCGGGAAGGCTGCAAGGGCGCCCTGTCCGAGTCCAGTCGGACAATGCCATGGCTGTGGCATATGTGAACCATCAGGGCAAAACAAGAAGCTCGGCAGCAGCATTGGAGGCGGCTCACATTCTGCGGTGGGCAGAGCTTCATGTGCCAGCTCTCTCCGCCGTGTACATTCCGGGCATAGAAAAATGGCAAGCGGATTACCTCAGCCGACAGAGGTTGGATCAGGGAGAGTGGTCCCTGCATGCGGAGGTGTTCCGACAACTTTGCCAAAAATGGGGCACTCCAGACGTAGACCTGCTGGCGTCCCGGCTCAATCGAAAGGTTCAGACCATCGTGAGCAGAGCAAGGGATCTGCTGGCGGACACCCTTGTAGCTCCATGGAGCCAGTATCGGCTCATTTATGCGTTTCCCCTTCTCAAGCTGATTCCGCATCTGTGGCGCAGGATCAAGGTGGAGGGGATTCCAACCATTCTGGTGGCTCCAGATTGGCCTCGGCGTCTGAGGTACGCCGACGTAGTGCTGATGGTGGTGGATGTTCCCTGGCGTCTCCCGCTTCGTGAGGACCTTCTGTCCCAGGGCCCCATCTTGCACCCTGTTTTACCCTCTCTGTCTTTGACGGCCTGGCTATTGAATCCCAGGTCCTGAGAGATCGGGGGATTTCCGATTTGGTGATTCCCACCATGCTCAAGACACGTAAGTGCACTTCTAGGAAGATATACCATTGCACCGGGAAGGCGTATATCGCCTGGTGCGAAGGGGTGGGGTGGAACCCCTGTTCCATTATCGGTGTCTCGGCTGCTGGCCTTTCTGCAGCAGGGCCTGGACCGTAAACTGGCGTTGAGCACTATCAAGGGCTGAGTGTCTGCCTTGGCCCTCTATTTTCAGCGTCCTTTGGCGACGCATTCCTTGGTTCGCACCTTTATTCAGGGGGTCCGACATGTCGCTCCCCAGGTGCGTACGCCTTTGGCTCCTTGGGACCTCAATCTGGTACTTTCGGGGCTTCGGAAGCCTCCCTTTGAAAATATCATCAGGGAAATTTCCTTACAACTGCTTTCGCAGAAGGTGGCCTTTCTGGTAGCCATCACTTCTGCCAGACGAGTGTCAGAGTTGGCGGTTCTGTCATGTAGGTCCCCCATATCTGGTCCTTCACAAGGATAAGGCGGTTTTGCGCCTGTCCCCTTCCTTCTTGCCGAAGGTGGTATCTTCTTTTCACATTGAGGACATTGACCTTCCTTCGCTGTGCCCGCGCCCATCACATCCTAAGGAGATCGCCTTGCATTCTTTGGATGTGGTTAGGGCTCTGCAGGTGTATCTGGCGACCACGGCCTCTTTTCGGAGGTCGAATGCGCTCTTTGTCGTGGTGGATGGACCACGCAAGGGCTTGGCGGCCTCTTCGGCCACCATTTCTCAAGGATTCAACAGACAGTGACCCGTATATATGACTTGCGGAGTCTCGAGCCCCCCTTTCCGGTCACGGCTCACTCTACCAGGGCGATTAGCACTTCCTGGGCTTTCCAAAATCAAGCGTCGGTTTCTCAAGTGTGCAGAGCGGCTACATGGTCCTCAGTGCACACCTTTACTAAGTTTTACAAAGTTGATTTGTCAGCATCCTCGGATGCTGCTTTGAGCCGCTGTGTGAGGTTTTGCAGGCCGCTGTGTGAGGTTCCTCCAGATTATTATGGAGAATTCCCAGTTGGGTGAAGTTTTGTTTTTGCATTACCCACCCCTCTTTTGACACTGCTTTGGGACATCCCCAGGCATAATGAAGAGTTGCTGCATCCGTCAATGAACGAAAGAGAAAATAGGATTTTTTAACTCACCGTAAAATCCTTTTCTCATAGTTCATTGACGGATGCAGCACCCCACCCCTCTTTGTTGGTTCGAGCTTGCACTGCTTGTTACGGACTGAAGGCTGAGCTGGCCGGTGGGGGGGTTATACCAGGGAGGAATGCCCCCTGGGAGGGGCTGTCTGCGTTTAGCTGAACTGAAGTTCTGCCTAGTCCACTCCTAGTGAAAGGTAGCATAACCCCAGGCATAATGAAGAGTTGCTGCATCCGTCAATGAACTATGAGAAAAGGATTTTACGGTGAGTTAATAAATCCTATTTTTCACTATGTAAGTGAATGAACGGTCGCAGGAGAGTCGCCTGAAGCAGTCAGGACAGGGCTGGGGAGTAGGCTAAAAATCCATCTGGTGATACGTGAGTCTAGGGGTGGGAGCTGAGTGAGGCCAGGCAGGAAGCTGAGTTTGGGAAATGTGGGCAAAGCTGCCTGTAATAAAGTTTGAGGCACAGGTGTGTTGACACAGCCCTTGCTGAGGCTAGTCGGACCACTGCTGCCATTGCTTCCCCTTAGATACCAGAAGCGACTGGGCTATGTGAGCCGCTGCGGCTGTCTGGTCTGGTAGCTGACCCCTCATCTGTTTCCTCACAGTATGTTACTAAAGATGACCTGTCGGCAGCCCCAAGGACACCTGCCTCTCAATCTCAGAGGCTGCTGATCCAGGCACTTACACATAAGTTACGTGCAGCATTCGGGTTTCCTCCAGCGTAGAGTCCTGTGGATGTGTATTCCTCCCTTGGGTCATTAAAATACCACAAGGTGCGCAGGGATTTGCTTTGTACCCTCTCCTGGAGAGGGTGGTATATGCTGACTGTAAAAAAGATCAAAACCTGAGTGCAGCGCTCCCCCTCTGTCTGCTCACTGATAATAATACATTCATATACCATTAATGTGCAAAAATCCTCTAAGTTTGTGCAAATTAGTGCCTGTAAACAATATAACAAAGTGCTCCTGTGCATAAATTATCCTATGAGTGCCACTAAGATTGATGACACTCTCATATATTATAGTCCCACGGTAATGCAATCTATTAATTCAATATAATGAAGAGAAAAAAAAAAGTGTCCGATAGTGTCCTTGTGCTCATAAAGATGATATCAAATAAATTCCAAAGTTCACTAATTTGCACAAACTTAGAGAATTTTGCACATGAATTGTATATGAATGTATTATTATCAGTAAGTAGACAGAGGGGGAGGGCTGCACTCAGGTTTTGATCTTCTTTTTTATGTTTTGTCCACATTAGGGGATGTGAGGAGTGTCGGCAGCTAAATAGGTATATTTTATAGCAGCTCACAAGGTTTTTAACAAAATGGTATATGCTGACTCGGTGCACCCAGACAGATTTATTCCTTCCTTCTAATATATCCTATGGAGGAAAGCTTTTTGAAAGGGAGGGGGGTACCAGCTGTCCATGCAGCAGTCGCATCCCTAAGGAAATCCCTGACCTGCCCTGTTGATAATGCCCAGGTGTTAAGGACCCTTCAGCTGAAAAGCTGGAGTCCTTATTAAAGGCTTCTTTTTCCTTGGCTGCGTATCGGTGCATTTTTGAGTGGTGTTTCCAGTATAGTGTACGGTCTGCAGTAGCTTATGTTTTTTACTGTTTTGAAACAGCATAGAGGCCGCATTGGATGCATATGTGCTTGGCTCATCCTGCTTGGGCCCGGTTGCAGTTGAACAGTGGTATACTTGCTAACTGGCTTAAACACATGGTTGCTAAAAAAGCACGTTTGCCTAAATGAATGTTTGCTAGAGCACGTGTTTGCTTAAACGCTTAAAACACATTTGTTTAACATGGTTGCTAAAACATGTGGGCTAAAACACAAGGTTGCAAAGCAACACATGTCACATAGGTTCGGGTCGCATAGAGACTTATTTTTTTAAGTTGGAAAAATTACCTATAGAGCCAGTGGCTGTTCTTTCTCCAGGTTTTCTGAGAAAGTATTTCTTAATATTAAGGGTCATAACAAATTTTTTAAGATTGATAAATGTGTGAAATTTATTAAAATTTCGAACGGGAGTGAACTTGGACCCTTAATTCATCCTCTTCCAGATCAGACCCACTGATGTTAAAAATACCAGTACCTAATGGGGCCTTATCTTTTTTTGATTGTTCTCCTTCCGGCAAGGTACCAATATGGAATACAGTTTGATATTAGACTATAATGTGCAATATAAACATTTTGAGAGGATAATTTCCAGACATTAGAATATCCTCCGAAAAGATAACCTCTTGGGTTCAAAATTTGTGTACAGGATGGCTCCCACACTGAGGGATCACATTGCACCTGGGGTGGTTGATCCCCCAGTTATGAGAGAAAGCCGTTTTTGTTCTTTTTCAACTGGCTTCTATGACTGTGGTTCCTGTAAAGCTTGCAGGGAATGCAGGCACAATTTGAAGAGGAGAAAGGATTTTTTATCCTTTGTCACAGGGAAACAATATCAGATTAAAGTGGTTGTCAACTCAACTCTGTAAAAGCGGCATTTTTTAGGTTCTGTGTGCTTGAGGCCTTTGAGTGTAATATGTTCCAGTAACTGCCCTAACGCGCGCC
>BLSH010541809.1:215380-228568 GCA_018402905.1 Glandirana rugosa
ATTTTTTTTTTTTTTTTTTTTTTTTTTTTTTTTTTTCACAGCAGTCTGTAAATTAAAGAAACTACAAGTCCCATCTTCCACTGTGGCAGACGGACTTGAAGTTCTCAATGGACTGCAAGGGCACTCATGAGCACCCTTGTAGTTCACTGGCAGTTCTTCCAGCTTTTGAATAGAAAGCCTATGCAGAGGTATTCTTTACATGACTGGGCTATTAATATTCCTGGCTATGCTCTATTTCGGAAAGACAGTGTAAAACGGAAGGGTGGGGGTATCTGTCTGTATGTGAGAAGTGATCTCAAAGCGAGTGTGAATGAGGACCTAGTTGATGGAGAGTGTGATGAGTCTGAAGCATTGTGGGTAGATCTGCATATGGGTGTGCACACTACAAAGGTGTTTGATTATAAGGATTAAAGGAGTTTGTTATAGACCTCCCAGTGTTAAAGAGGAGGTGGAGGCTCAGCTCCTTGCACAGATGGAAAGAGCTGCAAGGGCTGGGACTGTGATAATAATGGGGGATTTTAACTACCCAGAAATTAACTGGAGTAATGGCACTGCTGGGACAGTTAAAGGGCAAACATTTTTAAACCTATTACAGGACAATTTTATGGTCCAGTTTATTGAGGCCCCAACTAGGAATGATGCTTTGCTGGACCTGGTAATCTCAAATCATGCAGAGCTTATTACCAATATTCACATAAAAACATCTGGGTAACAGTGACCATAACATGATTTCATTTAATGTAAGCTGCAAGCAATAAACACAGGAAAGATAAAAACTATTTTAAGAGAGCAAATTTTACAAGGATGAGGGCTGCTCTCCAGGACTTAGACTAGGAGAGAATATTGGCATCGATGAACAGAAATGGGAATTTTTCAAAAAAACTACGCAAACTCACTGTAAAGTATATTCCCATGGGCAAGAAGTTTAAAAGGCTAAAAATTAAAACCTATGTGGCTCACGGCAAAAGTTAAACAAGTTATAAATGACAAGTAAAGAACATTTAAAAAAATATAAAAATGAGGGAACACTATCATCTTTTAAATGTTACAAAGAATATGTAAAAATTAAATCAAGGATTGCAAAAGATGGTAAGACAAACCCCCAAAAAATTCTTCAAATATATTAATAGTAAAAAGGTCAGGTCTGAGCATGTAGGCCCTTTACAAAATAATCTAGAGTGACTGGGGACAAAGAGAAGGCAAACTTATTAAATACATTCTTCAGTTCTGTGTGTACAAAGGAGCATGGGGGAGCTCTTGTCCACGATGGGGGTGGTAGTGACACAGCCACAAATGATCCAGAATGGCTCAAAAGTGAAATGGTCCAGAAGTATTTAGACAGAATAAAGGTAGATAAAGCACCTGGACCAGATGGCATTCATCCACAGATCCTAAAAGAATTGAGCTCTGTCATTTCAAAGCCATTGTATCTAATTTTAAGGGACTCCTTAATGTGGTGCTCATATTTTAAAAAGGGATCAGTCTTTCCCGAGTAACTGTAGACCTGTTAGTTTAACTTCTATTTGTTGGGAAGATGCAGTAGAGTTTAATAAAAGACCAGATAGATAAGTTCTTGTTGGAAAAAAATGTTTTAAGCAACAGACAGCATGGGTTCATGAAAGACAGAAGTTGTCAAACAAACCTGATTTCTTTTTATGAGGAGGTAAATAAAACCTTGGACAGAGGGGTGGCTGTGGATGTGGTATACTTGGATTTTTCAAAAGCGTTTGACACCACTCCCCACACACGGCTAATGTGTAAGGTAAAGTCTACAGGCTTGGAAAGATCAGTTTGTAGATGGATAGAAAACTGGCTAAAAGACTGAATTCAGAGAGTAGTGGTTAATGATTCTTATTCTGAATGGTCTAAGGTTATCAGTGGTGTACCCCAAGGTTCAGTGTTGGGACCCTTACTTTTCAATATATTTATAAATGATATAGGGTCTGGGATTAAAAGTACCATTTCAGTGTTTGCAGATAACACCAAGCTATGATTACAAACAGACCTCAATGCACTTTATAATTGGGCAAATGAGGTTTAATATTGATAAATGTAAAGTTATGCATTTGGGGACTAAGAATATGTATGCATCGTACATACTTTGGGGGAATCCATTGTGGAGAAGGATCTGGGGATTTTGGTAGATCATAAGCTTAATAATGGCATGCAATGCCAAGCTGCGGTTTCCAAAGCAAGCAAAATCCTTTCTTGTATTGAGAGGTATGGACTCCAGAGATAGAGACATCATTTTGTCCCTGTACAAATCATTAGTAAGACCTCATCTGGAATATGCAGTTCAGTTTTGGGCACCAGTTCTCAAAAAGGATATCAGGGAACTGGAGAAAGTGCAGAGAAGGGCAACCAAACTAATAAGAGGCATGGAGGAGCTCCGCTATGAGGAAAGATTAGAGGAACTGAATGTATTCTCTCTTGAGAAGAGGAGATTAAGGGCCAGTTCACACCACATGCAGTCCAGTGCATTTTTATTCTGGATCAAAAACGCATTGAAAGTAGGTTGTATGGCTTTCAATGGCTTAGTTCACACCAGTGCAGTCAGTTCCAGTGCGCTCCAGAGAAAAAAGTAGAACATGCTGCATTTTTCATGCACTCAACTCTACTGGAACGCACCAAAAACTCACTGGAATGCACATGTCCTAAGAAAAAAGGGAAAAAACTGCACTGGACTGCATCAAAAATGGACCGGAAACTTGTCAACGCGCATGCAGAAAAGCATCGAACGCATCCGGACTGCGTTTCTATGGTGTGAACTGGCCCTAAAGGGGGATAGGATCATGTACAAATGCCTAAGTGGTCCATATAGTAAACTTGGTGTGGAGTTATTTACTTTAAGTCATCACAAAGGACAAGGGGGCACTCTTTATGTCTAGAGGAAAAAAGCTTTCATCTCCAAATACGGAAAGGTTTCTTCACAGTTAGAGCTGTGAAAATGTGGAATAGACCCCCCCAGCACGGTAGATTGCTTTAAAAAAGGCCTGGATTCTTTCCTTAATGTAAATAATATAACTGGGTACTAACATTTTTAGGTAAAGTTGATCCAGGGTGAATCCGATTTGCCTCTTGGGGGGACCAGGAAGGAATTTTTTTCCCCCGCTATAGAAAATTGGATCATGCTTTGCTGGGTTTTTTTTTTTTTGCCTTCCTCTGGATCAACTGTGGGTGAAGGATTGTATGGTTATATATAATTTTTCTGGTGTGGGGTTTTATTTATTTATTTATTTTTTTTTGAGCTAGATGGACTTGATGTCTTTCTTTCAACCTAACTATATAAGGTATGGGCAAGAAATCTGGAGTGAGTGTCTGCAGGAGCCTGACATTTCACCTGCAATCCACTGATCCTGGGTGCAATGCTTTGCAGGTTCTTGTAGGAAAAATAATCAATGCACATTTTTTTTCTGCAAAAAATATATACAATTATTTATTTCCTGAAAGGTGATCTTTAACCACTTCCCGCCAGTAGGATGTCCTGGGCTTTGAGTAGTGATATCTGAATGATGCCTGCAACTATAGGCATCATTCAGATATCATTTTTCCCAGCTGGCAATTCCAAGAATGATCATAGTGGCAGTTCAGTCGCTTAATCGTTCTTGCACGCTGCGGGAGGGGACCCGCCGCCCTCCGGTGCTTCTCCTGGGTCACCCGTACGATCGGCGACCCGGAGAAAGAACCCGTCGCCACCGGAACTTGATCAGAGAGCTGACTGGTGGCCATCTGGTGCCCCGTCATCTCTATGATCCTCTGGAAGCCTGGGCGCGACGTTATGATGTCATGTCCGGGCCGATTTTAGTAAAAAAAGTCATGGACGCCGCTGGAAAGGCCGGGATTGTTCATTTTTTTTTTTTTTTTCTTTTCCTCTTCTTCTTTCAAAAAAAAAAAAACATGTTTGAAAATTCCTGTGCAAATACCGTGTGACATAAAAAGTTTTTTTATTCTCTGCTAAAGAAAAACATATAATGTTTGGGGGTTCTGCGTAATTTTCTAGCAAAAAAATGATTTTTACATGTAGGAGAGGAGTACCAGAAATGGCCCGGATGGGAAGTGGTTAAAGCTCTACCTTCTCCACTTCCTCTTTCCACTGAGGCCCCCCCAAGGTTCTGTCTTTGTACCCCTTCAGTTCTCCATCTACACTTCTTCCCTGGCACATTGACCTTCCATGGCCTGCAATACCATTCCTAATGACACCTATCTATCTTTTTACTGCTCAGCTCACCCCGTCTGTCTCCTCACGGATCACTAGCGGACAAATCCGTATGGACATCTGTTCAAAGTCAGTCTATCGAAAACTGAGCCTCTAATATTTAACCTCCCTGCATTTTGTAAAGTGCCTTGCAAGCTGTTGGTGCTATATAAATTCTTGAATAATAATATTAACCCTTTAAGGTGGAAGGTCCAAACAATACTTAAATGCCTGAACCCAGTTTTGCAACTTTGATATGTGTTAGTAAAATTGTACATATCTTCTCAACTATTTAGTGTATCCAGGTGAATTATACACTTTTTTTTTTTTTCAGGACAAATTAGACCTTCATTTTGTGGTAAATGTGGTTGTAAATCCTCAGGCTCATTCAAATGGGCAATTAAGCCTGTCCTTCGTACAGAGCCCCTGGCAGATGTGTGTGCATCCACCTCAGAGCTGCATGCAGGCAGCCCATAGAAGTAAATGCACACGCAGGGCCGATACAGACACACATGCGGGTACAAGGAACGAAACGCAGAGCCCCGTGTTTGGATCCGTGCACCCCTCCTGCCCGCATGTCAAATTTTGTCATGTGATTATGTCCCTGCTGGCGCTGTGTATGCATCCTCTTCTGTGGGCTGCCTGCACGCAGCTTCGAGGTGGATGCATACACATCTGCCAGTGGCTCTGCACGAAGCATGGGCTTAATTGCACGGCAGAATGAGTGAGTCCTTGCATATAGTCGATGAAGTGATTAGCCTCAGGTGATACCGAGATTAAAGAAATCCTCCTGCATATGTTGTACCTGTTTATCTGTAGTTCTCTTTTCTACATCAGCTTAACCCGTCCAGATCCGCGCTATAGCCAAAGTACGGCTCCAGCGCGGATCTGAAATGCCGGATGGACGTCCTGGCCATGTGCGCGCTCCTGGCGCGCACTCACAGGCGGCAGCACGCTCCCGCTGCGTGGCCGTGCCCGCGGGTCGGGCGGACTCGATGTCCGCCCGAGACCCGCGATCCCGTCAGACCTGCAGAACGGGGAACCGCCGTTGTAAACACGGCGGTTCTCCGTTCTGTTGAAGGGGACATACCAGATCTACTGATCCCTGTCACTGGGATCAGTTAGATCTGTTATGTCCCAACCAGCCCCATCCCCCCACAGTTAGAACACACCTAGGGAACATAGTTAACCCCTTCACTGCCAATGACATTTATACAGTAATCAGTGGACATTTACATTTCTGATCGCTGTATAAATGTCATTGGTCCCAAAAGTGTCAAAAAAGTCCGACATAACCGCCCCAATATCGCAGTCCCGTTAAAAATCGCAGATCGCTGCCATTACTAGTAAAAAAAAAAATTAATAAAAACGCCATAAATCAATTCCCATAGTTTGTAGACGCGCTAACTTTTGCGCAAACCAATCAATATATGCCGATTTGCGATTTTTTTTTTTTTTTTTTTACCAAAAATATGTAGAAGAATATATATCGGCCAAAACTGTTGAATCATTTTTATTTTTAAAATTTTTTTTTTGGATATTTATTCTAGCAAAAAGGAAAAAATATTGGGTTTTTTTCAAATTCATCTCTCTTTGTTTATAGCGGCGATCAGAATTGGCACAGAGGGGATCAAATACCACCAAAAAAAAAACTCTATTTGTGGGGAAAAAAATGATATAAATTTAGTTTGGGTACAACGTCGCATGAATGCGCAATTCTCATTCAAAATGCGACAACGCTGAAAGCCAAAAATTGGTCTGGGCAGGAGGGAGGTTTAAGTGCCCAGTAAGGAAGTGGTTAAGGCCCCTTTCACACTTGTGCGACTTTTCCTGCGACTTTGGACATCAGAGTCACATGACAAGTCATTCCCCATGATTCCCAATGATAACCATTCATATCTGTGTGACTTCAAAGTAGTCTCTGTACTACTTTGGTCTGACTTTGATGAGAGTTGAGGTCCTTAGACCTCAAGTTTACACAGGCATTCCCTGAAATTACTTCAAAATAGCACGACTTTCAAGTCGCGGCAGTGTGAAAGGGTCCTACAGTTCAGAATTTACACAGCTTGCCTGAGCTTCCAGAGGCAGGGGACAGGGATCTGATGTCACACACTGCACAACTCGGAGAGGAGAGCTGAGTGTAATCTGAAACCTGAGTGGAGGAAAGGAACACTCCCCCCTGTGCACTGTCTCATAGGAAAACTTGCAACTGAGGCTGCCAATCACAGGCTGTGTGCTTGAGCTCCCCTTTCTGTAACCCCCTCTGATCTCTTGGAATCGGCAAAACCTGTCCGAAGCGACTCCTGCAGATAGTAGAGGAACCGGACTGCAGACAGAAATCACACTCGCTGCTTTTGATTAAAGCAAGTGCATAGTATAAACTGATATGTTTTGTTAATTTTTCATGTCAGAGGTTTACAACTACTTTAGCCGCTTGCCGACCGCCCGCTGTGGATTGATGGCTGTGCGAACCGCCGTCGCATGGCGGGGGAGCGTGTACTGTGGGCGCCGATGGAGGTGCGCTCACTGGCTACCGGGGCAGCCAATCAGCGGGTGGGGCAGACTATGTCCGCCGGCCACCCGCGATCGCTCCCCCGCAGTGACAGAACGGGGATCTGTGAATGTAAATAAGTGGATCCCCGTTCTGACAGGGGAGAGGAGAGTGATCGTATGTTCCCAGTATATGGGGGCATCGATCTCTCTCCTCCCCCAGTCAGCCCATTATCATAGAGTTAGAACACATTTAACCCATTGATCGCCCCCTAGTGTTAACCCCTTCCCTGCCAGTGACATTTATACAGTAATCAGTGGCTATTTATAGCTCTGATCACTGTATAAATGTCAGTGGTCCCAAAAAAGTGTCAAAAGTGCCCGATATGTCCACCGCAATATCGCAGTCCCACTAAAAATCGCAGATCGCCGCCATTACTAGTTAAAAAAAAAATGTTTGTAGATTCTTTAACTTTTGCGCAAACCAATCAATATACACTTATTGCGTTTTTTTTTTTTTTTTTTACCAAAAATATGTAGAAGAATATATATTGGCCCTAAAGTGATGAATACTTTTTTTTTTTTTTTTTTTTTTTCCCGGATATTTATTATAGCAAAACATTTCAAAATTGTTGCTCTTCTTCTTCCTTTTTGTTTATAGCTCAAAAAATAAACAGAGGTGATCAAATACCACCAAAAGCTCTATTTGTGGGGAAAAAAAAGACCTCAATTTTGTTTCAATATAATGTCACACGACCGCGCAATTGTCAGTTAAAGCGACGCAGTGCTGAATTGCAAAAAGTGCTCCAGTCAGAAAGGGGGCAAATCCTTCCAGGGACTGAAGTGGTTAATGGATAGCCCGATTTATTTATTTATTTATTTATTTATTTATTTTTGCGGTACCCAAACAAAATTGATGTCCTTTTTCCCCACAAATAGAGCTTTCTTTTGGGGATATTTGATCACCCCCTGCGGTTTTTATTTTTTTCACTATAAACAAAAAAATGAGTGACCATTTTCAAAAAAAAAAATTTTTTTTTTTTTTACTGTTTGCTATAATACATATAAAAAAAAAAATATGAACAAAATACTAAATGTATTCATCACTTTAGGCCGATTTTATATATTCTACATATTTTTGGTAAAACAAATCACAATAAGCTTATATTGATTAGTTTTGTGCAAAAGTTGATCGCATTTACAAACTACGGGATATATTTAGGGACTTTTATTTTATTTTTTTATTGTTGTTTTTACTGGTAATGGTGGCGATCTGCGATTTTTTTTTTTTTTTTTTTTTTTTTTTTTTTTTTTTTTTTTTTTTTTTTTTTTTTTTTTTTTGTAGGACTGCAACATTGCGGCAGACAACTCTGACCCCAAATTACACTTTTTAGGACCAGTGATATTACATTGATCAGTGTTTTAAAAAAATGCAGTGATCAATGTAAAAATTACACTGGCAGGGAAGGGGATAACTCGAGGGGGGCGATCAAGGGGTCAACTGTGTTCGTTCAGCGTGTTCTAACTGTAGGGGGGGATGGGCAGGCAAGGACATGACAGAGATCACTGCTCCCGATGACTGGGAGCAGCAGATCTCTGTGATGTCACCTAGCAGAATGTGGATCTGCCTTGTTTTCCCGCTTTGCCCCTGTACAAGGTGATCGTGGGTCGCCGGCGGACATTGAGTCCGCGGGACCCTTGGAAATGCTCCCGCAGTACCCAGCGGGAGCGCACACCCACAATTGCTCATGGACCACCGTACGGCTATTCACGCAGGAGAGCCGACCCGCCGCTATAGATAGATAGATAGATGTATGTATAGAAACGACCCCTCGGCAGTAGAGAAGGCCATTTTTTCTTTCGCCGACTCAATTAGGGGAATCTGCCAGTAGCCCTTAGTTAGGTCTAGGGTTATGTACCGGGCACCTCCCAACCTGTCCACGAGTTCGTCAACCTGCGGCATTGGGTATGCGTCAAACTTCACGTCATTCAGCTTCCTGAAATCGTTACAGAAGCACTATGGGTCTTGACCAGGCACTATGGGACTCCTGTATAACGTCCAACTCCAACATGTGTTTTATTTCCTTCGCCACTGCCTCCCGTCTAGCCTCAGGTATCTGGTAGGGTTTTACAATTACGAGGACCCCTGGTTCGGTAACTGTCATGTTGTATTACGGTGGTCAGTCTGGGTAGGGGAGAGAAAAAGTCTCTATTTTTACTTCTAAATTCCTTTACGTCATTTTATTGCATCAGTGACAAGGACTTTGTTATGAGAATGTCCGGGGTCGTTGGTACCCTGTCCTTTTTGATGGGTTGGCATAGCCATTAACGTCTCTCTGTCCTTTCACGTTTTTAAGAGATTAACATGGTAGATTTGTTGCGGCTTCCTTTTCCCCGGCTGGTAAACCTTATAGTTTACCTCCCCTACTCTTTCCACAATCTCAAAGGGACCCTGTCACTTTGCTAGGAATTTACTTTCAACAGTGGGGACTAGTACCAGCACTCTGCCCCCGGGGGTTGAAAGTTCAGGTCTTGACACCCTGATTTATATACCCTCCTCTGAGCATCCTGGGCTCTCTCCATATGTTCCCGGACAAGGGACAGAACAGCTGCAATTCGATCCTGCATCAAGGAGATATGCTCTATGATGCTTCTATACGGGGTGGCCTCTCCTTCCCACTTTCTTTTGCGACATCTAGCAGCCCCCTGGGATGTCTGCCATAAAAGAGTTCAAACTGGGTATATCCCATAGACGCCTGTGGAACCTCTCATATGGCAAACATGAGAGATGGTAGCAGGAAATCCCAATTTCTCCCATCTTTATCCACCACCTTTTTCAACCTACTTGTAAGGGTCTTGTTAAACCTTTCCACCAGACCATCAGTTTGGGGGTGGTAAACAGAATTACGGAGATGAGAGATTTTGTACAATTTGCATAATTCCTTGGTAACTCTGGGCATAAAGGGGGTGCCCTGATCCATTAAGATCTCCTTTGGGGATCCCCACCTGACTAAACACCTGGACAAACTCCTTGGCAATAGTCTTAGCGAAGGGGTTCCGCAAGGGGATGGCTTCAGGATAGCGTGTTGCATAGTCGAGTATGACCAGAATGTGCTGGTGTCCCCAAGCAAACTTTACCACTGGCCCTACTAGATCCATGCCAATTCTCTCAAATGGCACTTCAATGATGGGCAGTGGGATAAGGGGGCTACAGAAATGGGGAGACGGTGCAGTAATTTGACACTCAGGACATGAGTCACAATATTCCCTGACCTTTGTGTGCAACTCAAGCCAGAAGAACCAATAGCTGTTCTACTTCGTCCTCCCCGCGTTTTACCACCTGGTACAACAAATTCTTTTTAAGAGCCATGTAGGGAAAATACACTCCCCAATTACGGTCCACAGGTTCCCCATCCATCACCTTCAAGTTTTCTCTGGCGCTAAGGAGAGTGACATCACATAGTTGCTCTGTACAGGAGTCCTCTCTCTGGACCTCCAAGTCAGGTACTACATTCGGTTCACTCTCACAGTTGTGGTCAAAGACCTTTTCTGGGTCATTAGCCTCCAGCTCCCCAGCCATTACAGGAAAAGGGTCTCCTCCTTCCTCGGTCCTGCCACCAATCTCTCCTTCCGTTTGGCAAAAAGAGGTCTGATGAGAACTCCCGTGCCTCCTCAGCAGGGGGAGCTCTTTCCTCCAGGCTCTCTGTGCCTTCCACAACCTCCAAAAATTGGGAAAATCCCTCCCCACTAGGGCTTCATGAAGTCGGGAAGGTACAACTCCCACTGAATGGGTCACTCTGCCGAAAGGGGTGTCTATCTCGACCAGCGCCGTCTGGTAGTCACGAGTGTCCCCATGGATGTGAATGATCCGACCGTGCTAGGGTGTAACCTTGCCGGATTTACACAGCTGCTTTTGACCAACGTTATCACACTACCAGAGTCAAGTAGCGCAGTGATGGGTTTCCCGTCAATGGTAATCACACACATTTGCTTCTCTATGCGATTTAAAGATGATGCTCTACATGCGACCTGTGCAAAAAAAAAGTGACTTTTCATATAAGCATTATCACATTTCATGGGTTCATCATTCAGGGGAAAATTGGCAGCAATATGTCCCAATGCATGACATCGGTAACACTGTGCTCTATACCCAGTCCTTTCAAGGGTCCCCAAGACCTTCCTGGCTTCTTTGACTAGTCTCCAGGTCTAGAGCCTATAGTCTCTTTCCCCATTGCCTTGACCCCTGGAACAGCCTTACCGGGTCTGCCGGGCGATCTTTCCCCCCTGAATACATTGGAGTGGGGCGCAGACAGGTGCAACAAGTCCTCAGCAGCACTGTATCTCTCCACGAGGTCCACCAGTTAGTTTGCCGTTTTTGAGGGCCCCATGGCTGACCCACTTCCTCAAAGTAACAGGGAACGCACACAGATGCTGGTCCATGACCACATGCTCCATAATCTGAGGGCCTGGCAAAGTCTCTGGCTGTATGTAACTACTTCCTCGTGAGATGGATCAAATCAAACATTTGGGAGCAAGGTGGCTGGTCCATGCAGTAGGTCCACTGATGCACCAGTTGAGCCCAGACTGCCATAGTGACACCCAGGCATGCTAGTATCTCCATTTTTAGAGACTCGTAGTCCCTGGCCTTATTGGGCTCTTAAATCATAATAGCCTTTTGGGGCTCACCTGTCAGAAAAGGTGCTAGAAGTCCCGACCATTGTCCTTTTTTGCCATCCTTCCCACACAGCGACTCTCTCGAAAGTGGTGAGGTACGCCTCCAGGTCATCTGCAGGTGTCATCTTCTGCAGATGGTAAGTGGCACGGATCAACTTCCGCTGGCACATGAGGTGCGGACCGCTTCTTTAACTCTACGAGCGCCTCTACCAGCTGGCAGTTGATCTCCTGCTGGGCCTCATGTTGCCTGTGACTTTCTTCCCACTGTGCTGCAGCGGCTTGTCCGACTTGGAGGTAGGTCTCCCACTGAGCCGCAGTTGCCTGCAGCAAGGCCTTCAACATCTCCTCCATGTTGGAAATTTGCCCGCTGAGTCTAGGGTTGCCACGTCATCCTTTAATCCAGGACACACATTAATGGCACAGGTTCTGTGGCTGATTAAGTTGGTAATTAAACTCACTTGGTGCCTTATCTGAATTCAATTAGCCTCAGAACCTGTGTAATTCATATGTGTCCTGGATTAAAGGGATGATGTGGCAACCCTGGCTGAGTCCACCACGTGTGGTAGATTAGCTCGTGAGGATCGCTTTTCAGAGGACAATACTCAGCAGGCAGCCAACTTCTTTAAAATCTGGCTGCTTGCCAGGTTTATTGTAAATGGTTTGCAGGTTCAAACTAATAAAAACAGAAAACAAAACCTCGCCGCCTGGCGATAAACTAACAATCGTGAATCCTCATTATACAGTGTGGGGCTGGTCCAGACACCCACAAAACATGAGCACAATGCAAACCTTGTTTTTGAGTCCAAAATAGCACACAGAGCTCTTTCAGCTTTCATCCACTGAGATCCAGGATCGAGCTCTCCTCTGTTCTCTTCCTGCTCATTAAATGCAGGTGGAGAGGGCTTTGGGTGGAGCAGAAAGTCTGGGCCGGAAGCAGCTCTGCCACGGTGGCTGGAAAAACCTGGGTCAGACTCTCTCTAGTCGAATCAAGTGATAGCATGCGAGGTGACAAGTATCGCCCATCCATTATGGTGCCTTGCATAATGTCACATTTATATGCAAAAAACCCCCCAGCAAAGCATGATCCAATTTGCTATAGCCGGGGAAAAAATTCCTTCCTTATCCCCCGAGAGGCAGTCGGATCTTCCCTGGATCAATTTTTTTTAAAAAGGTCTTTTATTTAAGATTTTCTATGAAAAAATACAATGACAACAAAGAAATCAAGGCACACTCAATACAGCTAAGTATTCTAACATAAATGGGTCTTATAATGGGTGCCTGTACAATAAAACAAGACTGAATAACTGTCAACTACTGCACACCTTCAACCTTTCACACATCCATTCACCCATCCACACCAGTGCCGTGATCCCTTAGAACATTTTTCCATTTTGCTGTCAGCTGTTAGGAGGCTCTCAGAGTAGGAGACATCCCACCCCAAAAGGGCTACCATATCTTAGTAATTTTTTTTTTGGCACAGTCTGTTTTTATAGATAATTTTAAATTTGGATAATTCCCCTTCTATGGTTTTTATATACAGTGTGAGCTCTGGGAGCAGCTGCCTCCTTCCAGTGTAATAGTATTACTTTGCGGGCATAGTATAGAATTATGCGTATCAAAGTTCTGGCACATGTCCTTGGGACAAAATCGTTCAAAATGGCTAGAAGTCCAGTCTCTGGAGTCCGAGGGACCGGTATGTGTAACTGATGCTCAAAAAAAGTAAATAAGTCTCTCCAATACTTGTCCAGGCCAGGGCAAGTCCAAAACATGTGAAGCAAATCAGCTGCCACGAAGTCACATCTAGGGCATGGTGTGTCGTGGGGGGGGGG
>BLSH010541817.1:0-13585 GCA_018402905.1 Glandirana rugosa
AGAAGGCGCTAGCTTATGAATCTGAAAAATCAGGAGAAATCCAGCAAGTAAACTCCATGCAGCAGTGGCTTTTCATCTGGAAAATAGAAAACATTATGTGAATTCATAAACTAACCGAATTGAAATAACAGGCCTCATTGCATTATTCTTATCTTAGCTGTTGGAGAAATTACAAATGTGGCAGATGAAAATTATTGAAATGCAGTATGTCTTTATTCTAAGCAGTATAGCCTTGCACAAAGAGTGTGTCTTTAAGAGATACACTCCCACTGAAGCACAAACAAGCAAATATGTCAGTCTATGCATGCTGCTCATAAAATTATTACAGCAAATTACACTTTCGAAAGTCAGATGACCATGTACTGTAAAATTCAGATTTTATAATCAGTGTGGAAACATTGCTATGATTCTTTAACCACTTCCTTACTGGGCACTTAAACCCCCCTCTTGCCCAGACCAATTTTAGGCTTTCAGCGCTGTCGCATTTTGAATGACAATTGCGCGGTCGTGCGACGTTGTACCCAAACAAAATTTTTATCATTTTTTTCCCACAAATAGAGCTTTCTTTTGGTGGTATTTGATCCCCTCTGCGATTTTTATTTTTTGCGCTATAAACAAACAAAGAGCAATGATTTTGAAAAAAGAACAATATTTTTTACTTTTTTGCTATAATAAATATCCAAAAAAAAATATAAAAAAGAAAATTATTCATCAGTTTTGACCGATATATATTCTTCTACATATTTTTGGTAAAAAAATTTGCAATCGGCGTATTTTGATTGGTTTGCACAAAAGCAATTGCGTCTACAAACTATGGGAATAGATTTATGGCGTTTTTACTATTTTTTTTTTTTTTACTAGTAATGGCGGCGATCTGCGATTTTTATCGGGACTGTGATATTGGGGTGGACATGTCGGACGTTTTTGACACATTTTTGGGTCCAATGACATTTATACAGCGATCAGAAATTTAAATGTCCACTGATTACTGTATAAATGTCATTGGCAGTAAAGGGGTTAACAGTGTTCCCTGGGTGTGTTCTAACTGTGGGGGGATGGGCTGGTCGGGACATAACAGATCTAACTGATCCCAGTGACAGGGATCAGTAGATCTGTCTTGTCCCATTCACAGAACGGAGAACCGCCGTGTTTACATTGGCGGTTCCCCGTTCTGAGGCTGCTACAAGTGATCGGCGGGTCTCGGGCAGACATCGAGTCCGCCCGACCCGTGGGCAGGCCCACGCATCGTGCGGCGGGCGTGAGAGCGCGCCGCCGCAGGCTGCGAGTGCGCGCGGGGAGCGCACACGAGGCAGGATGTCCATGGACGTCCTCCCGGATTTTCAGAGCCGTGCTGTAGCCGTCTTTCGGCTATAGCGTGGTTCTGTACTTGTTAAAGGAATACGTTCAAGATCACGGCAAATTCTAGGTGTGAATATTCACTGATTTTAAAAGACATGTTCAGTTTTTTACTTTCAAATCCAGCATCTATTGATATATGTGATGTTAGGTTAGTAAACTTTAAAGCCCCGTACACATGGTACAATGGTCGTACAAATAGCTTGTTGTACGATCTTCCTACCGTTAAGGCCCGTATACACGGTGAGACGGTTGTATGAAAATGGACATATGACCGCTTGTTGTACGATCATCCGACCATTAGTACGCGCGATTAGAACAGCTGATGTACGACGGTTCTACCACAGAAGTTGGATGAGCAAACTAGAAATGTTGGTTGTACAACAAGCGGTCGTACGACTGTTGTACCGTGTGTACAGAGAAGTTGGTCCAACAAGTTGTACCTGCAAAAACACACATGCTCCGAGTCAGTAACGTCTGCAAGTGTCCTGAAGTGTAAACCTACGTTCCTATTTCACAATGCATATTCGTTCGTCTATCGGCAATTTAATTCAAATAGCGAAATGCAGCACACATTACCATCTTTTTCAATGGGATAATAATGAAGATGCACTGCTAGTGATACTTACGAATGTAATGAAAGACAGTTTTTCTGTAGTGATAGAAATAGTGATAGAAATATAATTGGCATTACTGTGTATCTCTTTTATTCTATTTAACATTTCCCCAATATCTTTATCTCTGAAATGTAATTACCACATTTATAGCATTATTTGTCCCTTGCTAATTGTTCTAACGTTTCTTTTTAATGTAACTGCCTACTTAAAACCTGTCATTTGACTCCAAAAACATAGACAAGTATTGTTACTTTCATTATAATTTATTTTCAATAATAAAGAACATAAATTAAATTAGAAATGCATTTTTTCTGCAAATTAAATATAACAGAAAAAAAGTGCTTAACATAATCAAAATGTGTTAAATAAAAAAACAAACTCAAAGAATAACAACAAAAATACAGAAAAATAAAGAAACCTATCAATGGGGGTATTGCCCATAATCCCCAGACCATGGCTGTTGGTGGGGGCCATGGGGGCCAAATTGGCCAGCATGCTGGTGTGGTGGTTGGGATGGGTGGTGAGGTGGTGGAAGTGGAGGTACATTTTCATGGAGCTCGGTGTACTCCTTAATGAGCCCCCTCTCCCCCTTGAAGACCACTTCGGTCATCAGCTCCCCTGACCTGCTCCCTTGGTAGGAAGTCATTCTTTTCAGTTTAGCAGCTGCATAGGCAGCAAATGATTCCTCCTGGTCTAGATCGCTCTGGGGGATGGCTGTGGCCTGATGGAAGAATGATGAAGCACTGTCATCCACATGATGGGTTTTTCTCTTCCTCTTCAGACCAACATTTAGGGGAGGGATTTGGGATTCACAAACCAGGGATGGCCCAGCTGTTTCCTCCTCAGTCACCGTCTCTGTGACACTTTCCTGTGTATAAAAAGTGACATTATTAGAATATCTTTGTTTGTGTGGGTCATCAATCCAAACAAATTTACATTTCATGACTGTTGCTAATTGAATAACTAGAAATACAAAACACTAGCATTCTGGCAACAGCATTTGGATTTATCCTTAAAATCACTTTAGACCACAACTGTGTTTGGATATTGAAACAAATGTGTTAAGGCTCAAATATTTGCCCAATAAGGTTTAGTTATTATCATTGTATTTTATCTTTACAATATGTTCAACAACACTATACCTGGGTCAAGGCGGCCTCCTCCACATCTTCATCATCAAGTCTAGGGGCCATGGCCTCAGCAGAGGTAGAGGGCAGAGTGAATAAATATGGCCTGGCCTCAGATGGGTTCCTCAGAAACTGCAGGCTCTCAAAGTACCACATCCTAGGTACATATACATCAGATGCTGCAGCTCCTGACCTCTGGGATTCTTGTATTTTTTTGACCTCCCTCCCATATGTGGTCCTGATGTTGACTATCTTGTCTCTGACATATTTGGCAGTGGCATCGGGGTTTATCTGCTTGCATAGCTCTAGCAGTTGCTCACAAGCTGCCCGCCTTCGGACCCAGTTAAAATACTCCTTGGTCTGGATGTTCCAAAGACATGGGAGTTGCCGGCACAACTCAATAAATTGGGGTAGGAACTCATGGGAGAAGAAGTTGTCACTCATTATGCCTGCAAGACACAAGACAAAGCATCATACAACTTCGTCCGGCATACCCCTAAGCTGGACCCAATCTAGGCCACAATCCAAGCAGTATAGCCCATGCATCCCCATCTAGGCCACAATCCAAGCAGTATAGCCCATTCATCCCCATCTAGGCCACAATCCAAGCAGTATAGCCCATTTATGCCCATTTAGGCCACAATCCAAGCAGTATTGACCATTCATCCCCATCTAGGCCACAATTCAAGCAGTATAGCCCATTCATCCCCATCTAGGCCACAATCCAAGCAGTATAGGCCACTACCCACCTATGGCAGAAGTTTCAGTCGAGTGGTTTTCCAAACGTTCATTCTCCACGCAACACTCCTACCTACGGCCCTTTCCTCTAACGTTTATTCGGCCTTTATACACTGCGCATGCATGCAACTCCACTCTCAGGTGCGTCATGACGCTGGGACGTGAACAACTCTCCTATCCGTACCAACTCCACGGAACGATCATACAACAATCGTAAGGAAAGATGGCGGATTCTCACAGTAGCAGCCAGTCCAGCGGTGCTGGATCACACACAAAAGTGAAAGCCACTCCCGTGACCAAGGCTGAGATGGTGGACATGGTGGCCATTATGGAAGCCAACAATTATGACTGCTTGAGGGAGAAGTATGAAAGGCCTAACAGCCATAAAGATTTTATACTAGAGCGGTCATAAATCGGCTGTCTCGAAAGCACGGGGTCCAGCGGTCAAAAGATCAGCTCCGAAAATGGTGGTCAGACCTAAAACACCGTGAGCAAGATCAGCTGTACCGGATCCATCGAGTCCTGGAAAAAAGTAAGCAATATTTTTATGTAAGCAATATGTATATGTGTAAATTAGGTCTCTGAATCTGTTCTTGTTAAAAGTAGCTAGAGAGAATTATAGGTGAGTTTTTGCTTTTTTTATTGTATGCCTTTGGCTTACAAATTTGAATTCAAAACTAAAGCATATATAAAGAATATAATTTTATACTGTTTTTAGACATTCCTTTAGTTTTTGCATTATGTTCTTTTTGTATTTTTCAACAGGGAAAGATAGAGAGAAGATAGCCCCCAGTGCTCGAAGTCACACAAATGCTTATGATGGATATCAGATAGCCCACATCTCATAGTAGCGAGGGGGGCAGCTGTAGGAGTTTACCAATGTTGGCACTTGTCAAATCTTTGGCCCATGAAAAATGGCATCATCGTCCCTTTGTTGCTATTTTTTGGCAGAAAATCCTCCAGAGTCCCCCCAACCCCAGGCAACCAGTTCACCCAAATCGGGCATCCCAACCCAAGTGCAAGGTTGGTCAACTAGAAACATGTTGAACCAGTTGTGACTTTGGGATGCTTAATGAATGTTGTGTTTTTATTTTTTAGAGGAAATAGAATACCGACAGCTGCCCCAACATCCAGATTTAGAAATGGAAGAAGCTGGGGGTGAGCCTGTAGTTTGCCCTTGTAAGTATTGTTCTAATATTGCTTCTTGTGTATTCACATGTCTATTGCTACATGGGACAGCAGACAGCAGTTAATAATAAAGACAAACACACCTTGTTTCCTTTGGTCTAAAGTATGGTCGTGGCCTTTATTATTGTTGGCTTTAAATTAATTTAGTTTGAAAAAATTCGAACATGTGTCACAACTCAGCCACTACGGCTCGAGCTGTATCAACCAAGTAAAGAGAATTGCCACAACCTTCATACTAAAACTTCACTAGAAAGACTCTCGATAAAATTCATCAAATACCAAACAATTAAAATATCTCACTTTGAAAAAACAAAATGCCCCCAAATCACTATGTTGGCCCTCAGCCACTTGACCATCATTGTCCTAATACATTTTCCTCTTCTTAACAGGTCATGAGGTACCCAGTGCATGGTGGGCAGATTACGCTGGGAAATCCTGAGGTGCTGTGTCGAGCTAGAGGACATACAAAGGGCAGCGAAAGAATTACAAAGACAATTGACGGATGTTGGGGACATGCTAGGGAAATTCTAAATTTTGTTGCAGTTGACCTGGATTTTTGGGGACACTGTTTTTAGTTTTTAACATCTCTGTTTGAGGGGAATTGTTCACTGTTTTTCAAATGGCCTAATGAAAAAGTGTGTAAACATGTGCTCTATCCCATCAGGGGTTCTCAAGTATCATGTTTCTGGGGGGCAACCCCCTTCAACCAAACTTGAGTTTCTTGGAGAAAGGGGTGTTGTATCAGCAAAAAGTGTGAGTTGATCCCATCAGGTGTTCTGAGCTAACACGTTTCGGGGGTGCCCCCCTTTATCAAAGCTACTTGAGTTTGGATTAAGGGGGGCAACCCCAAAACTCCTCAGCTCAGAACCCCTGATGGGATCAACTCACATGTTTTGCTGATGCAACACCCCTTTCTCCAAGAAACTCGAGTTTGGAGGAAGGGGGCTTGCCCCCCAGAAAACATGACACTTTAGAACCCCTGATGGGATAGAGCACGTTTACACACTTTGTCGTTTGGAGCCTAAAACATTTGTGTGTTTGATTCTGTTTTTAAAGTGGAGTTCCACCCAGAAATTTTTTTTACATCATTCAAGTCCTTTGCCTATATAGACTTACCTTTGAAGGAAAACATTTTTTATACTCACCCTAAGTCGCTTGTTGCTAGGTGGTCTCTGTAATCTGCCGCTTTTGGGTCCAAGGCTCTTCTCCTCTCTTCCTGCATCACCTGGCCTCCTGGGAGATGTGACTCATTTCTCAGGAGTCAGGGGACTTCCCTGTACTGTAAAATCTCGTTATTTCCAGACAGGAAATGGCACGATTTAAGGCGGACCAAGATTAAGGAGTGCATGATGGTTACCCACCATGCACATCTTTCAGGAAGCGATGCCAGGAGACTATGGATGGGCTTCAGATGCCCTCACCTAAAATGGAAAAGTCCAGCAGTGAGAGAAAGGAAATTGTGAGTAAAAAATACATGTAATTACTAGGCGGTTTGAAAGTAAAGAAAAAAAAGGTTACATCTATTTAGTATTAAAAGAGTGGATGCCAAAAAAAACACATTAAAAAGCTCCTCGGAATGTGCTAGTAATATAAAGATTTGATACTAACAGTGTGTGGCTTCTTCTTTACTTGATGTATACCTGTGAATTCCCTAAGTTTATGTATTTACAGAGTGAATGTGCTCTTATATGTTGTCAACTCATGCAAATTTCAGCAGGAGAACTTTGAAGCAGTTGGGAATGCATCATGTTTTTGTTCTTCATGCATGGAATGCATGAAGAACAAAAACATTGTGTGTGTGTGTGTGTGTGTGTGTGTGTGTGTGTGTGTGTGTGTGTGTGTGTGTGTAGCAGACCCCCTGCACACCAAAATACGTAGCTGAAGCTGATTTTGTGACCTCATGGAGAAATGAAGGTTAGATTTCCCTCTTGGAGCAAGTGACAAAATAAAATACATATATAGAACATCTCTTATACATATAAAAATGACAAACAAGAGTAGTTAAACTGAATGGTTAATTTATAAGGGCAACAAAACATTAAACATGATCAGGAATCATGTCCTGCCAGGACACAGCCCCTCTCCCCACAAAATAGTCCATATATTTTATCCGCAAAGCCCTTGCATTCTGGGTGGCCAAGGTAGCATGGCTAGTCTGGAGGTCTGCCAATGCATCCAAGGACAGGGGACCTTCAGCCGATGTACTAGGGCCTAGCAGGGCTGGATCAGTGTCACTGGGTATGGAGGTCATATAACTGCTAGCATTCCTGCGTAAAAAATTATGGAGGATGCAGCAGCACAATACCACTTGATTGATTTTATACAATGCCAGGTTTATGGGCTTTAAAAATAAACGGAACCTATTAGAAAAAATTCCGAATGCGTTTTCCACCACCCTTCAAGCATGAGAAAGTCTGTAATTGAAAATCCTCTGCTCAGGGGTCAGGTTGCTTTGAGGAAATGGCTTCATAAGATGTTCTCCAAGACCAAACGCCTCATCTGCAACAAAGACAAAATTCAGACCCTCCACATTTTGGTCTGCAGGTGGCAAGTTGAGGGTGCCATTCTATAAATAGGTGCTACCTATAAAATTTGGTTTGTATAATCAGTTGTGACCATTATTCCCCACATCCAAGCACAAAAAGTCGTAGTTGGCAGACACAATGGCAAGCATCACTATGCTGCAAAACCCCTTGCAATTGAAGTAATAGGAGCCAGAGTTGGGTGGTGGGACAATCCTCGCATGCTTGCCATCAATGGCCCCTCCGCAGTTGGGAAAATCCCATTGCTGCAAAAACTGAGCAGCAACTTCCTGCCACTGCTGGGGATTGGAAGGAAACTGTGGAGAAATAAAATTACTACTTGCACACAAAACCTAAAAATGGTATTTGACATCACAATGCAAGGGCAACATAAGGCTAGACTTCCATTTCCAGCACAGTGGACAGGTAAGAAGTGTGATAATCCCAAGCTACATACACACTATACTATTCAAATTACATTTTTCAATGAATAATCAACCATCATATATCATATGAGGTCAAATTAGTAGGTAATCAAGCAGGCCCTTGCACTACATGGTTTGGGTAATTATTAAGGAAATGTGACCCACAAAAGATGTAGAGTGTGTATAGGAGATTACATGTCAGGAGATACAGTAGTTTGAAATGCTGATCTAACTTTTTGGGAGCGTGGGGATTAGCTTTGACATAATAAGAAGACCTCAAGCACTCTGCAGGATTTGAAACACACAAATAACGTTTAAAAAGTGTGTGTTTTTGCATGGGGTTAAGGCCTAAAATGCGGCTGACATAAATAATTGTGATGTTACCAGGCTGAGTGTGTATGGATACAGGACAACATGCATGTCGAGGAAAAAAGGAGGTGAAAAAAGCTTAGAACATGCATGAGGTCAAAGAAGACATTCACAGCATATTGTAATGTTGCTAATTAGTTATTGGCAAAAAGAGCAAATACAATATTATCAAGCAGAAACACATGAAATGTGGTATTAACATGAAACATACCTTAATATAGTCCTTCTGCGGCACCTGTATAATGGCTGAGCATGTCTCAGGAATAATGACTCCAAGAGCCTGGGGGGAGATGCCTGTAGTGAACTTTAGGTCCTGGAGGCTTCTTCCTGTCCCCAAGTAGCGCAAGGTGGCAATGAGCCTTTGGTCAGGGTGATAGCAAGGTGCATGCATGTGTCCTGCTTCTGGATATAGGGGGACACCAATGCCAATAGGTGGTTAAAGCAGGGATCCGTCATCTTAAAATAATTCCTGAAATCATCGGGATTATTCTCCTGGAGCTCCCTGACTAAAGCCATATGACCAAATTGATCATGGTTAAATAACCAATTTTTGGTTCAAAAACTCCTTTCCCTCCTTCTCCTACGTTGGTTTTGGGTCCTAGCCAGGACTCCCAGACCAACAATAGCAAGATTTCTCTCTCTAGATCTCAACATGGCTGGTTGACGAACGAACGGTCAGGAACAATCTGAAAGTCGTGAATCAACGCTCACCAAACTTCAACTAACACGAAATTAGATGAAGGAGCCCAAAGGGTGGCGATAACGGAACTTCCTCTTTATACGCTCATTGCACGTCACTACATTCGGCTTGGTCATGCGATCATTTAGTGCACATCAGTGCGTGAGATACAGCAGCCAACATACGATTTGGGCCGTTCGGTCGTACGATCGTCGCACTGTGTGTACAAGGCTTTAGTATGCACAATTACAACAGTCATTGTACAACAGTTGTACAACTGAATTTGGATGAGCAGACTTGAAAACTTTGGTTGTACAACAAGCGGTTGTACGACCGTTGTACCGTGTGTACAGAGAAGTTGTATGTGCAAAACACGCATGCTCAGAAGTCAGGAACGCCTGGAAGTGTCCGTTCTGGGAAACCTACATTCCTAATTCACAAATCACATGCACCTGAACGTCCTCGTTATATGCTCGTAACACATCACTACGTTAGGCTTGGTTGTACGATCGCTTAGTGCATGTCAGTACACGAGACACAACAGCCAACATACGATTTTGGACGTCTGGTCGTACAACCATCGCACCCGTGTGTATGGGACTTTAGTCTTAAATGCTGATAATTGCCTAATATGAGAAAGATAGAGGAAAACTGTGATTTACATTTACAAAGGGACAAACAGAAAGCTTACTTGGCACAAAATGGTTCGAACCTTTCCAAAACTTCCATATCCAGAATTTGGAATTTTGTGCTTTTTCAGCTGAAAACTTGCATACAGTTTTTAAGTAACTTAGCAGTGCTTTTAGAGACAGTCTTGGAAAATTTTCAGGCTGCCTATATCATTCCAACCTAATCACAACATGTATTCAATTCCTATGAAACCAAGGAATGTTCCAGTTGCTGCAAGAAAAATATTAGGTGCAAAATTGATTCCTCTGTAGAGCTGGATGTTTTGTTACCCTGCAATATAAGGTGTTATATGACCCAAAAGGTTACTTATCTTTTTGGTTGAACTGGATGGACTTGTGTCTTTTTTCAACCTGACTAACTATGTAACTATGTAACTATGTAACTTATATTTGGCGAGAAAGCTATTTTAGTAGAGGTGAAGGATTGATTAGTAAGGACCATCTGGCATGTGGTGGATATATTATAAACTGCTACTAGAAGTTTATACACTGAGTGTTGGTGTATGGGACTATTTTATGCACGTGTGTCTCTGATGATTATGTTCAATGTTGTTGTTATTTTTATTTATATAATGTGACATATACACACACTATAAAATATTTATAGTTTTCAATAAAAAACTATTGAAAGTGAAAAAAAAAGTTTTGGGTTATTCATATGCTGGGGTACAATCAATAATGGGGTACATTTAGGTGATGTATTAGTGCATTATGATCTAGGGACACAGCTAAAGTTTTAATGACTTCAGTGCTGCTCTTTTTAATTTTGAGGATGAAATGCTCCACAGTGTCTACAGTTACAAAATTTAGTGAGAACTTGTATTAAAGCTTAAAGCTTCTCATGTCATATGTCATATCTTAGCCACAATTCTATACATTTCATTATGAGGAACAATCACATATTGCAAGCATACAAGCACTTGTAACAAGTGTGTTGTAACAATGTAAAATGGAGTATGTACTGTTCAATGGCTCATAAAAACTATGTTTCACCTGGATAAAATCAACAAGAATTCATTGTCTGTCCCATCTACAAATAGATTTTGCAGTTCCTTCCCATAGGGGGAAGGGGGATTCAAGGAGTGTAGGCTTTAGGCATGCTAAATAAAGCCCCCTCGAATGATAAACAAGATGCTCAGTGAGATCTGTTGGGACAACTGCATTAAATTCATAGTTTAAAAAAGGTCCTTTTATTATTGATTTTGCTTTGGAGAGGTTTAATATTTTTTCCTTTTATATTTTCATGTGTTAATTTGATACAGGATTTTACAGTAGAGCACATGCATTAGTATTTAGCTTTATTATTCATTATAGACTGTGGCAGTACGGTGCCCCACCAGGGTTATGTTAACCCTAAATTTTCAACCAGGCAGGTTGAGGGGCTCCAGAGGGTTTGCTTAAACGCTTGCCGACCAGCTCCCACAGTTATACTGCGGCAGGTTGGCTTGGCTGCACGAATCGGCATAGGCGCATGACGGGCATGTACACAGCGATCTGTAAGCGCGCACGCGCCCATTCACTAGTGGGGGAGCCGATGAGCAGGTCTGCAGGACTCAATGTCTGCCGGGCACCCGCGATAGCTCCAGACAGAGAAGAACAGGGATCTGCATGTGCCCCTGTCAGGGGAGGTCAGAGGGATCGGCTGTTCCTAGTGATTAGGAATGGCTATCTCTCTGTTCTCCCAGTCAGTCCAGCCCCCATACAGTTAGTAAGAACCTCCCTAGAGAATATTTAACCCTTTGATTGCCCCTAGTGTTAACCCCTTCCCTGCCAGTGTCATTTATACACTAATCAGTGCATTTTTATAGCACTGATTGCTGTATATATGTCACTGGTCCCAAAAAAGTGTCAAAAGGGTCCAATCTGTCTGTCGCAATGTCACAGTCCCGCTGAAAATCACAGATCACTGCCATTACTAGTAAAAAAAAAAAATAATAATAATAAAAATGCCATAAATCTATCCCCTGTTTTGTACAAGCAATAACTTTTGCGCAAACCAGCCAATATATGCTAATTGGGTTTTTTTTACCAAAAAGATGTAGAAGAATACATATTGTCCTAAACTGAGGAAGAATTTTTTTTTACATTTTTTTGGATATTTATTATAAAAAAAAGTAAAAAATATTGTTTTTTTTTTTCAAAATTGTTTATGGAGCAAAAAATAAAAACAGCAGAGGTGATCAAATACCACCAAAAGAAAGCTCTATTTGTGGGGAAAAAAAAGGACATCAACTTAATTTGGGTACATCACACAACTGCACAATTGTCAGTCAAAAGGATGCAGTTCCGTATCGCAAAAAATGGCGTGGTCAGGAAGTGGGTAAATCCTTCTGGGGATGAAGTTCTTAACCTGTTCCTTACCGAGTCATTGTGAAATGATGTCGGCAGGAACCGCTCGTCAATCTGGGCCGATGTCATATGACGTCGGCCGCTTCTCGCCGCTACTGCGGGCCCCTGGGATCACGGATCGATCGTGTGTCCCCCGATCAGGGTAAAGAGCCAATAAAATTGGCTCTTTACCACGTGACCGGCTGTATCCAATCACAGCCGGTCTCTACCGATCTCCACGTGCACGCCCACGGGGGCATGCAGCGCGGCGATCGGGGCTGAGGCTTGTCCGATCGCCGCCCAGCTCCGATCAGTGTAAAGAGCCAATAGAATTGGCTTTTTACCACGTGACCAGCTGTGTCAATCACAGCCGGTCATGTGATGTAAACAAACCGCGGTAACGAGATGTTACCGCGGTTCTCCCTGTCACACACCGATCGGTGTGTGACAGGGAGATTGCGGTAACAGCTTGTTACCGCCTACTGTACACCAAGCACACTGATCACCCCCCCAATAAAGAGGACCTGTCATCACCCCATCAAAGTACCTGTCACAGCCCATCAGAGTACCTGTCATCTGTCCATCAAAGTACCCGAGTACCTGTCACCTGTCCATCAAAGTACCCGAGTACCTGTCACCTGCCCATCTGAGTACCTGTCACCATCCCATCTGAGTACCCGAGTACCTGTCACCATGCCATCAGAGTACCAGAGTACCTGTCACCAACCTATCAAAGTACTCTAGTACCTGTCATCAACCCATCAAAGTACCCGAGTACCTGTCACCAGACCATCAGAGTACCCGAGTACCTGTCACCAGACCATCAGAGTACCCGAGTACCTGTCACCATCCCATCAGAGTACCCAAGTACCTGTCACCAGACCATCAGAGTACCTGAGTACCTGTCACCAGACCCTCAGAGTACCAGAGTACCTGCCACCAGACCATCAGAGTACCCGAGTACCTGTCACCAGACCATCAGAGTACCCGAGTATCTGTCACCATCCCATCAGAGTACCCGAGTACCTGTCACCAGACCATCAGAGCACCTGAGTACCTGTCACCAGACCCTCAGAGTACCTGAGTACCTGTCACCAGACCATCAGAGTACCTGAGTACCTGTCACCAGACCATCAGAGTACCCAAGTACCTGTCACCTGCCCATCAGAGTACCTGAGTACCTGTCACCTGTCTATCAGAGGACCCAAGTACCTGTCACCTGCCCATCAGAGTACCTGTCACCTGCCCATCAGAGTACCCGAGTACTTGTCACCAGCCCATCAGAGTACCCGAGTACCTGTCACCTGCCCATCAGAGTACCAGAGTACCTGTCACCAGCCCATCAGAGTACCCAAGTACCTGTCACCTGCCCATCAGCATACCCGAGTACCTGTCACCTGCCCATCAGAGTACCTGTCACCAGCCCATCAGCGTAGCAGAGTACCTGTCACCAGCCCATCTGAGTACCCAAGTACCTGTAACCAGCCCATCAGAGTACCTGAGTACCTGCCACCTGCACATAAGAGAACCTGAGTACCTGTCACCAG
>BLSH010541852.1:25166-55028 GCA_018402905.1 Glandirana rugosa
TGGAATGTAATACAGGATATTATTCGATCGATACAGGATATTTTTGTACCAGTGGACTGTACCACAGGCTATTATTCCACTAGTGGACTACAGGATATTATTCCACCAGTTGGCCCTGTCACGGGATATTATTCCATCAGTTGACTGTCATACAGGATATTATTCGGCCACCAGTAGACTGTGACACAGGATATTATTCCTTCAACTGACTGTCATATAAGATATTATTCTGCCAGTGGACTGTGATACCCCCAATAAATACCCGTTTTAGTCGTTTTAGAAACCGTAAAATGTCAAGATGCGAGGGACAGCGTCTAACCACCGGCTTATTATAGGACATACTGTCAGTTGACTACCTTATTATAGGGCACTGTCCCGGTTGACCACCTTATTATAGGACATCAGGTGATCACCTTATTATCGGACACCATGTCAGGTGACCATGTTTTTATAGGACATAGCTAGCTTATTATAGGACATAATGTAAGGTAATGTTTCTTAAAAATATTCCCCAGAGGAGGCATGGCGATGCAAATGGCTGCTTTGTGCAAACCCATCTTTCTGGTTTTTCTGACAAATAGTTGGTATTTTGAGACATGTGAGAAAACAAACCACAGACTCATTTGTTTTCTATATTGTTCACATTTTTAGACAAGGAATGCTGCCTTACCTGGGGCTATTGGGAGTTTAATTATTGTTATTATTTCTCATTTTAGGGCTTTTTGTGACTTTATCTTCTGCTGCCAATGTCACAGTAAGTTCTATCTGTTTCAAAACTTGTATTTCCAGTAGATATTTTAGACAAGCACATAACAAGGGAATGTGTAATAAGCAGAAAGAAAAAAAAAAAACATACAGAATGACAAGACAAAAAAATAAAAAAATAATAAGATGGAGAACTGAGTAGTCATCAGTGCACAATGTGTGAAAACTGTATTGAAATAATGATTGGGATAGACAAGCATCCAGAGAAATATTTGCTAAAAATTGCACTGCGTTTACGGATAATTCCACCCAGAATTTTTATTTCAGTGTTTGGGTAGAATAGATACTGGAGAGTTTTTTTGCCTGGCAGTTTCTTAAATCTCTCACAGTTTCTATTGGTGAGATTTCTGCATGGAGTTCTAGGGTCTGCACACATGGGTCTGCTCCTTGTGAGGAGTTTCCAAGAAGTCAAGGACTGATTCAGTACACAAGGCTCAACTTAAAGTGATTGTAAACCTCAGTCATTAAATCTGAGCAAAGCACACATATCTGTAGTGTTTACTTATCTCTCTCTTTAGCTCTTAGTGTCGTTTCTTTCTGGTGCTTCATCCCTCTGTTATCAGCAGAGTCACTTCTGAAAAGTTTTCCCGACATAAAATTTGTATCGGGGAGGGATCTCAACACGCAGCTTGTCAATTCACAACACAGTTCTTCTGCTGTGTGAAGGGGAGTGTGTTCCTTTCCTCCAATCAGCTCTCACACACTGTAACTGCACCTTCTCCACCCCCTCCTCTGTGATACTAACAGATGGGGAAAGATTTTAACACATTTCTGTCCTTTTGAAGGGATGTAGTGAAGAGAGAGTTGTAGATAAACAAGTAAACATATGTAGGAGTATTTGTTTCATCTCTGTGTATCATCTGAGGCTGTTCACTTCACTGGGTATATGTGAGGGTTTACATCCACTTTAACTAAAATATCACTTTTCAGCAGACTGAGGGTGTACAATTAAAGTGATTGTAAAGTCTTGTTTTTTTTTTTTAAATAACAAACATGTTATACTTACCTCCTCTGCTCAGTTGTTTTTACACAGAGCAGCCCCGATCCTCCTCTTCTCGAGTCCCTCGGCTATACGGTAGCAGTTTAGAATGCTATTTGGTTGAATTGTTCTATACCCAATAATCTATACATCAGCAATAAACAATGACACAGATAACAGTAACAACAATGGTGATCAACATTGCAATAACTTTTCTGAGACCAGTACGCTATGCCACTTAGAGTGAATTGTTACACTAAGACCCAGACCTTCCTATGTCCTCTTACTCAAGTAAAGTTCTTATAGAACACCTATCTGTAAAGACATTCCTTCGCCCTAATTCTTCGGCTGGCTAAAATTGGGACTTTAATTTTAGCCTTACTTTTCTGGTGGGGCACATAACTACATTCCCTATAACGTCTGCATGCAGGTGAATAAGGCTGCTAGTTAGATGGCTAGTCCCTATGAACTTACTCTTTGTTAGTAGCGATAGATCAATGGCACCAATACCCTCTCTCCAGTTCCAGTGATACAGAAACTTTGATCCCACTGTTCAGATGTCAGTCAACTTGGGGGTCTGCCTAGAGTGACTCCATTCCTAAGCACACAAGTTTAACAGCATTTCAGTTTCTGTTTGAGACTGCAGGCTTGTAGCAGGTTAGTGTGCACTCATAGATAGCAAAAAACACAACCCGGTCCCCTTACTGTAAGAGGACATTCTCTCTCTAAAGTCCAGGAGAAAAATTGCTCCTTTCCCCACCTGCTAGAGCAAGTAAGGTCAAAGTGAAGGCAGAATGCTTGATCTGCATGCTTGTTCTGGGTCAGTGAATCAGACGGTATGGAAGCTGCAGGATCAGCATGACAACCAGGCAACTAGCATTAAATAAAAATACTTCAGCAACGCCATTCCACATATCTCTATCTCAGTACAGGTTTCCTTTAATTATAGTTATTTGGAAAGGATGTGGCTGGAGACATCTTAGTTCTGTCACATGTTGAATATATAGTTGAAGCAGCCTGTAAGCAGGTGTTCTTATGTTATGTCTGTGTGGTGTATTCAAAAGTTAATATGCTGTGTTGTCGATCTTTTAGGCCAGTGATGCTTTCTGTATTGGGGATATATACTGTATATATATATATATATATATATATAGCCATATAGCGATACTGGGTTGAGCCAGTTGTTGCTGGTCATGGAAGTGGAGAGGACCATACACATATAGATGTAGTATTGCACTGAAAGTATGAGCACAGAAGAAAAAAAGAAAAGAAAAAATTAAAAGCAGACTTTTAAGGTTGCCTCTATAATCCCAATAGGAAAGACAATAGTCTCACATTATGAAAACATACCAAAATGTATTGAACATCATTTAAAACATATGATAAAAAAAGGGGGGGGATACATGGATATGTCTAATTGGTACACTGTCCCATACGTATGGGACGGGAGGCTGACTATGGAAAACCGCATAGATGGCCCATGAGATGGTATCAATGGAGTCCAAGAAAGTCCCTTCTGAGTGGAGGCCAAAACTACCGAAATCACAATGTCAGCACCGATGGATCACTACGCGTTTCGCCAATAGCTACTTCAGGGGATCCTATTGGTACTGGGGGGTACATTATAATTAATAATATATCCATGTATTTACAACATATAATCATAATTAATTGTTACATGCTATCCAAAACCATTGTCTAAATAGTATATTTTTTGGCCTCATACACACGGACGTTTCTTAAAAAATAAACAAAACGCCGGGCCCGACCTCAAGGAAAAAAAAATCAGCGTTTTTCAGCGTTATGCATCGGCGTTAGTGAGCGTTAGTGAGCATCGGCGTCAGTAGTCTTTTTTTTTAAAAAATCATCACTCTGCTATTTTTCAACCTAAAAATGTTGGCGTCAAAAAACGCCGGTTAATGTCGGTACGGCGTTAGTTGGCGTTAGTGAGCATTTTGCGGCGTCGGCGTCAAAAAACGCCAAAATGTTACAGCCTCAGAACGCGCTGGCCGTGGGTTTTAGTTTCAGCTCACTAACGCCGACGCCATCTACAGCTCAAAAACGTCTGCGTTTTTATGGGGCCATTGACTAACATGGAGAGCTGCAAAAAACGCCAGAAAACGCCAGCGTCAAAAAACGTCTGTGTGTATGAGGCCTTTTTATATACAGTTTAAAGGTAATATTATACATATCACTTTGAAAAGAGAGAGCATACATATATAATATTGTTCAAGTACATCTCAAATTGCTTATATACATATAGCTAAAAGGACATCCAGTGAACACAAGGCATCCAGTCCATGGAAAAGTGCACCATATAAAGGAGAGGAAAGGGGAAGAAATAGGGGAGAATAAGGGAAAAGGGGGAAGAGAGGAATAAAAAAAAAAGGCAATAGAGGGAGCAGAGGACTGGCTCCAATAGAATGTAAAACAGCCTACTGAGGGACCTTATCCACAGATGGTAGCCTGCCAGGAAATTGAGTCAATTAGTTTGATAAAACCTAATGTATCCTAGGTAATTATATACTATTTTATAAAACCTAATGTATCCTAGGTAATTATATACTATTTGCCGTTTTTTTATCACCAAGAAATCTACATTAGCAGGAAATTTGAGTTAACTTATCTTCTATCCCATTTAAATTACCCAAGATATGTAGATAAAGAAAAATATTTTCAATATTTTCAATAATTAATATTCAATAGGGAATGGTTTCTAAGAGCACTAAAATTGGGTAATTCTAATTAAATTGAGTTATTTGAATTAATATAGAAAATGAACAAATTTGGTGCAATTCTGTATGCCTAGATGTGTGAGAGCTGCTTTGCACAACAAGGGTAATTCTAAACCTTTTTAAATACAAACAACTATAATGTGCAGCGCTAACACTATGCATAAAATTAACACAAATAAAATAAATGACATGCAGATTGAGAGATGTTTTGTAGTATGGCCACAAAAGTCCATAGAGATAGAAAGATAGAGGTGTACCGTATATACTCGTGTATAAGTCGACCCGTGTATAAGCCGACCCCCCTACTTTTGCCCAAAAAATATGGGAAAACTTATTGACCCCGTTATAAGCCTAGGGTGTGAAATGCAGCAGCCAGAACACAGGGACGGGGTGCCAGAACACAGGGACAGGGAGCCAGAACACAGGGACAGGGTGCCAGAACACAGGGACAGGGTGCCAGAACACAGGGACAGGGTGCCAGAACACAGGGACAGGGATTTTAATGCCAGAACACAGGGATTTTAATGCCAGGACACAGGGATTTTAATGCCAGGACACAGGGATTTTAATGCCAGGACACAGGGATTTTAATGCCAGGACACAGACTGTAGCCAGAACATATAAGGGATGAGTAAGGTAGTTTAGTTTCACATTAAACAGAGCTGTGCTGCGTCTAAGAGCCGTTCTGTGCTTGTAAGTGTGATTAAACACATTGGAATGTAGAGAATGCTGAGAATGCAGAGAGAGCTGCAGCTCTTCACGGAGATCAGGAGGTGGGCGGGACTGAACAGCTAACATCAGCTTGTCCCGCCCACCTCCCCGACATCAAGCTGAGAATCTGACACCTCTCTCAACATTCTCTACATTCCAATGTGTTTAATCACAGTTACAAGCACAGAACGGCTCTTAGAAGCAGCTCTGTTTAATGTGAAACTACTGATCACCCACAGACACTGACTCGGGTATAAATCGAGGGGGGTCTTTTTCAGCACAAAAAATGTGCTGAAAAACTCGACTTATACCCGAGTATATACGGTAGTCGCCGGGATGGCTTCCCAGTGTGTGATGGATGAAAATGAGGCACACGATGTAAAGCACACAGTGCAGACAGTCCCAGAGGGGGTTTCCTGTTTGTTTTTTGGAAAAACACACAAAAGGCCCTACAAGAGTAAAGAAAAACCATTATAAATAATTATACCCAAAGCACCAGGGTGTAATGTCCCCAGACATTATATCCAAATTATGAATTATAATCGGTCCCCAATCAAATATAACAGAGTAAAGGGAAGGAGTTAAGGGGAGACGAGCCCATCGTACTAACCTTTACAGTAAGAAATGGCCCAAAACGCCGGTCCTGCTCCGTGTCATATGTCACAAAGCGTATGGAACACATGCTGGGACTGACACCTCAATCCCCTTATAAAGGCTGAAAATGGCTGCCATTGATGGGGCCCCTCCCTGTGCCCGCTACGTAATAGCACAGCACCGGGACATCAGGTGGATACGTCTCCACACACACGAGGCCAAAAAAACGTGCATGTCCGGAATGGCAGGGCGGGGCCAAGCAGTGATCTGCACTCGACTGCTAAGGGATCTGGCGCACAGCAACTGTGACGCACGCTGTATGAGAGCATCACATGATTTCCTGATTGGTACAAGTAGCAACCCTGATGCCGGGAACAAAATAGCCCTGCCCTGCCAAGAGGCATGTCTCTAAAGCCGTCAGGAACACACATGCCACAGAATAACAAGGGGGAAGACATACAGCTCACCAATTAGGCGAGCACAGCAACAATCCACACAGGAATGATCCCCACCAGAGGGACACACACATACGGCTCAGAGACATGTCTCTCGTACCCTTGGCTGAATGTATAAATAGAAAATAAAAATAAATAAGTAAATAAAAATGATAAATAAATATAAATACATAAATAGAAAGTGGATAAAGAAAAATAAAAAATAAGAATGGAAATAAAAAATGAGAAGATAAAAATAAAAATAATAATAATAAAATAAATATAACTATAAAGAAAGGAGAGGAAAGGGAAGAAAAGAAAAAAGAGAAAAAAGGAAAAACAGGTGCACTTCACAATGATTATAGATACACTGTGTAATCCCTGGTATGGAAATAGTCCAATATTTGAAAAAGGCATTCCTAGCTGTTTTACACTTCAGGAATTATTATAATATGTCTGCATAGATATGGGTTACATTGTTTGGAAAAATGATGAAAATGATTAGACAGATGAACCTCATATGTCGTCATCAGTCCCCATTCGGATAAAGATACTACAGTCATAAGAATGTGAGCTATATAAAACCCAAATGTCACAAAGATTCTGGGGGGGTGTGATGGATGTCACCCCAGAATCCTATAGGAAGGGTTTATAGCTCACACGTTCATTGAGACCTGGGGGTTTGGTCTCCAATCTCAGGAGTTAAGGGTCTATATTACCTCCTCTGTCTGAAGTAGGAACGTGTTCCAGTGCAAAGAACTTCATTACTGATAAATCAAAATTATGGTACAGGCTTACATGTCTACTAATTGCTGATTCTATTTTACCATTTCTTAACAAATAGACATAGTTTCTATTCCATTTGTAAAAGGGTCTACAGGTTTTACCGATGTAAAAGGCCTTACATTTGCATGTCATCATGTACACTACTACTATAGTTGAGCAGTCTACATGATGTTGGTGGGTCCATATTGAACCGTTTGGTAATGCTACTTTTCTACCTGTCTGGATCCATTCACAGAACTCGCAGTTCCTGCACTGAAAAGTGCCCTGTGTGTTTACCCCCTGAGATGGTATACTTTTTGGGAGGTGGCTTTTAGTGAGATGGTCCTTCAGTGATTTGGCTCTTCTATATGTAATTTTTGGTTTCTGACTAACATGGTTACAATGGCATCATCTGTAAGAAGATACCAATGACGTGCCAAGATGTCGAGTAACTGTGAATGTTGTTGTGAATATCTAGTAATTAATCTAGTTGGTTGACATCCAGTATCCTGCTTTTTTGAGTGAATTAAAGAATGTCTGGTCTTTTGCTTCACCTTCTTGAAGGTTTTTTTTAAAGGCTTTTTTCAGGCAGGTTTTAGTATAGTCCCGTTTAAGAAGTCTAACTCGTAGTTTATTAACTCGTGTAGTAAAGTCCTCCTCCCTGGTGCAGTTACGTCTTAGTCTTAAGTATTGCCCATATGGGATACTTTGCACCAAGGGTCTGGGATGGGCACTAGTCGCATGCAATATAGTATTAGCAGATGATGGCTTTCTATATAAATCAGAGAAAAGGCCACCATGTTCATCAGTCTTAATCTGTATATCCAGGAACATGACTTCCTCCTGGCTGCGTTCCATTGTGAACATCAAATTAAAATAATTTTGATCAATCTGGTTCACAAATGTATGCAGTTCCTCCTTAGTGATGTCCCAGATCATGAAAATGTTGTCAATGTACCTGTGCCATGATATGATGTGGCACAGGTCCATCGACGAGTCCTTACTAAAGAACAGTTGGCGCTCCCACCCCCCCCAGGTACAGGTTGGCATACGATGGGGCACAACAAGTCCCCATCGCTACCCCCTGCACCTGGAGGAAGTGGGAGCCTCGAAACACAAAAATGTTATGATAGAGTATGTTTTCCAAGAGCCGTAGAACAAACGAGTTGTATGAGGGGGTCAATGGGGGGGCAATGAGGTCCTCCAGGGTGCATAGAAGGTCCCTGGTGTCTTGCATGTAAGATGGACGCGAAGAAACAAAAGGTCTAAGATAGTCATCCACAAGTTCCCTGGCATGCTCAGTCAGACAACCTATGCTGTATTGGTCTGCCTGGAGGGTCCACAAGACTCTTGAGGACCTTTGGCAGAGCATAAAATGTGGGAGTAGTTAGGTGTCCAACATTAAGAAAGCTCCAGGTATCATTGTCAATGAAGGCTTCATTAATAATCTTCCTATATTTTTCATAGTATTTGGGAAGAATGATTTCCGAAATTAACTTGTACAATTCCTAGTTCACCAGTATTTTCTGGCACATTGTAATGTATTGAGTTCTACCTACCAGCACTACATTGCCCCCTTTGTCCAAGGGTTTTTTCTGTGCTCATATATAATTGGATGTGGTGCCACGCTCTGCAGTATATGTCTCAAACTCTTTTCACGATTGCACTGAAAGTAGTTTTGTGGCAGAGTGTCGAGCTTTCACCAGGTGCTGGGTTCGCCTAGTTAAGTCTGGTGTGTGGGCCAACAGCAGTGAGCACAAGAGCACTCAGCATCTACCTAAGCTCCAGTCACTGGAGAGCATTTTGATACAGTCCATGTGGAGAAGCTGTCCATGCAATGGGGTGGCCCTATCTACATCCACCAGAACCTCCTGACCGAAGACAACAATGGCAGTGCCAGTGTGAAGCCTGTGCCAGCCATCGAGGCACCCAGTTATGAGCTTTCTGGAACCTTCCTTCATAAGGTGGACATGTGAGACATTATCTTATTTTCTCTGTCAGAAGCTGAACTGAACTCAAGAACTCTACTGCCATCTAGTGGCTATTTGTAGAAATGTTCTCATTTCTTTTGTTCATGTTTCCCTATGTAATGTTATGTTGACCTTGAAATTGCATATCACCACTGGTCTGATCATTTGGCTGATACCATTACATTACACTTGGTGTCACAAACATGATCAGCCATGTCAGTCAGTGGTGAGGGGAGCAGCACAACGGCAGAGTCAGACGGCTGCAGCGCTGAGGGAGTTAAACAGTCTGCCATTGCTTCTTGATTGCTGGCTGGATTGCTACCACAACAGCTGCCTGAGTACACAAGACCAGATCAGATTAGATGACTGGATTAGGAGATTTCGTGACTTGATACATTCATATGGGGTTCCACCCGCACAGTAGGCAGATCTGGCCATTAACGCCCTTGACGGGGAAGCAAGGAAATACATTCTGCACCTTCTAGGAGAGGACCAGGATTCCCTGGACAAGATAATCAGCAGTTGGAAGCAGTGTACAATCCAACGGTTGCATTAGGGAACCTTAGGGCTTGCTTTATTAGTAGGAAGCAGAGAGATGGAGAATCTATTCCACAGTACACTCTGGAATTGCAGTATATAGCAGCCAAGATCCGCCGCAAGGAGAGGCGGCAACCAGGACGCACTGGGTGGAGTGACACAGACGGATGGCTGAAGAATACGTTTGTTGATGGGCTTCTGTCTGACAAAGTCAGGGAAAAGTTACAAGAAACGGACAGAAGTGACCCAAATTTAAAATTCCACAAATTATTAGAGACAGCTATCCTGTGTACAGAGCAGAGACGAGCCAATACGAACGTCCTCGTGGCCGGCATAGGCGATAAACCATACAAATCACCACAAACTGAACAAACCACTCCATGGAAGGCGGCCATCCACAAACTGACAGAAGGGATGGCCCAGCTCCAGATGGAACTAGCCACGCTGAGGCATGAACGAGACAATTCAAGGGAGGATACCCCCTCCTAGAGTAAGCCAATAACCCCCCGGAGACGATGGATGTAGACGAGAGAGGTCACTCTCCCCATGTTGGGGCTGTCAGAAAAAGGGGCATTGCTTGAGAGATTGCCCTGATAGAATACAGAGGGAGTGTAAAACCCAGAGCGCCCCATCGCTAGGAGTCAAGCGGTGGGGCGGCCCAGTGGAATGACTCCCCAGTCACACACAGAGGACGTGTTGGTCAATTGCCCTGTGGTGCACGGATACTTTGATGGCCAGGAGGTTGAGTGCCTCTTTGACGTCGCAAGTCACTATTCTACTAGAAACTTTGTTCGAAAATGAGTCAGGATACTCCATGGATCTCACTGACAGGTGCCAACAAACTTCCCATAGAAGTGGTTGGAATTACCTGGATGAAAGTAAGACTGTGGGGGGCAGGACCTTAGCCAAAAAGGTGTGGTGGTCAGCCGAGCGTCTGGAGAAGGACGACAGCAGGTTATATAGGGCATGAATATTATCCAGGGCCTGAAGCCTGAGCTTTTTAAACATTACCCTACCCACCTGGGACCAACTAAGGAGGTCAGAAAACGTCTTCATGCCTTGGAAACACTAAAGGACTCTGCCTCAATAATGGCAAACATCAAGGAAAAAGCTGGTGTTGTGAGGGTTCCCTTCGGGACAGAAATCATAATTCCTTCCTGCCACGAGCTTGTACTTCCCATGAATGTTGGATCGTGCCATCCCTAGTGGTACCCTTACCCTCAGATATGGCACTGTTTGTTGCTAGAACCCTCACAGTAGTTTGACAAGGCACTGTGTTAGTTGGGATGCATAACAGCAAAACTACTCCACTTCGCCTGCCCCCAGGAACACCAGTGGCAGAACTGTACCTAATTACAGGTGTGATTGCTCCTAAAGTGGACCACATAGAGCTCCAGAAATTCCGTGGACAACGCTATGTAGCAAAAGTGAATGTTGCCAAATGGGCAGCAGGAACAGACCAAGCATGGGCAGGAGAACAGATACTCCCATTTCTACAGCTGTCCACTGAGGAACTGTCACCCACTCAAGCGGAAGCAGTAATGTGATTGGTGGATAAATGGTCAGAGGTGTTTTCACAGAGGGATTATGACCTGGGCTGTAGCAATGGAATTGAACATGAGATCTCTACAGGAGAGAGTCCACCCATCCGGGAGCACTACGGAAGTATACCCCCTCACCTTTATCAGGAAGTCAAGCAGATGTTGGAAGAAATGATGCAATTGAAGACAGCAAGAACCCATGGGTGGCCCCCATCGTCCTAGTGCGGAAAAAGGATGGCACCCTCAGTTTCTGTGTAGATTATAGACGTTTAAATGCTGTCACTACTAGAGACGCGTATCATTGGCCGCAAATTGAAGAGTCCCTAGCTGGCCTAAGGAAAGCCAAGTTCTTTTCTATGCTTGACCTTACCAGTGGGTATTGGCAGATGCCTGTCGCCAAAGCAGATCACCCAAAAACTGCTTTCATTTCTCCTATGGGACTATGACACTTGAAAAGGATGCCTTTCGGGTCGAATAATGCACTGGCTACCTTCCAGAGGACAATGGAGCATTGTCTGGGAGACATGAGCTTAGATAGCATCTTGATTTATCTAGATGATATAGTGGTGTTCTATGCCACCTTTAACGAACACCTTGCCCACCTAGATGCTGTGCTTGCCTGGCTACACCAGTATGCGTTGAAGCTTAAACCAAAGAAATGCCACCTGTTCAAATGTGAGATAGAATATCTAGGACATGTCATCTCCAAACAAGGAGTGCTTCCCAACACAGAGAAGATCAAGGTCATACAGGAGTGAAAAGCCCCCAACAACTGTGACTGAAGCTAGAGCCTTCCTAGGGTTAGCAGGGTACTATCAACGTTTCATTAAGCACTATGCTCATCATAATGCTCCACTTCAGAAATTACTACAAGGTGAAATGGGGACTGGAACAGCAAGAAGCATTTGACGCCTTGAAGCAGCAGTTAACGTCAGCCCGTGTATTGGCTTTTGCTGATTTCTCTTTTCCCTTCCGGCTATGGACTGATGCCAGTAACCAGGGCCTGGGAGCCATGCTCTCACAAGTGCAATATGGTAAGGAAAGGGTTATTGCTTATGCCAGTTGCAGCAGTCTGCATCCGAGAGAAACCTTGCAAACTACAGCTCCTGTAAGCTGGAACTGTTGGCATTGGTGTTGGCCATCACAAAATATTTCGCAGACTATCTCACAGGGGCTAAGTTCAATGTCTGGACAGATAACAACCCCTTAGTACATCTCCAGACAGCCAAACTTGGTGCTCTGGAGTAAAGATGGGCGGCACGTCTAGCAAAATTTGACTCCTCCCTGCATTACCACCCAGGAAAAGGCAACCAGGTGGCTGATGCCCTATCACGGTACCCCTCGGTACAACCACAGCAAGATGTGGATGAGGAGGCTGAAGAAGAAAAGATTCCACCATTGATGGGGGCAAAACCTAAGAGTAGACCATGAGTGGATCTCATCCATGTGCTGGAAGAGTGCAACTGGGCAGAAACACAGAAGGATGACCCTGTGATTGCCCCAATAATAGAGGCAGTGCAGCTACGGCAGTGGCCTAGTAGAAAACAAAGGTCAGAGCTGCTACCAGAAACACAGAAACTGTTGAGTGAATGGTCCTGTCTCATTGTGAGAGATGGCGTATTGTATCAAAGGATAATGTTCACCCATGACTCATCAGTAACCTGGCAGATCGTGCTATCAAGGGCCCAAGCTCGACCGGTGGCAGAAAGAATTCATGTGGAAGAAGGACATTGGGGTGTCCACATGGCATGCACCTGGTTCAAAAGGCAAGCCATGTGTGTGGGGCTCTTCCAGTTGATTGAGCAAGTATGTCAGCACTGTGCGGTATGCTCAGTGACAAAGAGTACTGAAGCCCAGGTGCCTCCCATGATTTGGAGCACATCTGCCCCATTGGAAGTACTAACAGTTTACTTCCTCACCCTGGACACAATGGGTGATGGATATCGCCATTTCCTTGTTATGGTCGACCACTTCAACAAGTTTGCTGTGGCCGTGCCAAATCGTGACCAGACTGCAAAGACTGCAGCTCAAGCAGTATGGAAGCACTTCTGTCTCCCTTATGGCTACCCTCAGAAGATACATTCAGATCAAGGTCCCTGCTTTGAAAGTGAGTTCTTCCAGGAGTGGTGTCGCTCCTTAGATATCAAGAAGGCACATACGACCCCATACCACCCACAGGGTAATGGAGAGATTTAATCGTGCCCTGATACAACTGTTGAGAGGATTGGCCCATGAGAAAAGAACCAGATGGGCCCATTACTTGGCTGAAGTAGTCTGGAAGTATAACCATACGATGCATTTGGCGACAGGCAGTTCCCCTTGCCACATTGTTTGGTCGTACTCTTAGGGGCCCCACATGCCTATGGGGTGTTGTCCCCACTGAAGAACTAGAGTAAATTCCAGCATCTTGGATTTGAGAGTGGAAGCGACGGCTGTCAGAAGTCCAACAGTTCATTGTGGATCGAACTTGGGTGGAACAAGAAGAGTCAAGAAAAGAACTTTATGACCTGAAACCTGGAGACAGGGTCCTGATCCGGCGCAAAGGCGCATATCAGCAGGGCAAGCTGCAAACTCTATGGAAAGAAATGCCTGGAGTTGTTACAGCAACCCATTCCAGGTGTGCCAGTCTATGACATCCAGAAAGAAGGTACCCAAGACAAGCCAAGACAGCTACACAGCAGGCTTCTTAAGCCCATTAGAAACTACGGAGAGATTCCTGAGACCTGAGCTCAGCCTGTGAGATGCTCCCAGAGGATTAACTTTGGGAAACCACTTGAATGCTTTGGGCAAGAGGACTTTGTATGGTCTGTAAACTTGCCTGGAATCGCAAGTTCAAGTGGGGTGGAGTGTGGCGGACTGCCCCTTTATCCACAGTCAGGTGCAAGTAATATAAACTACCACAATCCTCTGGGTTCCCAGCATCCCCTGAGCTCTTGGACACTCCCAGGGGATATAAATTCAAGCTCCTCCCTGCTTCCTGTGCTCAGAAAAACCCTGCCTGATGGGACAGCAGGGATTGGACAAGTGAGCTGTCACCAGGTGCTGGGTTCTCCCCCGTTAAGTCTAAGCCCCAGTCACTGGAGAGGAGTGGGATCGCCCTATCTACATCCACCAGAACCTCCTGACCGAAGACAACAATAGCAGTGCCAGTGTGAAGCCTGTGCCAGCTGTCGAGGCGCCCAGCTATGAGCTTTCCGGAACCTTCCTTCATAAGGTGGACATGTGAGCCATTACTCATGAACTCTACTGCCATCTAGTGGCTATTTGTAGAATTGTTCTCATTTCTTTTGTTCATGTTTCCCCTATGCAATGTTATATTGACCTTCTTTGTTTAGTAAAGGAGAAAGTGCATATCACTACTGGTTCTGATTGTTTGGCAGATACCATTACATTACAGAATAACTCCTCAGTGGGACCCTGAAATGGGATTCTATGGAAGATAAACTACTTACTGAGTGGAAACTAATGCAAACTAAAAGTATGAGCACCACAGCACAGTCCAAATACAGCACTTGTTGGGAGAGGAATTGAAGTTGTGCTATGATTGGAGGTTGTGCATAACTTTATTGAATCTACCTAAGATTGTATGACAAATAACCCCCAGTTAAGTTAATTGCCTGGTCTGAATTACTCTAGGAAGAGTGGAAGTATACACTACAGTGAATTGGAATGGGGAATAGAGTGTAAACCTTTATGTACCTTGAAGGAGTGTGATGGAGAACAAGAAGTAAGGGAAGGAGGAGTAGTCAGCTTGGCAAAAGAGGCTGTATGGTCTACTCCTCTAAGTAATTGGTTCTCTACATTAGGGCCCACTGTGTAACAGAGCCTTCCTATGGACTGGGCCTGGACCATGGGTGTATGAGACCTTGCAAAGTATACAGGGGTGGTGGCTGGTAATGGAGGTTTCATTGAAGAGAGTAGATTGGTAGCTGTATGGTCTACCCTTCAAAGCAGTAGGTCCCCTACATTAGGGCCCACTGCTTAATGGAAAGCCCCTTTATACTGGGCTTGGACCATGGATATGAAAGCCATTGTAAAGTATACAGCAGCTTCCCTCCATGGCTATAGGCTAAAGCAAGTGTAAGGTGTAATGTGTGTAAAAGAGCTGGTGGAGGAAAATCAATGTTCAGTGCTATTTCCCTCAAAAAGTCTCTGTAGTCAGTGCCGATACAGGTGGCATTGGCAAGTGAAAAGATGTTATTCTTCTGGTGTGACTCACAGTTCCCCCATGCTGCCAGCAAGCAAGCATGTCTCCTATATGCTGTCTCCAGATGTCAGACACCAAAACACAAGAAGTGTGCATGAGCTTATAGCTTATTAATGATTCTTTATACCTATATAAAACAAAAGGAGTATCTGTTATAAAGATAGCAGCTACAGTATAACATAATATACAGAATATGATGAATATTTGTATCTTTAACATATCTGCATTTATACGTTTAAATAGAATGATAACTCAATGCTGTGAATTCTATGTGAATATTATTTTTTAAATAATTACACAGCTGGCATATTTTCATATTATTGTCTGTATTTATTCCAATAGTGTCCGTCTGGTCCTCTCAATGGTAAGTCTATGTTTACCAGCTATTTGTAGTAGCTTGCAATACATAATTGCAGATAGTTCTTTATGTTAATTGTTTTTTTTGTTTTTTTTTACAGAAACAGACATATGCAATAATATAACAGGGTACGTTTAATCATTTCTAATTACCTTATTATCATGGTACAGACATAGGGAAAGTTAATTAAATTGTCTAGCTGTTTAAATTTGACCCAATACCTTTGCACTTAAAAAAAAATGTAATATCACACCAGGTGATGACATTGGCTTTATTTTGTTAGACCTTACACAGTTTGCCATAGTCAATAAAGAGTGTTAGCTTTGGATAGAGTTTACAAGAGAATTAGCTTCTAAAATGGCACCCAACCTCCCATGTCCTGACACGTCTTTATTTTCTCTTACAGCAACATCAGTGACATCAATCCCTGCTCTTCATCCTTCCAGCAGTATGCTTGTTCCAATGTGAGTATCTTCATTTACATGTAGTATTATTGGCCATACCCAGGAATTTTGAAGGCTTCTTGTCACGGGACATTGACATATCAATATTGAGAGACATATCACAGTTAAATTTCACTTCCTTGTTATGCCTCTATTTAGATCTCATTCTTGGCTGACCTTCCTGATGACATCCTGGTCACCCTGTCCAAATGCTATACCAATGATACTACAGAGTCCCTGGACCCTGCATACTTGTCTTTGTTTTTATCCAAGCTGGACATGAACAAAACCGATATCACATTTGGAAGGCTAAACAGTCAGGTAAGTAACAGTTTATTTTGGTGTATTCAGCTGAACTTCCCTTCCAGATTTTGTTAAGTATTAATAAAGTTGGAGAATTTTTGTAAAATTGGACACTGAAAAAGCAACTGGGTTTGCAATCTGACTCATGTTCAGGTGTGGATTTGAGAGTTAGAATTTGGTTATGTGTTCTTAGGGGTAGGGTCAGAGTTCTTTATTTGAGTTTTACTATGATTTTCTGCTGATCATGTGACAAATGCCAACATTAGGTCATGTGACCCTAATCAGAAGATTCCTGCATGAAGATATACATTTTGACCTAGATGTGCATTTTTTTAATATCTTACACAGTGGTTATTTTAAAATGAATTTAATGAGCCAGATTTTAAGCAAAAGTCTCTGCCAGGGGCCCAATAAATATTAAGACGGTGCTAGGCCCTGCCACTGTCTGAGGATAGGCAAACAACACATGTGTTTTGCACTAATGCAGAGTGCTAAGCTCCAGAGTGTTTCCGAGTGGAGAAGACTGGCTTGTCAACGATCTCTGGGTTTTGTAATCCCCAATCGGGGTATGGAACTTGAAGGCGTCAAAGCTTCTTGGTGGGATAAAGTCTTCAATCATGTGTCCAGGTCTTATTAAAGGCCTGAAGGCGGTGTGAGTGTACAGGTGTGCATGCCTGTTATAAATAAGGACCAGAGCATAGTAATCTCCCATTAATTAACTTTTGGAAACAGGTGTGAGTTGCTGCCAGGAGACAGATGTTTTAGTCAAGAGACTGTACTCCATGTTGGAGAGATTGTCCATCAGACTGAGAGAGTTTAGGCGGCTAAGAGAGTCTGGGAGACTGACAGTGTGTCCGGGAAAGGTAAGCGAGTCCAGGGGACTAAAGGGATCTGTAGGTCTGTGGGAGTGAAAGAGCCTGCGGTGCCAAGAGATCCCCTATCTAGAGGCCATGAGTGGACATGTGCAGCAAAGGACTTTAACTAAAGATTGAGTGAGCCAGGGGAGCCAGAGAGCCGGGACTGAAGGATCCCAACAAGAGCAACGGTGCTGCTGAAGAGTAAGTCAGGTGGCTGGGTTTTTTTTCCTTACCTGTTCTTGCTTATAACTCTTTGTGAAGCTAAAACACCCTGTATGGACAACCTACTGTAAAGACTGTGCTTTTTAAAAAAAGTAAAGTAGGCCAGCCAGCCACAGTTTTGACTGGATCATTAAAAATGCTCACCAGTACTGAGCTAAATCTATTAATTCCTGGCATTATTCTAATACCCATTGCTAGTTAAAATCATAAGTTAAAAATGCAAAAGTGGCCCTTTGCAACTGTGACCTGGATTCCAAGCTTAGAACGCAGCTGGAAGCCAAAGACTGAGCTCCCAAGATCCTCAGTTAAGGGGCGCAGGTTGTCAAAAAGCCCATCTGAGGTAGTGCATACATGAAATCAAGGCGCTGCTCTCTCCCAACCAGCCTCCATAGTATAGACATCAAAACTGCTTCAGCCTGTGAGTCTCTGCCAAAGGCATGGTAATCGTAAGGGTCCTTACGATTAAGCCCAGCAAAATGTGTCAGAGGCGTGGCCTTTCGTGGCCTTTGGCAGAAATTCACAGACTGAAGCCATTTTGATTCCTTTACTATGGTGGCTGGTTGGGAGAGCTGCGCCTTCTTGATTTCAGCTTTTTGAACCTGCTTCAAAACATCCTAAGTAGTCAATGGTATGTGCATGGAAAGGATCTCCTTAAAAGTTATTTTTTGAAGGGTGATAGTGTAAAATAGATGGCAGGTGTGATACTCACAACTAGCCCATAGCTCTGTCTCAGTGGAGCAGGTAGTGAAAGCAATATGGGGAGCTTCCATTGCTGACCTCTTGAAAATGCTAGCTACCTTTAATATTTTCTGAGTCAAAGATCCATTACTAAGTCATTGCCCCTTAACAACCACATGGATTAGGTAAACCAGAGGCACTGATCTTCATACATCTTCTGGGTCACTGATTTAACATATTTAAATGACGTTGGCAGCATGTTTCTTTTGTGAAAGGTTTCCAATGAAGTAAACCTGCACTTTACCTATTCAGAGCTTAACGTAGGTTTGAGTTAACCTTCACATCTCCAGAAACATACACATCGTTATTTCACTGCTCTGAAGATCTGTTCAGCATGGGGAGTCAAAAGAAGTACCAGGTACTTTGGTGTTTTCTAGGGGCATGTGACTCAGCCATGCAATAGGTCATGCAGAGGCGGCTCTAGGCTTTGTGAGGCCTTAGGCAGAACCTAGACATGAGGCTCCACTCACTCCCATAATGGGAAAAATAATTCAAGCAATTAAAATATTTAATTTATAAATTGCATATATTAAGAGCTTTAAAGTGCTAGTGTCAATACTCTCTATCTCGGTGCTGGTGTCAGTGTCAAATTAGGCAGTTGCGAGGCCCCTGTGAGTGCGAGGCCTTAGGCGACCGCCTAATTTGCCTAATTAGAGTGCCGCCCCTGAGGTCATGTTTAATCAGTGCTGTCACACTGAGAATCCATAGCCCTGTGTAAGGTTTGACATCAGCAACTCATAGTTTAAACAGGGCTTTGCTTTTGCTCCTGACGGTTGATCATAGCGAAAGCAATGCAAGTATAAGCATCTGGGGAAAGGGCTTTAAAGTGAATCTCTTCTATTGTTTTACCTGCATGGGAAAAGCACAGATTCACTTTTAGGCCTGGTTCACACCTATGTGTTTTTCAGTGCGTTTTCAGTTTGCAGAAATGCACTACAGTCCATATTACATTATTTCCTATGGGTCACATTCACATCTGTGCAATTTCCACCTGTTCGTTAGGGACTTTTTCCCACAGAAGGTTACATTTTTGGTTATTTAGACTTTTAATAGAAATGCACCAGAAATGCATCAAAGAGCAGTGCTTGCTTTTCTTTGCTTTTTTTTTCTCTGCGTTTTTGCTGGTTTTTGCCTGCAAGACACCTCCCAAAAAAGTAAAATGCATAAAAAACACATTAAAAATGCATAAGAACCGCTGTGTGAAAAAAACCCGCAAAAAAGCATCAACCACAAAGTGCATAGGTGTCAATTCTGTGTGCGCTGACACTTGTGTGATGGGATTTATAAGGTGTTGGCTTGAATTCTCTCTTGATAAGTGTGCATGTTTGTGATGCCTGCAGGCAAATTATTTTCCTTTCTAGTCCAGAAATAATGTACTATTTTAGGCTAATGGAGTCTTGGAGTCCTATTGCAGGCTCTCCCAGATTAGTGAAAAAACTGGTTTCTTTTCAACGACTTGTGTGTTCTTACATATTGCCGTGCATTATATGCTCACTGAAGACGTTTCTATATTTGTCATTATATTGAGCATTATATACACCCTACAATGACACTTTGAGTTCAGAAATAGGTCACCGTCTGTCTATAAGACAACATTTTTTCATTTATAACAATAATTTATGGTATGGATTTCTGCTACAAATGATTTGTAAAAACTTGCAATAAAATGCCTGCACACAGCAGTCAGAATAAAGCTCTCATTCAGCAAACCAATTATGAGATAATGTTATCCAAAAGAAGACACCAACATATACTTTAAAGAGACCCTGTCACCACTAAAAGCCACTAAAGACAGGCAGTTATTCTATATTAAAGTGGTACTAAACACGCACTGTTTAATTTACATTGTCCCTTCTATTTCTGTAAATGGATGGTAGTACTGTATTTATTGTAATTAAAAAAACTGTCTACGTACTTTTTTCCTAATTTATATACAGCTGTCATATGACTCAGATCTTTACCAGCCTGTTTGCAGGGAAAAATAAGCAGGAGGACCTTCTAGTCCTCTGCTGCTGGTCACATGTTCAAAATAGAAAAAAAAATAGCCTTTTGGCATATAGAGAAAAAATACTTAATAAATAATTAATAATAATAATTAATAAATGATTAATATCAATAAACTTTTTTAAATTGTCATACAAATATATATTTGAAATTAAATATTTATTATTTTTTGGCAATAACATGGTGTGGGCAGATTTCTGCCAGTCACAGGCTATGTCACGCCCCTCCAGTCTGTGTCTTAGAATAAGAGGGAGGCGAAGCCTCCATCAATCAACATGTAATATCCCACCTCCATTGTGTTTGGCTAGTTAGTGGGCATGGAGGAGGGAGGGAGAGAGCTGTCATTTACCACTGTGTATATGACCACATGTGTGACTCTATAATCACACAGGCTGCTCAGATGTGATAGGGAGGAAATGCTCAGCATAGAAACTCACTGAAAACTGAGCATGTGCAGAGCTGCCAACATTTCTCTGCAAAATCCCTAGCTGAATTAGGGACATGGACAGAAAGGGGAGATAGAGGACAGCAAGATCAACCAGGTTTTTTTTGCAGAAAGCAGAAAACGAATCTCATAGTGACTGAGTGAGTATGACCAGCATGTAATACAGATAGTTTTTGATGTTGGTTTATTGACACTTTAAGACAGTGGTTCTCAACTCCAGTCCTCGGGACCCACCAACAGGCCAGATTTTAAGTATTACCTTGGGGAGATGCAGACTAGAATGCTGCAATCACTGAGCAGCAAGTGATATCACCTGTGATGCATTTCAGTTATCCTGCAAACCTGGCCTGTTAGTGGGTCCCGAGGACCGGAGTTGAGAACCACTGCTTTAAGAGGACTTACAGCTGCAGCAATCTGCCCCTTAAAAGCATTAGTCATTAGTAATATAATTCAACAGCAAAGCTGATACAATGATAAGTGTCAGTAAGAAAGCCTTTCCAGTTGACCTCATTGCCACCCTGGCGACCCCTACATCTTCACAGCATTTCAACAGCATGAAAATTGCTCTCATTAGATCTGCACCAAAAAGTGCTGCGTATTAAGCCCACTGTGTTTGGCTTAGCAATGATAGTTTTCAGGGCATTTGGCCAATCTCTCCCACTTTGGAAATGTAATCAGCCTGGATGATTGATGCAAGGAAAGTAAGTAAAAGCTGTAACTAATATATTGTTTGTGTTGAACAGTTTTCCAGCTTCAGTCCAGGATGGAGGAAATTCTTGTGGAATGGGATTTGGTCTCAACTCATTCAGAATCTGAAAAACCCAGGAGGTCCTCCCCAATGGATCCCTAGTAGCCTCCAGCCATTCCTTGTTCAAATTAACCCAGACATGGTGACTTGCCTGCAGCAGCAGAATGTGACCTGTGGAATTTTCCAGGAAATGTGAGTATCTTTCTAAATGGACCATTTTTGGACTTCTAAGCAAACCAAACTGGAGATAAAGTAGCTACCATTACTGAGTTACCTTTGAAGGTGTTTTATGGCCTGGCCTAGAAGAAGCATGTAAACAGTGTAGAGACACCCGATAAGCACACATTTGTTTTAGGCCACTGATGCACCAACTCAGTATGATGGTTCTGATGCACACACCTTCAAAAGAAAACAAGCAATGGCACGTCTACTATTTTTATCCACAAATGTGCATTTTAGACCTTGATCTATCAATGTATGAGTCCCATGGGGCTGCGGCATTCTTAGAACGAAGGGCGACTTTATGCAAAAGTAAACAGGAAAACTGGTTTACAGCAACCTCTGTTCTCTTACAAATCACAAAAACACCTGTTCTAAGGGTGACAGCCATAGAGAAGAGAGGGAGTCATAATACAGCTCTTATTGGTGTGGACGTTTTACCCTTTCCAGGTTCATTTGCTAAAACTCCCATTGCATACCTGGTGATTTTTTAATTCCCCAATTTTTAGGGAGTAGTTGTCATAGGTGGGTTTTATTTGTGCAAATATGCTCAAATTAGGATAAGGGGGGGTAACAAAGAGTAGTCAGATTTGGTAAATTTAGAATCAAGTTATTTCAAAGCCTTGCCTTGATTTTAATGTACTGAAAATGCCTAAAGGACGTTTGCTTATGCTGGCACCACATGTTGCAATATGATTATACAATCTTCCATCGAATTAACAACAAATATGTAGCATGAAGATTAACAATCTCTTTAATTTATATCCAATCGGGTAGGCCCTCACACTGCATGTTTGTTGATAAATCTAGAAGTTTGTACAAGGTTGTAACTTTGTTAGTCAGCTTTGAGCTACTAGTATGCTCACCTGTAAAGGATTCAAAGGATGTTCATTTGTAAAAATATGAGACAGTCACCTTAATATGTGTCATCATTGTAGAAAGGTTTAATATGTACTTATCTTTAGATTACAGAGGGGCACTAAGGATCCCCTCTGGTAGCCTGTATTTAGGCAATTATCTGGTTACACAAAGGTTCTAGTGACTACAGTCTGTGGAGTCCTAGAGGTGGCTACATCTTAGGGGTGGTTCCTCAATCCAGACCTACTGTAACCTTGGAAATGATGGTAATTCTCCCCTCAATCTTTTTGGATTTTTGTATGCATCTATACATATTTTTTCCTTAAAGTGGATGTAAACCTGAAAAAAAATGTGATTAATAATTCTGCCTGGTAGAGTATAGCATGTCATATCATCTGTGCCCAGTCTTGCCACAAAGAGTTAATCCAACTGTGAGTAATGAGCTTATCTTTTTTCAGGAAGAGAAAGTCCTACTAACAGGAAAATACACAGTCGATCCGCCCCTTGCTCTGTGAGTGACAAGCAATTTGCTCATCTCCTTCACACAGCAGAGAAAGTTTTACACTCCCTCCCTCCTCAATGTCTCAGTATAGAGGTGGGTGGGGAGGCTTGTGACATCACAACTCCACCCACCAAACTCCAGCAAACACAGACACCCTCTGATTTCAGAGTTTTACAGAGCTGCTAGTTCTTACAGGAAGGACATTTGAAAGGTAGGGATAGATGCAGGAGGCTTGCATGTACATATACATTAATACTGTGCCATTAGTTTATACTAGGTGGGTGGTGGGTTTACATCCACTTTAAGTCTTTGGGATGGTCTGAAGATGTCATGGGTCTTTCAACTTCTTCTGCAGTGAGTGAGGTCCTTCTTCTGTACCACAGTGAGGTGTGAGAGGCACTCAGTAGAGAAGTACTGTGAACTATTGTGGTGTGGTGTTGTAAAATGATAGGTAGGTCCATGGCAGCTTGGGTTAAAAAAAGAAATATATTGAATGATACTGGTATCTAAGGACATCTAGTTTTGGATAAATACTGAAAGAGACCGTTCCCGATTGAAGATGAGTTTTGCACCAATAGCTCTTGTTTTTTTTTTTTTTTTTTTTTTTTTTTTATTTTGGCAAGGAACTAATAAAAGTTATTTTGTAAGTACTAAACTATTGTAGGTGTTAACCCAAATACAGGGAACCATTTCATTTATTCTTTTACTTTCCACCTTCCGAACCTTATACAGCCCTGCAAAGCCTCAGCTCAGTTTCTGAGAAATATTGACCTCACATTCTAAAAGTCTTTCACATTTGACCGAGCTGCTTCTGTCTCTGCTGGAAAAATGCAACAGCCGCCAGTTGTCTTGTCACTCTCCAGTTTACCAGTCCAAACTGGTTAGAGTGTACAGTGATAATTATGCTGTGTATTTTTAAAATGATCTCTTTTTCAGGGTGAAGAATCTAGACATGGCATTCCCCAACATGACAGATGTGAGAAAGCAAGAACTGTACCCTGCCCTGAAATCACTCCTCGCCAACCAACAGAAGTTGTCAGGTAGATATAATATCAAGTCCCATATTACTGACCACTGTTCTAGCTATTGCTGCGCTCTCCCTTGGAGGAGCCGTTGAGAATATGCCTAGGTTAGTACAATGGCTGCTTGCCACAGACACAAATCCAAGCATACCAACCACAAAATTAGTCGTACATGTAGGTACAGTGAATATCTCCTAAACCTGCACAGTTTGTTAGGTATTCATCATGCGCTCTGAAGGGACGGCATACCCATGCAATCCCTTTAGAGCTCCGTGCCGCAACTCCTGTGCAATGTAATCATGGCTCGGCCAATCAGAAGGTCGGAGCACTCTAACCTGGAAGGGAGACCGGGGGAAGATTGAAGCTCTGTCAGCGATGACAGTGTGCCGCTGGAGGGCTTCATTCTAAGGTATTGCATAATGTGCTGGTATGCGATGCGTACTAGCACATTATGCCATTGTCTTAAATGGTGCGGTCTACTACTGCTTTAAAGGTTAGGATACTCCAAAAATGAGAGCAGAGATCAACAGGAGGAAAAACTTCTTCAGAATCCTCTTCAAACAGGCTTGACTGGATATAACAGTTCATGGGCAGTATTTCTAAGTCTCTATGACAGCATATCCAGTCCAAAGCCAGGCCTTACTCAGAATGTCCTATGACAGCTGTCTGCCACCCATCTTCCATGGGACACTCTTCAGTGAGGGAGACAAACATCCTTTTCTAGACAAGACTCCAAGATGATGCCCTCCAGGGAAAATCCTTTTTTGCATATTTTCTCCAGGCCCTCAGCCCAGGCCCTGTTGAGGCCCAGACAGCAACTCTATGGACTCATGCACACTGGGCATTTAACAAGTTCTTCTGAATGCCTCTTCTCCTGGCAAGAGAAAAGCAGTGTAAAAAAAAAAGTGCCTAAAGCTGCGTTTTGCAAATGTGTTCATGTGCGTTTAGGCACATTTAGGCGCGTCAAGCGTTTGGGTGTTCATTTATTCCATTGGCCAGAATATTATCTGGCTGAAGTGGTGCGGCCATCAGAGCTGCCTGGGGTACTCCCTGCCCCACAGGCCACTCTGATGTCCTGTAAAAAAGGCTGCACCACTTCTGCTAGAAACGATTAGCCAGGAAACTGTCAGCCCAGTTGCCCCTGCTCCTCATTGGCCCTCCACTAATTTTGAGGGCTGAGAGGAGGCATAGTCATTGCAGCAATTTTGGCTAGCAAGTAGCAAGGTACCATGGGATATGTAGTCCATAGAAGGTGAAAGTAAAAGGGAAGGAGAAGATGCACAGCATGGATGGAATTCATGCAGTTGTTAAAAAAGATGACCAGCAGACAGGCAGAACTCACAACATGAAAGGAAATTTTTCAAGTAAGCTAGAATGGGCACTGATATGCTGTACTCATGGGCACTGAGGAGGCTGCACTTATGGCCACTGATGAGGCGGCACTGATGGGGCTGCACTGATAAGGCAGAACTCATATGCTGCACTGATGGGCACTGATAGGCTGCACTGTTGGCTCCTAATGAGGCCACCCTGATGGGCACTGAAGATAGAACTGATAAGCTGCACTGATGGGCACTCGTGAGGCTGCACTGATGGGCACTCATGAGGCTGCACAGATGGGACTGTACTGATGGGCACTAATAGGCTGCACTAATGCATTGATGGGACTGTACTGATGGGCACTGATGAGACCGTACTGATGGGCACTGATGAGGCTGCACTGATGGGCACTAATGAGGCTGCACTGATAGGCACTGGTGAGGCTGCGCTGATGGGCACTGATGAGGCTGCACTGATGGGTACTGATATGCTTTATGTTAATATTGTTAAAGTTGTTGTTAATATTTACTTTTTGAACTTAATTCTGTATAAAACATTTAACAGTGTAATTTCATGAGATAATTTATAAGGTATTTAGGGGCGGGACAGGGTAGAGGTTGGGTGGGGTAACCCTTAAGGCATGGCTAGTGGCTCTCAGGACTTGATATTTTGAGTCCTGGCATATTGGACTTACATACTCAGTGTACAATATACCCGCATTTAAATGCTTGACATAAATAATACTGTTTTCATTTTCTGTCAATCTCTCTAGGATCAGCCTGCTCTACGAACACAAACAGCAGTATGTGGATAAAACTGAATCTTGGAAAGTTTTCTCAATTTGCTACCATGGGGGACTTTACAGCACTTAACCCCTATTTCTCTGCTGTAAGTAGACAATACACCACAATAAAAATTCATGTTAACTTGTCATGTGAGGGTAACTCACAAGCTACTCTTTCCCCAAACTTTTTAGTTTTTTACAATATAGAACACATATCTATTATTGTCATGGTTCCCAGTTTTCATCCATATGGACTCCCCAATTAACTGCCATTTTGCAGCTGCCAGAAGGTATAGGGAAGCTATGGAATGGGCCATGTGACTTATTAAATAACAACTATTTATTGTTCTAAAACAAAAAAGTAAAACATTATTTTAAATATAATAAAGCTCATTTATCCGCCTCAATAGTACCATTTAAACAATTTACTTTCTTATATGTTGCAATATTGGAGATTTAAACTGCATATTTACCACTGAATTGTTTATATTACTCCTGAGGTTTTTGTTCTGTTTTGCAGCTGGATGCCTTATCTTTCCTAACTTTGCAACAAATTGCAAACTTCAGCGTAGATTTCAACTTCGATAATTCTGCAATTGGAAACGTTTTGGCAGCAGTATCGAATGTTAGTTCAGTGCTTGATTTCCTGTCTTCTCTGAATGATGCTGCCATGGCGGTAAGTGTTGCCTCCCAGTACATCTACAATATTAAAGTGATACTAAACACACACTGTCTAATTAACATGATCCCTTCTCTTTATGAACGTGGATGATGGCACCGTATTTATTTTAATTTAATAAAATCGAAGTACCTTTTTTGAAAAATCTATATACATAATACATAATAAAAATTTCTATTATAAAAAAAAAAATCAATATACAGCCGCCATGTGACTCAGCTCTTTCGCAGCCCATTTGCAGGGAAACATCGGCAGGTGGAGCTTCTAGCCCTCTGCTACTGGTCACATGTTCAAAAAAAAAAAAACAGCCTTCGAAATACAAGAAAAATTAATTAATTAACTTATATCAAAATTAATATCAAATAAATGTTTTAAATTGTCATACAAATGTATAATGTAAGTCCTATAAATTTTAATTTTGTGTGACAAAAGGCACAAATAGCCAACATCAGTGGTGGCCCGTCCATACGGGGCACAGGGGCGCCGCCCCCCAATCCATGCGCCCTGCCCATAATCTACATGAAGGGTGCCGGACGCATGGATTCCAATGAGGGTTTTTTTTTTGAAGCACATGATTAGAGCCATGAATTAGGAACGTAGGTTTCCCAGAACGGACACTTCCGGGCGTTCCTGACTTCTGGGCATGCGTGTTTTGCACATATAGCTTTGTTGGACCAACTTCTCTGTACATACAGTACAACAGTCATAAGACCGCTTGTTGTACAACCAAAGTTTTCTAGTCTGCTCATCCAACTTCAGTTGTACAACCGTTGTACGACGACTGTTGTAATCATGCGTACTAATGGTTGGATGATCGAACAACAAGCTGGTTGTACGACCGTTGTTGTACGACTGTTGTTCCGTGTGTACCGGGCTTAATTCATTTCATCAGCATCTATATTTGTGAGAAACTATTTTCAAGGATGAAGCACACGAGGGGCAAAGTTAGAACCAAAATATCTAATGAGCACCTTGAGAATTGCTACTACATCCATGCAACCAGATATTGATGCATTAATCAAAAACAGTGCCAAATATGACACTAGTTTTATTTTGCCCTCTTTTACTTTTATGATAAAAAAATATTTAAAAAAAAAATGAAGTTTTATTTCTCAGCTATTCCAGGTGCATTATCTATATTAGTGATCGTTGAATTGTGATCTGCCTGACTTTTTCTGCCAATCCACTATTGTTACTGTTATTGTATTTGTTATTTATATGTCTGGCCCAAGACATTTCCTCTTCTTCCAATGTAGCCCAGGAAGGTCAAAAGGTTGGACACCTGATTTACGTCATAGGCAGTGTCTGGTAATCATGGCTGAAGCTGGAACTTTTAAGATACATATTGTATATAACAACAATTTCTTTTTGTCCCTATAGAAAAATATAAGTTCGCTACAGCCGCCACTGGCTCAGGCTTTGTTAAACAAGACATTTGAAGCTCTTAGGGCCAATATATCCAGCTTTAACGTATCAGATTGGACCCAGCTATTCCAGAACACACTCAGCACAGTCCTGCCCGAAATCACCCCAGATCAGCTGAACCTCATCCCTCCAAACCTCACCTGTGGCTCCTACCAGGCTATGTAAGTGTTAAATGCTACGTCAACATGGAACATATGTACAGCACCGGACAATACACGGGACTCTGCATTATGCAAATAGCAACAAACTTCCAAGTCACCAGCCTGCCAACTCATGTTCGTTATCACTGGCCCATCTCTAACCAATAGCAGGAAAGAGCTAATGACTATAGACGCTAGTTGCTATTTGCATGACACGGTGTTCCTGGTTTATTTTTGTGTTCTGGGGGGGTTGGGGGGGCTAAACAACATGAGTGTCATTTACTGTATATTTGTTGTATAGGGGCCATCAGTATGTTTATTATTTATTATTAAACTGGCTAAATATTTATTTAAAAATCATTTGTGCTTTTTTTCCTTGCATCATTCTGAAAATGCTGTTTACCTGGCTGCAATACTTTTTGAGTTACAAACTTGGAACATTCTGTAAATGAGTTTCAAAAAGTGTTGACATTCCTATCTCTATACTTGTTCTGGGTCAGTGATTCAGAAAGCTTTGAAGCCAAAATGTATTCCTAACAGATGTAGGGGGTTTAAAGCTGAATTCCAGGTACAGCATTTTTTCCACAGTCACATTGGTTCAATTTGGACCAATGTAAGTAAGTAAGTATCATACCTGTGGGATCTCTGTGGAAGCTGGAAATCACTGTTGTAGGCTTTTCTAGTACAGTGATCACCACTAGATTCCCATGCCAAGCAGCTATCCTACTGCAGTGTATTCAGGGAACAATTTGCGTGCTCTCAATCAATGCAGACCATTCTCTGACTGGACAAGGTGGAGAGGCGTGGTGGTGACATCATGATCTCCACCTCCTCCAATCCAAGAAGACTCCATTCATTGAGAAAATGCAAAGTGTTCCCTAAATGGCTCTCTTGCCAAGTGAGAGAGTGAACTTCTATTTTCGCAGGCACATGGGAGCCCTTTGGCACAGGATTTAGAAGCTCCCGGCAATCACTGTAGTAGGGGTGGCTGCAAAAATGTTTTGGAGCTTCCATGGGGATCCCACGTGCATGGCACATATATACTTATATTGGTCCAAGCTGCTCCAATGTAACATCTAAAAATTGCCATTCAGCTTTTAACATTGGAGGCATGTTAAGTGTAAAGCATTTGATTTAGTAAATGGTTAACCACTTAAGGACCGGAAGGATTTCCAGCTTTAGGACCGGAGCCCTTTTTGCGATTCGGCGCTGCGTCGCTTTAACTGACAATTGCGCGGTCGTGCGACGTTGTACCCAAACAAAATTTGCGTCCTTTTTTTCCCACAAACAGAGCTTTCTTTTGGTGGTATTTGATCCCCTCTGCGTCATTTCTGATCGCCGCTATAAACAAAAGAAGAGCGACAATTTTGCAAAAAAAAACAAATTTCTTACTTTTTGCTAAAATACAAATCCAAAAAAAAAATATAAAAAAACATTTTTTTTCACCGTTTTTGGCCGATTTATATTCTTCCTCATATTTGCGATAAAAAAAATCGCAATCGGCGTTTATTGATTGGTTTGCGCAAAAGTGGTCGCGTTTACGGATGATGAGAATTC
>BLSH010541852.1:66064-89480 GCA_018402905.1 Glandirana rugosa
AACAAGGTATCTGTTGTTCTCCCCACTGTACTTGCCATCTGCAATCCTGAGTTGTCAGGGCTCCCGCTAGCCACTCCACCGGTCCAGGGATTTGAAATCCCTGCTGCTTTCTCTCCAGCGCTGCAAGGACGGACCAGATGGATTCTGATTGGTGGGCCCCAACCATATGACGATATCTAGTTAGAACCCATCTGGTCCGTCCTGGCAAACAGGCTGTATTGCGTTTTTTTTCGGGATTAGAACACAGATGAATTGTTGTGTATTGGATAACATGCACTGCTTTGTAAAGAACAGTGATGCAGTGATGAGTCATAAAATATAAGCATCAAATCTTACATTTAAACACACAGGCAAACAAAAACTATGTTTTTTAAATGCTCTGAACACAGGTGCATTGTTGTCTATGGAACAATGCACAAAGCTGCGTAAAGATCAGTAATGCAGCAATGAGATCAAAGCTGTAAACTAAAAATAGAAAATTTTACATTTGAGTGGAGTAATTTACGTGCATATGCATGTTGTACAGGACGCCAGGGCTGGCTTCTGAACAGGAGACATTCGTCCCCACTGGTTGGGTTACAGTTCCTTTTAAGGAGGACAGTTTTAAAGCAGTCTTGGAGTACTCAATGGTTCTCACTAATGCAGGGTGAGGGTTTCTGGTTGGGAAGGTGTAAACACTTTGCCCAGTTAGTAAGTCATTGTATGAGACCCGAAATTCGGACGTTCTGAGAGACTTTGATCCTAAAAAGGGTTAACCCACCTGCCGGGGAGCCCTGAAAAAGAACAGGAAGCTGTCAGCACCTGTCTGTGGGGGGATTGGAGCAGTACACAGCTGTTTGAGAAAGTGCGGACTGTCTTACAACAAAGACATCATTTACTGAGCTCCTGCAAGCTTTCTGGTCCCCTGAAGCAGGCAGGAACCTAAACCCTAGTGTGGGACTGGTATTCTGGCAGTGAGCCATTATGCCACTTTCAATATACCAGAATTGTGGACTGTTTGTGTTTTACTTTGCTGCAGAAAGCTGTTTAATTTGCTTGGTTTTGAAAGAACAATAAAGACTGTTTACATTTACAAATGGCCTGCTGATGATCCTGGGCTCCCCATATAACAGTGTATACACAATAATATACGAGTGTATATGTATAAATTGTAAAACTGGCAGCTAGAAGAGGATGAAGAAGAATTTACATGTGTATATGCATGTTTACGCACAAAACATCAGTAAATTATTACGTCTGTGTGCAAGAGGCATAAAATAAAAAAAATAATGCTGGGATGTTTTGAGGGTAAAATTGGGTTAGACCAAGTAAAAGGAATTGAAATGAAATTGCTGTAATGAAATGATATGTTATACTTCCTGCTGAAACTAATACAATTAAAAGTTAAATAAAAAAAAAAATTGCGTTATACATGGAATATCATCTTTTTTTTCCGTAGGACCTGCCTGCTCCCAGAACCTTAACAGCATTGAGTTGATCAACCAGAACTTGAAGAACTTTTCGCAGTTTCTTGACTACTCTGATTTGCTGGCACTTAATGCAAACTTCACAGCTGTAAGTATATAATATCGACTGATAGTGGAAACACTGCTTGATGAGGTGCACCTTTAAACCACTTCTCTGACTTTGTAACCTTGTCTATGGCTTTCAGTTGAATGCATTACCTCTCCTCACTATACGGCAAAGGGTGAACTTCACATTGGGTGCAAACCTTTCAGCTGACCAAGCTGCCAGCATTGCTGGGAGCCTACAGAACGGCAGTGATGTATATGACTTCCTGGGCCAGCTTAATGCTGCTTTTACTGTGGTAAGTGTCCTCTCACTTGTCTTCTGTTAGAGAGTTACCAGTAAACAGTTTCTCAAGTTATCTTTGAGTAATCCACACTTTGGCACATACCCTTTTAAAGAGTTCTATAGTCACAACATACACCTTCATTTTATAACATCAGCATTGTAATAACAATGCAAAGAATAGTTATATTTGACAATCTAATATAAACATACTTGAAAAATCTCCTTTCATGTTGTGAGTTTTGCCTGTCTCCTTACCATCTCTTTCTACACCTTCCTGGATTCCCTGCATGCTCTGCAGCTTCCCCTCTGCTATTTACTTTCCATTTCTAAAGGACTACATATCCCATGGTTCCTTCTTGCCTGCAAGCTGTGATTCCTGTACTGACTTCACCTCCTGAAACTACTCTTTGTAGAACCTCTCTAGTTCAGAAGGCAGGCTCCATGAAATGTGTGACTCAGTAGTGCCTACTTACAAGGCATAGGAAATGTGCCACAGAAATCAAGGAAGCAAATGTAGCGCTTACTCCATAGGAGCCACTGGAACTTTGCCCAGGTTCTTCTCAGTGGATTGTCCGGCAGCCAGACACACAATCTCAGCCACACTTTTCCTCAGTACCCAGTCTAGGGGTGTTGTTTTTGTGTTTTTTATTTTTGGAGAACTTTTTTGGATAAGGTTGAGTGAGTACACCCCTCACATTTGTAAATATTTTTAATATATTTTCATGTTATAACACTGAAGAAATGACACTTTGCTACAATTTAAAGTAATGAGTATACAGCTTGTATAGCAGTGTAAATTTGCACAACACACAGCCATTAATGTCTAAACCGCTGGCAACAAAAGTGAGTACACCCCTAAGTGAAAATGTCCAAATTATTCCCAATTAGCCATTTTCTCGTGTGACTATTCCAACATGATAACGACCCCAAACTCACCTCCAAGACGACCACTGCCTTGCTAAAGAAGCTGAGGGTAAAGGTGATGGACTGGCCAAGCAAGTCTCCAGACCTAAACCCTATTGAGCATCTGTGGGGCATCCTCAAAAGAAGGTGAAGGAGTGCAAGATCTCTAAAATCTATCAGCTCCGTGATGTCATGGTGGAGTGGAAGAGGACTCAAGCGGCAACCTGTGAAGCTCTGGTGAACTCCATGCCCAAAAGGGCTAAGGCAGTGCTGGAAAATAATGGTGGCCACACAAAATATTGACACTTTGGGCCCATTTTGGACATTTTCACTTAGGGGTGTACTCAGCTTTGTTGCCAGCGGTTTAGACATTAATGGCTGCATGTTGAGGTAGTTTAGGGAACAGCAAATTTACACTGTTATACAAGCTGTACACTCACTACTTTACATTGTAGCAAAGTGTCATTTCTTCAGTGTTATCCCATGACAATATATAATCAAATATTTAATAAAATGTGAGGGGTGTACTCACTTTTATGAGATACTGTATATATTATTTTATATTTACACCATAGAGATGTTTCAAGTGCAAGTGACCTACATCATAATAGGTGTGGATGATCAAGTGTGGGTTGGGATTTTAGGATAAGCTGAAAGAATTTGAGGTGCAACAGAGTTGAGCTTTAAAGAGACCCTGTCACAAACCTAAAATATTGCAGTTAAAAGCACATTCAATGTTTTAAGCAGCATTTTTCCTTTTTATAAACTTTTTTATTCATTAGAAATGTGTTGGATACCAGTCCTAGGGTCAGTCAACATATAGTAGCACATGTGGAAGGTATGTCTCCACACAGAGTGTGGGAGGTCGCACTAGATGCTCATCTGGGAGTTTCCAGAATTTCTTACACTACGCTAAGTTGCAATCAGATCTGGCAAACAATGGTAAACAGAATGAGGCCCCAAAATTGAATCAATATGTGATCAGCAGAGGCACCCTTACAGTAACAAAGTGCTTTTGAGTGGATTCATCATGAAGGTCAATATTTATTTTAACCTGTTTTTACAATCAATAAATATCAAACCTCCCAACCTTAAGCTGACCACACATTGGTTCCATTTTGGGGCCTCATGCTTCTTACAATTTTCGATTTTGTTTGATCATTTCCACACACTTTACCAAGGATTGTGCAAAAGCCATGACAGCACCTTGGTCCCAGCAAGATGGTCCTCACATTTTATGACTGTTGTAAACACAGGTTTCGGTGACCAGTCAAGATTCTTAGTGGGCATGGTCAAAATGCATCAAACATCTTTTAGTTTACCAATACCACAGATTGGATCTCTGCCTAGCTTATATATATATATGTGTGTCCTGAACTGAAATGTCTTCTATTCTTTGCAGAGAAACCAGAGCATGCTGCCGCAACCTTTGTCACAGGCACTGCTGAACCAGACCTTTAATGTCCTCAAGTCCAAGTTCTCCAACTGGAACAGCTCAGACTGGAGCCAACTCTTCCAGAATAAGCTGAGCTTGGCCCTGCCTACCATTACCCCAGACCAACTCACTCTTATAAACCAGAACATCTCATGTGACTCTTACCAAGCCATGTAAGTGTCTACTCATTTTTTGTGTAAGGTTTGATACTGAATTGATGTGTAAAGCTCCAGTCCTGGGCTGAGACCGAAGTAGAAGAATCATCCAACTTGGGCACTATATCATGATGAGTGCAGCTGGGTTGGTACTTGGCAGCCTCTTCAGCCTCCGCATTACCCAGCCTTGACTTGTGCTGTGCAGGAGTGAGCTGCCAAACTGGACAGGCTATGGCCTCATTTACAGCTAAGCAACCACTAACATTATACAGTAGCTAGCGCGATGCTGGACAGAGGAACTTCTCTGGGCAGTGCTGTTAGAGCAATCAAAGTATTTATACTATGGTGTGCTGGAAGTGAAGGCAAATTAGGAGATTTTATTGGATTTTGCATCCAATTGTTTTTAATTTTTTAAGATGTTACCAAAGAAAAAAAAACAAATAAATTAAGCAAAACAACCAAAAAGTTGGTTGCACAAAGAATGCCACGATACTGCATGTATCTTTAAGGTTCAGTGTTTTACCTGTTTTATTTAAAGCTTAACTCCAAGAAAACAGCTAAATATACAAATAAAATACATATATGGGAGCTGCTTTACCAGCCAAAGGATTTGTATTTCTGCCCATCCTGCCCTGAGATTTCAACAGCTCTGCCACACAGAACAGTGTCTAGCAGGGGAAGTGACCTGATTTTTCTCTTCTGCAACCTGTGACTGGACATTGAAAGAAGAAGCAGCACAGTGATGAGCTCATCTCTCTCTCACTCTATGTTAGCACATAAGCACTGTGGCACAACTGATTGGCTCCCTGTGCTGCTTCTCCCTTACATAGGGACTGCAGGAGGCTGATACTAAGTCAAATTCAGGCACTTACACTGCTTTTATTTAAAAAAAAATACATCATTACGCTGTATGCCAAAAAGCTCCCATGTGCATGAGCCCTAAGAGAATTTAGCTGGATTGCTCTTAATCCTTCCTATTGGTAAATATGGCCACCCTCTGCCTTAGAGGACCATTAGGAAGAAACAGAGCCAAGCTAGGCTTTTAGAAATAGTTGAGAATTGCATACACCTTTTCACTGACGATAAGTTATGGATTGGTTAAAGAATTTTGCCAATATGCTCTCCAAGTGTGTAAAACGTTTTTAAAACTATATACTTATTAATGAAATATTTTTTAAACACAAAGTGACCCTGAAAATGTTATATATATGAGAGCTGGAGTTTTCCCCAGAGCTTTTTGTCTATAAACTCTATACCTATAAATTCACAATTCCTATCAAAGGAAAACTCTTGTATGCAAGGGGTCTATTTATAAAACATTTCTTGTATGAATGTCAGAAACATTCACGTAAGCTGAAGGAACGTTCACCATATTTTTTTCAAATAGATGAACTTCTGTATCATCACTTCCAACTAGTAGCCAAAATGCAGTATGGTTTTTCTGAAATACCTCAGTAGGAAAATATAAACATTTTGGCCACTAGATGGAGCTGATGATACAGGAATTAATCTATTAAAAAACATACAGTGAAATTGCGGTCAGTAGACCAAGTGTTTTATTCATTCATTTCAATTTATTATCCACAGAGTTGCAGGTTTGAACAGCAAATTCCCTCAAATGACTCCAGGAACCCAGAAGAATGTTTTTAAAAACCTAATCCAACCTTATGTGAAAAACAATGGTAAGATCCTACAAAAAATGCTTCTGCAAATCAGGGCTAATTATAAATAAGGCACCTTATTTTAAATCTGAACTGTTGAAAAAAGCAACAGCATGTGATGTAAAGTACTGTGAACTATATACTGTATGCATTATACCCATCTATGCAGCAGGTGGTGCTGTAGTATTATAGTGTATAGTTCATGTGTTCTATGATATAACAGGATGTATGGTCTATCAATACCCTGACAACATGAACCTCAAGAAAAAACACTCACCGATTCCATCATGCCAACATGTAATGGTGAGCTTCCACGATTAAAAAACTGAAATCCAGTGCATGAAAGGGGCAAACCAGGGACAGTGAAACTGGGAAGCAGTGGCGGCTGGTGCTGTATATTTTGGGGGGGTGGCAGACAAGACACCCGTTGGTCACTTACTCACTCATCCGTCCCCAGTCCCGCACTTACCCCATCTAGCAGCTTTGGCTCCTTCCTACCTCTCCTCCTCCTCGGCGGTGTCTTCCTTCTCAGCGGCTTCACCCTGTGGCTCTGGCTTCACAACGGCTTCATGTTCAGCAGTTTCCCTCCTCCTTCCCTCAGCAGCCAATACGATTGCTTCTCTTCTTGGCCAATCTGGTCTTTACACTGGCTTCCTGATTGGCTGGGAGGAGAATGAGGAAGACAATAGCTAATATTAATTCGCTATTGTCACACAACTGGGTGGGCTCAGGGTGCAGTGCTCTGTGCCCCTCAAGCCCATCAATTTTTTGAGCCTCATGCTCTAATCATGTGCTTCTAAAAAAAAAAACCATTGGAATCCATGCGTCTGGTGCCCTCCATGGTTGGATGCATGGGTTGGGGGGCGGCACTCCTATTGGACAGGCCACCACTGCTGGGGAGTGCTGGATGCTAGATATTCTCCAGCCAGAAACTCACAGTGTGCAGCAAAATCAGAGTAAGCAAGTTTAGTCCAGGAAAAGGGCCTGTAAAACTGCGTAAGGTGGAAGGTAAACCTGGAGTTTGACTTAGTAATATCAATAAGAATATTAATAATATACTCCCATCAATGTATTTTTGTCATAGTTTTCTTTGTAAAACCCCAAATAAAAAATAAATCTTTTTGTATTTCTCTTGATAATTTTAGGTCCAGCTTGTTCCAAGAATGGCAGCAGCAGTGTTCTCCTAAATCAGAACTTTGGAAAGTTTGCAGTGTTTGCAGATTATTCTGAGCTTGTCTCTGGTCTTGGCAATAAATTCAATGCTGTAAGTTTCTTTACTTTTAATATAAGTGTCAATGGGGGAGTGTCGCTAATGCCCTGTAGCCCTGTGAAATTAATTTGATTGCGGCATGTTTGTTTGGCAAAAATACGGTTAAATGGGTAGTGAGGAAGTGGCATGTTGCCTCCTCGCTGCCTGTCCATTACCTCTGAAAAGCGATCCAAATGTAAATAGAGCCCAATGTCTGCTTTCACTTCAAAATGGAGACAAAATTTCAGTTTGCTGGTAGAACTCCAAATAGCTTTATTCTCATTCTCTTACACCAAGGTGTTGTAAGCAATATTACCAAAGGTTTATTGCGGCGTATTGGTAATATACAAAAAATAATATAGGTTTTTCTTAAGATTAGGATGACCAATTAACCGCTACCCAACCACTCACCGCAGTCATACTGCGGCAAGATGGCAGGATAGCGCAAACCGCCGTCATTGTGAGTCAGTTCGTGCATGTGGTATAGTCCGGCGGACTTGTAAACAAGGTGGAATCCTGTTCTGCCAGATGACATGTCAGAGATTTTCTGTTCCCAGTTATCGGGAGCAGTGATCTCTGTCATGTCTCTGCCAGCCCCCCCCCCCCACACACACACACAGTTAGAACACACCCAGGGAACACAGTTAACCCCTTAATCGCCCCCTAGTGTTAACCCCTTCCCTGCCAGTGTCATTTTTACATTGATCACTGCATTTTTATAGCACTGATCAATGTAATAATGTCACTGGTCCCCAAAAAGTGTTATTTGGGGTCAGATTTGTCCGTCGCAATGTCGCAGTCCCACTAAAAATTGCAGATCGCCGTCATTACTAGTAAAAACAATTTTAAAAAAGTCCCTAAATTTATCCCATAGTTTGTAGACGCAATAACTTTTGCGCAAACCAATCAATATATACGCTTATTCCGATTTTTTCTACCAAAAATATGCAGAAGAATTCATATCGGCCTAAATTGATGAATACATTTGTTTTTTTATTTTTTTTTTGGATATGTATTATAGCAGAAAGTAAAAAAAAAGTTGTTGTTTTTTTCAAAATTGTCGCTCTTTTTTTGTTTATAGCGCAAAAAGTAAAAACTGTAGATGTGATCAAATCCCACCAAAAGAAAGCTCTATTTGTGGGGAAAAAAGGACATCAATTTTGTTTGGGTGCAACGTCGCACGACCGCGTAATTGCCAGTTAAATTGATGCAGTGCCTTATCACAGAAAATGGCCTGGTCATTAAGGGGGTAAATCCTTCTGGTCCTTAAGTGGTTAAACATTACATTCTGATCAGTATAGCTACGTGAAACAGAAACTAGAATAATTAAGTGAGGAGTGTCCGTTCACAAAGAAGTGAAACAAAGAAAGAGAAATGAAACTAGAAACTAAAAACTGTTACACATCTAAAATGTTGGCATTATACAAAATGGATGTCATTTTTTAGACATGTGCACTGCCAAAAATTGTGTTCATGTTCGTTTTCGTTTCATTCGTTTGTTGTTGTTTTTTTCGCTTTTCGGGTCATTTATTATGATAGCATTTCATAAATTCGTACATTCGTAAATTCATAAAATTGTACATTCGTACATTCGAAAATTCGTAGATTGAAAAATTTGAAATTCCAAAAATAAGAAAGAAATTCGGAAAATTTGAAGGAACGAAAATACGAAAATTTGAAATAATATCTAACTAACTAATAATAACTAACTATTAAATTATAGGTATTGGAATTTCCTTTCAAAATTGTCTGTTAGTGAACGTAATGAATACAAATTTATCCGAAGTTACGAATTATCTGAAATAACAAATGCCGCATCTAAACAAATGGAATGGAAGGAATTAATAATAAATAATAAAAAAATAATAAAAAGGTATTATTATTGTTATTTATTATTATTAATTTGTTACGTTCCATTTGTTTAGATACGGCATTTGTTATTTCGGAAAATTCTTAACTTTGGATAAATTTGTATTCATTACGTTCACTAACACCTATAATTTAATAGTTAGTAATAGTTAAGTTATTATTAGTTCGTTTTTCTGGTTTTCAAATTTTCTGATTTTCGTTCTTATTTTCAGATTTGGTTCTTTTGAATTTTAGCCCTATTTTCGAATTTACGAATTTTCGAATATTCGAATTTACGAATATTTGGAAAATTTTCATTAATTCGGATATTTCCGAATTAACAAATTTGTCGAAATTCGTTAAAGAATGAATTCAGAACGAAACGAATGGCACATGTCTGCCAATTTTAAGAAATATGTTTTCTTTAACAGATGTGCTTGGTTATGGTGTTTTTAGTAGGTAAATGGTTGTGTATAATTTGTTTTTTTTAACTCTTCTGTAGTTGGATGTCCTTCCCTCGCTCTCTGTGCCACAATTGGCCAACTTCGCCTTGAACACGACTATGAATGCACAAATTGCCAACAGCATTGTGGGCGCTCTACAGAACTCCACTGATATGTACAACTTTCTCTCCAGTTTCAACGCGGCTTTTTCATCTGTAGGTGACAACTTAACTCTTACTGGCTCACATAGCTAGTATGTGAAGGCACAACTATGGGGGAATGTAGGGAATGGTCTATTTTCAGTGAGTTATTATTGTACAGTTTTCAATGTTTGTGTTCTGATACATAGGTACATACTTGGGGGGGGGGGGGCCACCCTAATAATGTATTACATTAGAGATGGTGCTGCTATAAGACCATGGTCTTATAGCAGCACCATCTCTAATGTAATACATTACTAGGATGTGCCCCCCAAGTATATACCGATTTGTCTATTGCAGATCCTGACCAGATCTCTTGGGCTGGAGCACTCCACCTATTCATAATTGCCTCTAATTAGTGCCCACCTGAGACATAGGAAGAGTTTTCTAGATCTCCCATTAGGAGGAGTGTATTGCTCCCATGGTTATGAGACAGAATCTCCCATTCTATGGATAGTATAGGACCCACTAAATAGGGGCCTGTGAAGTAGGAGTGGAGTGGGCTAAGCACTCTATGGCCATATAGTGCGACGGACTCTCCATATTTTGGTTGAAGATGTCCAGGTACTTTCAAATAACCTTTTAAATAGCGTTGCAGGTTTTAATGTCATTTTTGCATGTGTGCGCTGTAATATGTCATTTTGTATTCTGCTATAGGACTGGCTAAATGCCATCACTATACACAGTTGCACCAGAAAGAGTGCCAAACAAACAATCCGAGAGCCCAACAATGAATTTTTGGTTCAGTAAATGACCACAGAAAGGACAACAAACAGCCAATGCCTTTCAGGAGCCCCTAAAACTCAATTTTCCTCAGGGGTTAAAGCGGTTGTAAACCCCACTTTGTTATTTTTACCTACAGGTAAGCCTATAATAAAGCTTACCTGTAGGTAAAATGAATATCTGCTAAACGTGCACTGTTTAGGAGATATTCATCCTGCATGCAGCCGCTGACGTCAGCAGCGCGTGCGCTCTGAAGGTCCAGTATACTGTGCCGGCCCTTCAGAGCTTCTTGCTGGAACCGAGGGCTACGTCATCGTGGCTCTGGCCACTCACAGCTCCCCGGAAAAAAGGACGGGAGAAGATGTCAGCCCTCGTTCGTTCTAAAGTATTTTGGAATGTGATAGTATGCGATGCATACTAGCACATTATGCCTTTATCTTGCGTTTTTTTTTGTTTTCCAGAGGTTTACAACCGCTTTAAAGTAGAACTAAAGGCAAAACTTTTTTTTTTACTTTTGGATAGCATGAAGAGGGATTAGAACACCTGTCAGCTTTTTAGCACTGTCTGTGTCATCATTAGGGAGATTTACCCTTTCTGTTTGTCTTGTTTACCGATATAATCGAAAGTGAAAGTAAAAGAAAATCCCAAATTTTGGGTTGTCCCCAGAATAGTAATAGTGGGGATATCTTCCAATGTGGACACTAGTTCTGGTGACTCTGGTGGCAACCAGGGATTTGCTCACTCTGAAGGACTTTCCTCTGATGTCCTGTGTTGGACAACGGTGGCCAGTCCATAAGAGGTGCAGGGGCGCCACCCCCATAATTTCTATGAGCCGACCCCTAATCTCCATATAGGATGCTGGACGCATAGAGTTCTACAAGGTTTTTTCTTTTTTGAAGCATGTGATTATAGCTGGAGGCTCTAACTGGCTTCAAAAAGGTTGGGCCCACCCACCTGCGACATTAGCAAATCAACATTCGCTATTGTCTTCCTGCTTCCCCTCCCGGCCAATCAGGACAGGAATTGGCCGTGAGGAAAAGCAACCACATTGGCCGGGATGAGAAGCCGGGGAAGCCGCCTGCGACCCGGATGGGGTAAGTGCGGGGGCTGGTGAGCAGGCGGGGGTTTGTTTTCCACCCCCCCCAAATAATGGAGCACCAGCTGCCACTAGTGTTGGATATGAGACAGGTAGTGAAGAAATCTCTCCAATGGCATACAGAGAGGAATATATGCGTATAAAGTAGAAATGTAGCTAAATGTAGTACATGCAACAAGATGAAATCACGGTATAAATTTTATTTAGATATGAACATAAAAACAGGACATCAGCTGGTGTATTGATTAATGCATCTACAATATACAAACCATGATAAATATGTAGCTATGGTTCTACAATGTCCTGATGGGTGTCACGATACATATACCGAGAGCAAACACAAACAGGATATCCCGAGAGGCCACTGAGAATATGCCCAGGTCTCCCTTGCTAGCACAGAGGCTGCCAGTCACAAGCACAATTCCATGCACACCGATAATAGGGTTCAGTTTAGGGATGTCTTTTTAGAATTTATTGCAGAAAAACTTGAAACAGGAGAGGGGTTCAGGGTACTCCAAATTTGATTAATAGGAAGACAATCTTCTAGCATAAATCAATATAGCTGCAGGCACACATGAAAGTTCCAAACACTGGTCTTACTCACAATGTCTTAGATGCTGTCTGCCACCCAGCTTCTACAGGTAGATCCTCAGTGAGTGAGACAAAAGATCCTTCTTCAGACTAAGACTTCAGGACAGTGCCCTCTAACAAAAATCCATTAGTAGTCTTTTCCAGGCCCTCAGCCCAGCTCCTGCTGAGGCCCAAACTGCAGTTCTTTTCTCGCTATTGCTGTCTTCGGGGGCTGCAGCACCAGGAGGTTGGGAACCCTCCTAGCAAAGGAATAACATTCTGAAAAGGCCTCACAAACATTTATCAACTCCCCAGCCACCTTCTAGATGCCTCCTTCCAGGGATTGGTTGGGACATGATAAATATTCATTCTGGACATTTAACTCTACCTACCCTATATTCTGGGAACTTCTTCCAGAGGCAGGAAGCAGGTTGAAAACACCCAAACACCCAGATAGGAAACCCCAACCAGACAAAACAAAAAATCTATGTTGATGACTTATGTGTGTACTTATATAAGGAATTCTCATCCTGTAACTGTATAAGCCATTGTATAAAGTAAGTGTTTCCCTTGTTTTTGTCATGTTTACAGAACAACCAGACCTCTGTTGATCCAGCTTTGTCCAAGGCTGTACTTACCCAGATCTTTCAGAATATGCAGAGCAACTTTAGTTCTTTCAATAGCAGTGACTGGGCCCAGTTATTCCAGGATAAACTTACAGCTTTTTTGCCTGATATTACCCCAAACCAACTCAACACCCTACCAAAGAACTTGTCATGTGACTCCTACCAGGCCATGTAAGTATCTTAACTAAAATATATGGGGCCAACCAAGACTTCAATAGCAGAAATGAGGCGAAAGTCTTCGTATGTGTAAGTTGGTGGTAAATTAGTAGCAGTTGTTGACTGGCCAGTAAATATGACCAGCATATTTATAAAATGATTATTCTTAAAGTTAAACCTAACTCTAACCACTAAATACTGAGATAACATTTATATAATGGAGTCATTTTACCTGCCAAAGGATTTGCGTTTTTGTCCATCCAGTCCTGGGATTCACAAAGCCCTACCAAACAGTATAGCTAGCCTGGTGACCTGATTTTTCTTTGATGCAGTTAAGCAACACAGTCTGGTCACCTCCCTGCCCCCAGCCTCTGCCTGGACAGCGAAGGAGAAGCAACAGAGTGATGAGGTTCTCCCTCTTCTCACTGTTTTCTTTCCTCCTATCAGGAAGTTTCTTGTCAATACATTTTTAAACGACACACTTGATTTGTTTCCAGCATAGCCCCTTCTCATAGTCAGTGCTCTACTGTACAGTGATTGCAAATGGCTAATATCATGTCATATTCAGGTAATTGCCGTTTCCATTCTAAAAAAATCTAATTTTATTTCTTAATACATGCAGAGCTGCTTTAAAATGAAGTATATGTGTCTGGGGTTACTACTTCTATAATATTAGGATTGGCCAGATTCCCACAGTTTGTTCTTCACCCCCTCACTCTCAGTTCTGTTCATACTATTGCAGGTAGCTCACATTTGCACAGGCACAGCAGCCCGTTCATTTGAATAGGCTGCTGTACCTGTGAAAAACACAGGGAGAAAGTACTTGACCCTTTCTCGAAAATGTTGCTGCATGGAACCGCATGGTGCTTTGGTACCATGAGGACTCAAGCACCCGGAGCGTGGGGGTGCCATTAAGTATGAATTGCACCCCTGCTAAAAAGCAGCATGTTTTGGTTGTGGGTGCCTGCGTGTACACGAATGAGCACAATTTACAGGCATTCCTGCACCCACAATAGTGTGAACTGGACACGTCTGAATTTTTAATGGTTCATTGATACTGGGTGACTTTACACAGCAAAAAATAACTCAATTTTTGTGGCACCTGGTATTCACTGTACAAATTCTCAATAACACAACATTAATAATAGTTACACCTTAACGTTTAAATGTCTATAGACATTCGTTTTTTCCAGTTTGACCAGTTATGATAGTATGGCGCAATAATCATATGTCTACAAGTGCCCAGTGTCAAGCTTTCTTGGGGGAGGGCTTGCTTAGCTAGTTTGTATTTTCCCAGTAAATTCCAACTGCTTTCAGGTCTTCTCCTGCCTGTACTTGATTTAGATATACTTTATCTTAGGATCAATTTACACTAGTGTCTCAAATGCCCAGTGGTGGCCGCTCCATTAGCAACGCCACCCCCTAAACCATGCGTCCGGCCCCTAATCTACATGCAGGGTGCTGGATGCATGGATTTCAATGTTGTTGTTTTTTTTTTTTTTTAAGCATGTGATTAGAGTCAGAGGCTCTAATTGGCTTCCAAAAAGGGAGGGCTCGGGTGCAGTGCAGTGCAGTCAGTGCAGTGCAGTGCAGTCACACCCAGTTGTGTGACATTAGCGAATTAATATTTGCTAATGTCTTTCTGCTTCTCCTGCTGGCCAATCAGGAGGCAGGTCCTAGGACCCTAGGACTCCCGGCGAGTCGCGTCTCGGGACCCACTTCCTGTTTGGCCAGGAGGAGAGGTAACGGCCCGGAAATTCTCATGACAAGCTGGAACGAGGAGCATCCTAAGGTAAGGCGACTGATCGCTTCCTTCCTGACCGTCTCCCATGGCGCGCGCGGGGGGGGAGTGGGGCAGCTGTGACAGTGCGTGTGAGGGGGGTAGGTTTGTTTGCCGCCCCCCCCCCAAAATATTGAGCACTGGCCGCCACTGCGAATGACACTGCCAAGTGTAGCGCAGAAGTTGCTGGGGAACAAATACAAATAATATAAATGACTGAGGGTAGGGGCCAATTAACCTCCACATCCTTTATGATTACATCGGCACAAAAGCACTTCCTTAACAATTCAAAGCTAAATAGGACTTTAACGGTACCACACCATAGGTATTATAAAAATATCATGGCAGGAAGGGAGAGCAGGGAAAGATAAATGGTAAACTGTATTCAATTATTTAAATATATCCATATGCAAATATAAATATAGAAAGGCCCATAACTACCATTTATATCCCGACTCCCCATTGCTGGGAACCCCATCAAATTTTTGGGGTATGGGGCCCTATGAACTGTAGCTTCGCCTCTGCATGGATAATAATTACCAACTCTTCATAGCTCCTACTAAGCGCTTGCATTCAGCCTTTACAACTTCTTGTGGATGTATCCATCAAGGGAGCCTGGGTTAAGGGGGGCCTGCTATGATAGCCTTCATGATACACTGAAGATATGGTAAGTTCTCCCTATAGATCACGTTGGAAATTCTTGAGCCATTTGGTAAAGTTAAGCTGGTCATAGATGGTTCGTTTTTTGGGGTTTTTTGTCAACATTTTCTGGATGTCACTTCTACAGAATGACTTCTGTTGAGTGGGAATGGCCACACATTGATCAAAATTTTGATCAGTGTATGGTCAGCTTTATATATTCCTACTTTTTGTGTTACACAGCAAGTTTGAATTAGAGATCCATTTTTTTTTTTCTAACAATGGCCATAGTGTGGACAGGGTAGATATCCATTCATGAAAAGCTTTAGCAATCCAGCAAGAGTTTGAACCCTACCCTGTTCCCCCTGAACTCAAATCATCTGGTTTCCATGGATCATGCTTACAATTCAGGAAATAAACTGAAGACATTTTGCTAATGTTTATCTATGTTATTTTTTTACAGTTTGAAAGGTCTGAATACTAGTTCCCCCCTGATGTCAACAGGAACAAAACAAAGCACTTATAATACTTTCATCAAACCCTATCTGACCACTAAAGGTATTCAAACTTTTTATTTGGTTCTCCTGACTGTATTTTAAAAGCATACTTTAGAAATATAATTTTTAAAAGGCACGTTTCTACCTGTTTTTCATTAAGTACTTTTTCTCATAGACACTTCTAATGCCATCGTCTGCTATAACCAATCTAACGTCAACTCCTCCGCCTGGCTTGTGACTAATATGGCTTCATTCTTGTCATGCACAAGTGACCTAGATCTGATGCATTTTGCTAATGATACCATGGTAAGACTGGGTACCTTCTGCCCAAGGGCCCTTAAGCAGTCATCCAGTGATTTTATTTATTGTATTCTAATGAATTTGTCAGTATTTCAAAAAGGAAAGACTTGAGTCTGCCAAATCGGACACAAAGCATGATGTATTAATTAGTAAAGAGCAACATTAATATGTGTCTTTTATATCAACCTGGAGCTCAGCTATAAAGATGACCATATTAAAATACTAAAAGAACTGAGGTATCCAAAAGAGGAACTGTTCGCATTACAAAGGTGCCCCTACTCTCTTTGTTGACCTTTTCATTTATATTATGTTATGGAGAATGCAGAATAAGAACACTCCAAGGTACGAAAGCACCTAAAGCTCACAAATAGGTAGGAGCAGGGCTAGAAACTATGGCAGAGAGACTTCAGCTCTGGAATCCCCAAGAGATAAGAATCTGGTGATTCACCCCAGGAAAGAACAGGAAGCAAAGACTTATTACACTATATGACTAAAGGTTTGTGGACACCCAACAATCACATTTACATACAGTATGTGGCCAAAACCATGGGGACACCCAGCTATGCTCTTCCAAACATCTGTTCCAGAATGGCCATGCCCCTTTGTACAGATCCAGCTCTATTAAGACATAGTTTGATGAGTTTGGTGTGGAGGAACTCAATGGACCTACACAGGGACCTGTCCTCAACCCTGTTAAACACCTTTGGGATGAATTGTAAAGATGCTTACAAGACATGTTCTCTCATCTAACATCTACCTAACCTCACAAATGCATTTTTGTATGAATGGGCACAAATTCCCACAAGAATCTAGGCTGTTATAACTGGGGGTGGGGGCTCAACACTTCCAATGCAATATTCCCAACGCACACTTTCCTGCAAAAAATGGCTGTATTTCAGAGTGGGTGCTGTAGTGACCACCGGCTGGAACCATAGGACATCAAAGAAAGTAATGTCACCAGCACACCAGGATCTGCAAAAATAGGTCAAACGTTTTAATTAATGATCACATCGTAACAGCAGAGAGCGACGTTTCGGAGCCACACAGGACCCCTTCATCAGGCATGGGGCTCAACACTAATGCACATGGTTTAAAATGGGATGTCCAACACAGATGGGTGTATTGGCCTGGTGTCCACCAACTTTGTAAACCTCAGACATGAAAAATAAACAAATCACATGCCTCTATAATGCGTACTTGTCTCAATTAAGAGTACTAAGACGAATTACTGTCTGCTGCTTCCTTCCTCTGTTATCAGCATGAGTCACTTCTGGCAAGTTTTCCAGACACCAAGAGAAAAAGGGTGACAGGGGAGGGATCTCCAGCTGATTGATAGCCTCAGCTCTGTTCCTGTGTGCTGTGTGAAGGGGGTGTGTCACTTCCGTCCAATCACATGTTAGAGCTCTGCTCACTGAGCTCTGCAGAGTGTGATTTTAGCTCTCTGTCCCCTTTTTTTGAACAACTCAGACAAGCTTTATAAATTCTGGACTTTAAACAGATGTAGGAAATTGAAGAAACAGAAACCAGGAAAGCTCATGCACTAGTGCAATGAACTTCTTTATTGATAAAAGATAAATTGACACATGTATGTGCTCACATGCTCCAAGAATGACATCAAGTTCATCACACAAGTTTTGTGAGAATTCAGCTCCAGAGCCCCTGTATGGACACCACTGGATATAATCTACTTAGTTAAGAGTTTTCGGCCTGTGCTTGTGCATTGTAAGGGGGGGGGGGGGAGGAGAGCGGAGAGCCGGCCACAACAATGGTATGAGTTTGTCAGCCACCGTGAATATGGAGGACCTGCAATCATTCAATAGAGCAGCATGCACCCGATGGAGACTGTGCGGGTTGCCATGGTTATGATGCATTTCGGTGGTGCGGCCTCCTTTTTTAAGCATGCTTTTTTTTTAGTTGGTCACACCTGAGCGCGAGAGTGGGATTATTGTTGAACCTATGTAGAGAAGAGAAGACTGCAGATAAACAGGTGCAACTTATGTAGGAGGATTTGTTTCATCTCTCTGCATCACCCGAGGCCAGTCACTTCACTGAATATACAGTTTTAAGGGGTTACAACCACTTTAAGGTGAATGTAGGATTAACTATAAATGCCTGTAGTTGAATCTATAAATTAATTTGGTTCATTGCTTTCTTTGCAGCTGCAAATTTTTGCCAACGATGCATCTTGTGTTACACTGGCAAGTAAGCTGAATTTCTCTCAGAGCACAGCAGTTTATTATACGTCACTTCTGACATCCAGCACAAATTTCAATCTCTCCAGGTAATGAATTGAACCATATATCAACCTCTGTATCCTTAAATACACCTGTCACCACCCAAAAAAACGACAACGCATGCAAATTATAACTTGATCCATCTTGCCATTGTCATTCCAAGATTACGCCAGTGGGCTCACATACAAATTTTGCATCTTTCCTCTTGAAAAGTGATGCTGAGTATACCTCTATAAGAAAATAAGCCTAGCCACTTCCTTTGGCCTCCTGTGTAGTTACCAGGGGCACTGATAAGACAGTACAGCCAGCCCTTCTGTACTGGGCCCTTGCCCCATCAGTTCAACAGGGGGCCTGGGCACCTGCTGAGCAGGAGGTCAGCTGTACTGTCTTTTTGCAGACACCAATCCTCTTTTGCCTCCCCCTGCAGCACTGCCAGCTTCTCCTCTTTTTTCTCCCTCTATCTGCACTGCAGTGGGATTGGTCCTAGCACATGTGCCCCTTCCATCTGCTGTCCAGACCCCTGTGCCCCCTTCCCCCCACAGCGCTTTTGGCTTCCCTCCTCTCTTCTCCTGCAAGCAGCTATTATGGGCGCACAGAGGTATGTTTCGGGATGGAGAGTGGTGGAAGGGGGCAGTAAATATGTAATTTACTGGCTCCTTCCTTTCCTGAATGAACACAGTGAGCAATCGGCACCAATCACTCCTGTGTCCATTCATCCATGAAGCATAGTAAACTGTGTTTACTATGCTTCGGTTTGTGAACGAGCAAGAAGCCTATTCATCTGTGCAGCTGAGCCTGGAGAGAAAGGGACTGATAAATCTGTCTTCAGTCACTTTTGGTTGGGGGGGCTGTCAGCAGTGGCGGCTGCTGCATCATTCTCTTGTGGGGGGCCCGCGGCCCCCACCCAGCCAGCCACCCCCCCCTTCCCTCAGCCAGCCAACCACCCCCGGTTGCTGAATCGATCGATCGCCACTTCGCTCGCCCATCAGGCCCCGTCACCCCCGCACTTACCTCATCTAGGCCTGTGTCTCTTACTGGCCAATCAGGCCTTAGGACTCCCGGCCAGTTGGGTCTCAGGACCCACATCCTAATTGGCCGGGAGGAGAAGCAGTAAGACAATAGCGAATATTATTCGCTATTGTCACACAACTGGGTGGTCTCAGGGCGCAGTGCTCTGCTCCCAGAGCTCCCCCTTATTTGAAGCCAATTAGAGCCTCTGACTCTAATCACGTGCTTCAAAAAAAAAAAAAAGAACCCCATTGGAGTCTATGCATCCGGTGCCCTGCATGTACTCTAGGGGCCAGGTGCATGGTGCAGCGCCCCTATGCCCCTAATGGAGTGTCCGCCACTGGCTGTCAGGTAGGTTGTATGAAACCCTGTGGTAGCCCTGGTAGTTACTACTACCTAATTCCTTTTCACTGGGTACAGCCTTGCACATTACTGAAATCAAATGTGGGACAGAGGTGCTCAGGAGAGCAACCATGGCACCGCTGTGAAGTAATTTGCACTGTCCATGTGCAGGGTATCTGTGGCATGGTCAAAGTTTGGCAGATTCGTCCCACCATAGACTGGTGGCAGTTACATCACTGGAAACTGTAGCTCTGTCTGCACAGTGGCTGTGAAGAATCTTACAAACATTGAAAACACTTTGATGAATTGTGGCATGCTGTTGACAATCTAGGTGAATATTTTGAAGAAGACAGGTTCACTTTAAAGGAAAATTGCTGTACCAAGACAAATATTTAGGCTGTATGTCATACATGTATTTCATAAATTTATACATAGGGCATCAAAACTGCCAGTTTGCTACTGCAGGTTACAGCAACATGAATGCAAGAAGTGAAAGTAATTCCTATGCTATTTTACCCTCTAGCCAACACTATGCTGTTCCTGACCAGGGCATTTTTTGCAATACAGCACTTACTTTAACTGACAATTGCGCGGTCGTGCGACGCTGTACACAAATAAAATGTATGTCCTTTTTTTTCCCCACAAACAGAGCTTTCTTTTGGTGGTATTTGATTACCTCTGCAGTTTTTATTTTTTGCACTATAAACAAAAAAAGACAATTTTGAAAAAAAAAAAACAATATTTTTTCTCTGCTATAAAATATATCAAATATAAAAATTAAAAAAATTTAATTTCTTCATCAATTTAGGCCAATATGTATTCTGCTACATATTTTTGGTAAAAAAAAAAATTTCCCAATAAGTGTATATTGATGCACAAAAGTTATAGCGTCTACAAACTATGGGATATTTTTATTGCTTTATTTACTAGTAATGGCGGCGATCAGCGACTTATGGCGGGACTGCGATATTGCGGCGGACAATCAGGACACTAACTGACACTGTTGACACTGTTTGGGGAACAGTGACACTAAAACAATGATCAGTGCTAAAATATGCATTCACTTTACTAATGACACTGGCTAGGAAGGGGTTAAACATCAGAGGCGATCAAAGAGTTAACTGTCTTCCTAGCCTGTGTTTAAGTGTACTGTGGGAGGTGATTTTACTAAGGAAAGACATGGATCTATGTCCCTGCTTTGCAGAGACACCGGATCCATGCCTTCCCTCCTGTCAGCACAGTGGTCTGCTGCAGATCCCGCAGGAGCAGGCTGTCAGCAGCATGCTTGCGCGCCCCCGACCCAGAAGTGTCAGATTAGGCACTAGGTACGTAATCCGGCGCAGCAGTGCTACCTTGCCTCCCTTTATATAAGTTATATGGTTGGCAAGTGGTTAGACATGCTTTCAATAGATTGTAAGTCACTGAGTCAATGATAAAAGTGTTTTCTGCTTCTGTTTTTCCAGCCTCCCTGCGGTATTCCTCTGTTTCCTGAAACCTTCTGCTCTCAAGAACCTGACTGTAGCTGACTCTTTAGCTCTCACCAACAAACTCAACAAGCAATGTTTCAGCACTTCTCCAGGGCAGGCAGCTTCTAACCCCACCACTGAGCAGCTGCAGGTAATGATTTGCTTTAAGGCAATATAATTTGTATTTAATGACATAGCTAACAATCTGAGGCTATGTTTGGTCATAGACAGACAGGCAATAAGATATATGTTTGTCCTCAAACCCGCCAAGACCATCTAAGATGCTAACCTGCATTTTTGCCCTCTGCCCTATTAATTCATTAACCCCTTTGCTGCCAGAGCCATTTTTGCTGTGTAAAAAAGACCTGAAGATTACATAAAACCCCCAGTAATATATGTTTTCTGAAAGCAGCCACCCTAGGGTATAAAATAGTGATAGTTTACATTTTTGTATGCCCCCCAATATTAGTGCAATGGTTTAGAAAAATACACTAAAGTAATATTTAGAGGCAAACAAACACAATAAATGGTTATTTTTTTGGTAAAATATAAACGATGAGTAAATAGATACTAGTCATGTCGTGCCATAAAAATGTATGCGCTTGTGAAACAGCGACAACCTTCAGTACCCTATATTTTTTATAAGTGACACTTTAAACGCCCTTACAGGTAATACATTTAGAGTTAATTGTAAATAATGGGCTTAGAATTATTGATCTCACTATAGCTTGCGTGGCAATATGTACCATGTGTAGAGTAATCAACGCTTTCATACATAGGTGCCAATTATGCATGCATTTATTTTTGTACGGGGGAGGATCAAAAATTTTGTGGGGGGGATTTTAAGTGCCTTTAATTTTTTACATTTTTTTTTTTACTAAACTTTTTTTTCATCACATGGGGGACTTTTTTGGTGACAGGTTCTCTTTAATGAGACATTAGGGGTCTAAAGGACCATTGATGTCACACAAGTCCTTCAATAAACCTAACGGAGTGGTAATGGATTACTGTCATTGCTAAATGTGAGAGCTTCATGCTCAGGCTAGTTGTTAGGGAACTGATGGCTATAGGTGCCCTATCAACCAGCTTGTTATCCCCGCCCAGCTCATTCAACTGTCAGCCAAGGGCTTCCAGTAGACAGGTGAACATAAACAAAGGTGCTGGGTAGTGTAAAAAAACAAAAATGGCATAGCCCCCCCCCCAAAATTCATACCAGACATGTATAGATTAAAAGGGGAGCTCTACTCAAAAAAAGCCGCCCTCGAAATCCATACCAGATACATTTCTTGGCATGCAGCCTGGCAGTCCAGGAAAGGAGAGGGGATGAGTGTGCGCCTCCTCCTCAGCCATAGTCATACTGGGGCACATGCCCTCAAAATAAGGAGGGTACCTTGCCAGGGGAGCCTCCCTGGGTAAAGTACTTTTTCCCCATGTTGATGAGGACAAGTTGCTCTTCCCTACAAGCCTGGCCCAGTTGTTAGTTTTGACAAGGTCAGTTTTTCTGTAGTAGCTTGTATACATTGTCACTTCACAGGCAGGTTAAGGGCATCCCCCAGGCATGTTATTTGAAAGAACTTTTAATGTTTCACTTTAGGCATCATTCTCCTCTCCAAATGGAATTATTTCAAACATTTTTTTTGCCTTGGTATATGTCCCCTGGGGCAGTGCCTAGAACACAGTGCCTATTAGCCTAGAAAATGGCAATTAATAATTTTAAAGATTTGGCTATCGTTGGCTTTAATGGAGTTCAACTTCAGCATTAGAACCCACCATCACCAAGATATATCCTTTTTCACATTTTCTTCTATCTCCTTTCTTTCAATGTTGTAAAAAGCCCAGTTTTTACATAGATCAATAGCTGAAGCTGACATATACAGTTATCTGTTATTAGGCTGATAATAAAGACAGGTGTTGGCTTTATGCATTATTTTAATCTTTCAATATTTTTTGTGTATCTTTCCACAGATAGCCATGTCTCTGGTCAGCCAACTGACCAACTTCTCATCTAACGCAATTACCGATCTGGGCCAGTCAGCCGTGGGTCTGTCTCCAGGACAAATAGACAAAATAAGCGATAAAGACTTACAATCCAGCGTGTCTTCACTGGCCAGTGTCAGCGGCTGGAACAAAGGCCAAACCAGGTCTATCATGAATAAACTCTTGAAGTCAAACTACACAGTGAGTAGAGTAAAAAACAAATCACTAAATGTATTACTTCCTATGTAATTTATGTTTGTGCTGCCACAATGTGGCCTAGTTTACACTTGCAGCTGGGGGGGGGGGGGGGGGGG
>BLSH010541852.1:114944-125963 GCA_018402905.1 Glandirana rugosa
CTGGTATAATACATAAATACATCGTGAACGTGAAATAACCTTATAGAATGAATAAAGTATGAAATGAAAAACAAATAAATACAAATCACCTGTGAAATCTTTCATCGAAATTCTCGATAGTGGGACACCACCCTCGCGCCAGAAAAAAACGAACGTAGTAATAAAACCAACAATGTTGACTGTGTGCACGTCGAGGGGAATATATTAATAAACAAAAAAAAGGAAACGCGACCAAAATGTGTATGTATCTAAAATTAAAACACACTGCACAGGACTTTGCCAGAGTCCAGAGAGGAGGTGAGCGCACTGTTTTCTCGGGGGGGGGGCAATTTCCCCGTTGCCCCCCCACTGGATCCGCCTCTGACTGGGACACAAACTGAAGAGAAATATCCCATTGGTGAGACAGACAAAATTAAAATCTATGTATGTGTAAAACCAGCGCAAAGGAAAAAAAACAAATAATTATATAAGGGGAGCTGCACGTGTGTCAGTTGTAACAACCAAAATAATGATGCAAGCAAAAAAAGACCGCGCTCCCACCACAGGGTGATAGCTCTTAAAGCTACTTTCTAAAGTGTCCACTAAACATAAATAAACAAAAAGTAAAGTATGAAATAAGTAAGATATTCCAATAAAGTGCAAGTGCTACATAAATACATAATATGGTCTATGCGGTAGTTAGGTGCAATTCATACCCCACACAGGTCATATAAAGTGCTCCTAAAAGAATGCAGTGTCTAGGAACTTGCTGCGGGGAATACAAAAGAGAGAGGGGCGCACCGACCTTGTGCAATACCATAAAACCATTTATTGAAAGATAAAATCCAGCATAAAATATACTCACAAGTGGAGCAGTGTCAAAGGCACGTATGTGATATACAATGACATCAGTCTATCACCACCACAGCTATGGAGGATCCAGATGCCTAGCTCTGAAGAAGAGGGTTCGCCCTGGAAACGCGTTAGCCTTGCAAATGGTACCATCTGGATCCTCCATAGCTGTGGTGGTGATAGACTGATGTCATTGTATATCACATACGTGCCTTTGACACTGCTCCACTTGTGAGTATATTTTATGCTGAATTTTATCTTTCAATAAATGGTTTTATGGTATTGCACAAGGTCGGTGCGCCCCTCTCTCTTTTGTATTCCCCTCTAGTGTTTTCGGATTCCCATGGTCCTCAGGCGGGCAGCAAGATCTTCTAGTACACATAAATGAAAGATTGAGAATTGCATATTGAGAACTGCATCTCCGGTCAGGCCCACTTTATTGGTATATGCATCCAAGCGCAGGAACTGTGTGGTGATTAGGAACTTGCTGCAAAATACATAAAAACAGTATCTGAGATAATCTGTGCAAAACGTGCAAAAAATGCAAGACAAACTAATGTGCAACGCCTTGTAGTAAAGTGGTGCAGATAAGTCTAAAAAGTCCCAGACCATCCAATCTTCAGCCAATCTGATTGAGAAATGGACAGTCCGACTTCCAATAAATGATCAGTTATGGGAATGTGTATCCACTAATGGACCAATATCAGACCGATGAAGCACCCTTTTTACTGTGACGATCCTTCACCAAACACCCCGGTCACACAGCCTACTCAAGAATGACATGGATTCCCATGACAGGAATCACAAATGCTCTGGGTGGTAAGTCGGAAGCTTGTCCTCCACGGCTCCAAAAGATGTCACTGCTGGCATGAGTAGATGAAGCTTCCTGGTGCTCAAATAGAGGGAGAAACAAACCAAGCGGGGCCAAAATGGTGAACTATGTCCGTTTAATAGTAAAAATCATAAAAATGCTACATGCGGTTAAAAACAGGGGATGCCAAATGCAGTCCACCTACATTGCAGACAGCGGAAGTGACGAGACCGGAAGTCACATTGCCCGACGCGACGTTTCGTCAGCATACAAGATAACGTCATCAAGGGGTCCCCTTGATATAGTTCACCATTTTGGACTCGCTTGGTTTGTTTCTCCCTCTATTTGAGCACAAGGAAGCTTCATCTACTCATGCCAGCAGTGACATCTTTTGGAGCCGTGGAGGACAAGCTTCCCACTTACCACCCAGAGCATTTGTGAAATAAAATCTAACCAGAAGTTCTGACCCTTTTTCATTCTTTCCAAGACCAAAAAAATGCCTTCCACTGGCAGCAGCTTTTATGTAGCAGGTAACGTTAGTGTACATTTTTCTTCATCTCCAAATCTGGAGTTCACATTAAAGACTCCTTCCCTAGGGGATTGTAACTTGGTGATTGGCCAATTTTGTCAGCCAATCAGCATTGGCATTGAGAAGTCACATACCCTGGGGGAGGAAGCTGTTGGATTTAAAAACATTAGGTCCTATTCAGCCTTAAAGTGGTTGTAAACCTTCAGTTTTTGTTTTTTTTATAACAATAATAAACATGTTATACTTACCTGCTCTATGCAATAGTTTTGCACAGAGCAGCCCCGATCCTATTCTTCTGGGCTCCCCCGCCAGCACTCCAAGCCCTTCCTCTTCATCGGGTGCCCCCACAGAAAGTCGCTTTCCCTGGGGGCACCTGTGAAGGCTCACTCCCAAGTCCTGCTGCTGTGTCCATTGACACAGACAGCGGGACTCTGCCCCACTCCCGTGTCTTAGGATTTGATTGACAGCAGCGGGAGCCAATGGCTCCTGCTGCTGTCAATCTGCCCAGTGAGTGAGACAGCAGTAGGAGCCACTGTGCTTTTGCACATCGCTGGATCGGATCAGACTCAGGTGATAAAAAGGGGGTTGTCTGGGGGGAGCTGCAGCAGAGAAGGTTTTTCACCTTAATGCATATAATGGTGAAAAACAGGACCACTTTAAGCTTTCTGTTGCAGTGTGTTATTGCATACATGTTAACACATATTATGGCACACTATAATATGCGTTGCGTTAAAGCAGCCCAGGGCTTCTAATGCACCACAACAGATGAAAAGACACACGTGATGCTTTTTTAATGATGCTGCTCACCACACAGTTTATGTGTTGAGGTGTGCTTTGGTGTGTTGTGCTCTACTGTAATATGTGCTAGATTGCCATTCTCAATGAATGGCACTCCAATACACTGCAACATAGAGCAGGTGTGCGGCCATGCTTTGTGATAAGGTGCATTGCCACAACACACAAGCATGAGTGGGTTCTTAAGGCTAGTGATTGGAGGGGTTGTACAGCACTGTATTGTTAGGTTATGTAAGTGAAGCTCAAGTGCTGCCATGTAAAAACATATACCCTGTAAGATCCAATTCAAATAGGAACTACTGCTCTTAAGATTCTTTCCCAACTTTTAATAAAAGCATTTCATAGAAGTCTATGTGTACAAGCCCTTACAGAATTTGTGGTCTTCAATTTTCATAAATTGTAGTATTATTTTACAATGGCTGCAAAGGACTGTATGCAAATTGTGGACTGAATGTGTGTTCTGTCCACAATTTGTGGTCCTCAGATTTGACAAAATATGATGTTTTCATGTGCCATCTTTACTCCCTCTTCCACCATATCTGATATTCTTTTTTATCATTGTAAAGAAGTAAAATATGTCAGAATAAATTGTGGAAATGCCTGGTTTATGAATTTATATTACCTTGAAAAACATAGAATACTGCAAACAACAAAAAATCCTCACGTGTGCAATAAAATCATGTTTATAAAATACTTCCTTTATGTTGTCAGCTGGTGCCCCATTGGCAGACCTGAAGACACTCGCTGCCAAAAGTCCCAACATGGATATCTCAACCTTTGTAAGCTTGAACCCGAACTCTGTGGTGGTGAGTGTAAATTACACAATTGTGACCCATTTAGGCTTATTCAAGAAGGCAAATACTTGTGTGCGAAGTGCAGCGGCCCAGAGCAACCCATCAAAATTCATTATTACTGATGAGATTGGGGGAATATCTTAAATGTTGAGTTTTAAACAGAACAGGATTCAAGTGGATATCTTCCAATGGAGGAGTATGTTGGTAACAAATGTCTAATAGGAAATTTTTCTCACCTTTGAGAGATTTCCTCTAAGCCTTTGTAGCTACAGGACAGGAATTTAAAGGGATATCTTCCCAAAATACAGAGATGGCAAAAAAGCACAGATGGGGCTTTTAAATCTTGCTTACTCTCAAAAATGTAAAAATGTCCTAGGGACATTCTAAATGAATCTTATCTTCTGTCCCACCAGAACCTCACAGTCAGTGATGTAAAGAGCCTGCTTGGCAACAATACCGCTGATCTGGTCAGCCAGTTATCAAGCACAACTGTCAGTCTATGGGTCCAAAACCAGAAACAATCCGACCTTGACACATTGGGCCTGGGTATCTCTGGAGGAATTCGGGACTCTGCAGCCATCACAGCCACTACCACCACTACCACCACTACCAAAGCTAGTAAGTATATTTACTTTAATATAAACCTTCATCAAATTAAAAAACTGAATTTAAAATGACAACTATGGATTTCTCTGGAATGTTCTAGGTTCAGAGCTTCATCCAGAGAGCAAAGGAGTTTAGTCATTAACCAATGAAATTAGGCTTTTATTATCAAGGCTTTATTGTAAATGACAGGTAAAAGTGTATGTAAAACCCAACAGCAAACTTCTCTGCCCTATATGTGCGCAAAAATACCTATTGATCCTGCCAGAAATTCAGAGCTGTCCTGCAGTATCCCTAATTAGCCCTTCCATGTCTTCTCTTGAATCACACAACACCTAATCCCTATTTTGTAGAGCAGGGTGTCAAACTCAATTTCATCGCAGGCCACATCAGCACTATGATACTAGACAAGATAAATCTTGTTTAAGCAGCGCTTGTCCCTAAAACGTGGGTGTTACACTAGTATGCTGTTTAGGATAAAACTATGCGATTTTTTTTGCAGCTGCTGCTGTAGCCCATCTGCTGTGCAAAGGGTAAGGGAACAAAAATGAACTGCACTACTTGCTGTTCCAACAGCGCTTGCATAAAATAAAATAAAATAATGTGAGCCTCTTATTCTAAAGTGCCAGTGGCTGTACAGTATATTTTACTAGGTATTTGTGCAAATTGACTATTGTGCATAAATTTCAAACAATTGTATAGCGTTTAAAACATCATATGGTACATTTATAAATATTGGAACATCATATAATTCATTGTTTAAGAAAGTGCTGGTGCCCTTAAAAGTTCTATACAAAGTCCGTGTTTAAAAGTGCCAGTGACAGTTTGATTTGGAAATGGATTATTGGTTTCTTCGGATCAATCAAAAAACTTCTTAACTTCTTACAACATAAAGTGCCCGTGCCGTGCTGGGTGCTCAAATGAAATAAGTGGAAGACGTCACAGGATATGACGAAACGCGTTAGGTGGAACGCAAGGTGTACGTAGCCACGCTCCTGTGACACGCAAGCGAAGGCGGGCGGAAACGGAAGTGACCACCAGCACCCAGCGGCGGTGTTCACTGAGCGTTCACAGTGTGATCACTATCTTAAGACTGTACTGTGGAAAAGTGGCTAAATAAATCTTTTACAAAGAGAGGTACGCGATGAGATTTTCTTTTATTCATTTTCAAATGGCACGGTGACGGACAAAGGAGACAAGGGAAACAGACGGCACCATATCCATAGGTCGGATTGTAGACCTAAAGCGCAAGTGACTCCTTCACGCCGTACGGGTGGAGAGTCAAAAGAATCTGGTAAGCGGGGTAATACACCCTCAACCACTTATTTCATTTGAGCACCCAGCACGGCACAGGCACTTTATGTTGTAAGAAGTTAAGAAGTTTTTTGATTGATCCGAAGAAACCAATAATCCATTTCCAAATCAAACTGTCACTGGCACTTTTAAACACAGACTTTGTATAGAACTTTTAAGGGCACCAGCACTTTCTTAAACAATGAATTATATGATGTTCCAATATTTATAAATGTACCATATGATGTTTTAAATACTATACAATTGTTTGAAATTTATGCACAATAGTCAATTTGCACAAATACCTAGTAAAATATACTGTACAGGCACTGGCACTTTAGAATAAGAGGCTCACATTATTTTATTTTATCTTATGCAAGCGCTGTTGGAACAGCAAGTAGTGCAGTTCATTTTTGTTCACATCAGCACTATGATTGACCTCAAAGGGCTGGTTGTATATATAAGACTAGATGTCCAGAGCACCCCACTCCCCCCTTACATCAGTTGTCAAGAGCCCCCCACCATCAAAATTTAGGAGTCCTCCACCCTATCTTACATCACAATGCACCCCCCCCCCTTACCTTATGCTACTGCTTGAAAGAAGCTGGGGGCGGAGCTGTGTAGCAGAAAGTGCAAGATCTGGAGGACCAGAGGAGGGCTGGAGTCAGCTGCCACAGTCTGCTGGATGTTGAGACGAGGAGGTGCTGCTGGTGCATGGAGAGGCACAGGTCTGCAGGAAGAGTTCTATCCTCCTCTCGCCTGCTGAATGCTGAGATGAGAGGAACGAGATGAGCCTCTCTGCAGCTGCATGGAGAAGGTCAGGATCTGGCAGAAGAGTTATGCTTCCTCTCTGTGGCCAACTGCTTAAACAAGGTGGTGGCAGAGATGAAGGAGTGCCACAGCTGCAGAGGAGGTATAAAGGCTGCATGAAATGGCCTGGAGACCTGAATTCAGCCTGCGCACCTTGTGTTTGACACGTGTTGTAGAGTGAGTAGAATTGGAGGTGTTCTGCAATTCAGTAAAGACAACTGGGCAGGGTTGACACCATTCCTTGTAATATCAGTCCAGGAAAGCCACTGTGTCGTCAGTACACAACAGGAAATGAGGACCTGAGTGCATGTCTACCAGGATCAAAGGGTATTTTTCTGTACTTGCAGGGTCTTTAAAGGGATAAAACATGGGGAAATGTTCATGTATTCCACAGATGCACTGCAAATTATTTTATGTTATTATGCCCCGACATATACTATACCTTAATGTCTCACATATTTCCATTTCTCTTTGCAGGTGATGCTTCAGTTTTCCTACAGTCCCTGTCTTTTGTCCTGACTGCTGTGGGGGTCGCCTTTCTTTTCTGAGACACTCAACCTTGAATTGTGTCCAAAGACAGATTCAGTTTAATTATGAACAGCGTAAATCTTGATTTTTGCTTCTTCCTTATATTTGTAATATGGGGTGGCTTGGAAGGAATTCTTATATGTTGTTTGTGGGAACAGCAAAGATTGAAATTATGATACATGACAATATATATCATTTGCCCAAAAAGTGGGCAAGTCCTCTAAATGGATCAGGCACCCCTCACTTTCTTTTCCTGTAGTTTTTATTATTTTTGTTTTAAGATTTGTTAATATAAGTAATATAAGTACACGTTCTTACAAAGACCATTACACAAACAAATTTAAACAGTTTGACCAATTCCCCTCACTTTCTGTTCTGTCTGGCAGATGTTAAATAAATTGGAAGGAGGGAGATACCTCTAAATTCCCGTCCTGTTTGACACACATCAAGGTGCTGTGGGGGTCACCTTTCTTTTCTGAAACACTCAACCTTGAATTGTGTCCAAGGACAGATTCAGTTTAATTATGAACAGCGTAAATCTTAATTTTTGCTTCTTCCTTATATTTGTAATATGGGGTGGCTTGGAAGGAATTTTTATATGTTGTTTGTGGGAACAGCAAAGATTGAAATTATGATACATGACAATATATATCATTTGCCCAAAAAGTGGGCAATTCCTCTAAATTTATCAGGCACCCCTCACTTTCTTTTCCTGTAGTTTTTATTATTTTTGTTTTAAGATTTGTTAATATAAGTACACGTTCTTACAAAGACCATTACACAAACAAATTTAAACAGTTTGACCAATTCCCCTCACTTTCTGTTCTGTCTGGCAGATGTTAAATAAATTGGAAGTAGGGAGATACCTCTAAATTCCCGTCCTGTTTGACACACATCAGACAGAAGGTAAGAAATCTGCAAAATAGGAAAACAGACAGCAATAAAAGGTTAACACACATTTCCCTAGACGCATCCCCACTCCAAAACTAAAGAATAGTTTGGTGGAGTTTGAATGCTTTTCTACCTTCATAGATATGCCTTCTATTTGGCTACAAGAGGTGCCGTGAAGTTGCAGCCAGTGACAGTGGCCAAATTGATGGCATTAGCCAGAGTACCCAAAATGTGCTTTGCAAAGGTATCCTAACTAGAATTGACACAATACAAGAGGGTGCCAACAATCATTCAGTAATTTAAACACAATAAGTAGCTACTTAATATTTTTTCTTTTATAATATTCACAAAAGAGGTGTCCAGTTTGTAGCAGAACAATTTATAAGATAGGCCAAGGACAAGGCGTTTGCTTATCCTTTGAAAAAAACAATAATTCTAGTTACAATAGGCAATGTACAGTATCTCCAAGTGTCATTCTTAGTCATCAAAGGGCCTCTGAAGGGAAGTCATTGCAATAACCAGCCCCTGCCCAACCAACATCTAGTGTAAATGAGACCCTAAGGCTCAAAGGGCTCTTGTGCAGCTGCACAGTCTGCACAAATATTAGCTCTGTCCCCAAATTCCATTCTTTGTTCAAGCATTTTATATGTGCAACCAAGGACTCGTTAGTGCCAACTAAAGATATACTGTAGCTTGTAACATGAATATAAGGCGGGCCATACATTATACAATTTTCCTTTAGATTTACCAAAGCCATATAATATGAGGTCAAACCTAAGCACTTTAAATTTGTATAAACTCAGGCAGGTCCTTGCACTATATAGTTAAAGTAAAATCTAAAGAAAATGTAATAAGAAAATTGCATATTGTATGGCCAGCCTAAAACAGAGGTGTGAGTATGGATTTCATACAACATGGCTATCTCAACTGTGTGCACATGAAAGGTACATGTAAGCCTTTTATTAATTGCATTATAACCTCAAGGAATTTGTTTAAATGTTACTCTGCAAATAAAACTGAGAAAGTGCCAATAAAACTGAGAAAGTGGATTCTATTTTTACAGTTTCAAATGCATTGTATTGTGCTGATATCTACATGTTGCAGATGCAGGGTGCGTGCAGTACTCCTTGTTTCAACAGCACAAGTTCATTAAGTGGCATTATGGGAAATACAGAAGAAGCAGCCGTGATGGATGAACAGCTTTTTTTTTGTTTTGCCAGATAGTCATGTGGCATACAGAAACTTTTGAAGTGAATGTTTGTAAGGACTGTGAAGACACCAAGCTGATTTGTTCATTTTGGAGGGGTAAAAATGTTATTTGCTTCATGGGTAAAGCACAGGTTCACTTTAAGACCAGCCCTTCATTCATGATGGTGCAATAGGTCAAATGAACTGAACATGTTCCATGATTCTAGCAATGTCATCAAAAGGACTGCTCTCTTGGCAGGTTATAGTGGGGGAAGGAGAGGGCTGATATACTGTATATTGAAGCTTCACCAATTTCATAAAGATTGTGAAATCATAATGTATGTAATAAACCAAAGACTATTACACTTGTGCATGGCTGAAAATTTTGTTTTCTGTCGTTTTTGTTTTTTTATTTTATCGGAAATGTGGAAATAAGAAAGAACATTTGAAATAATAATAACTTTTTATAATGTATAAGTTATAATAAATGAATAACTTATTATTTCAAATGTTCTTTCTTATTTCCGAATTTCCGAAATTCAGAAAAAAGAAAGAACATTTGAAATAATAACAAATAACTATTAAATTATAGGTATTGGAATTTCCTTGAAAATTTTGCTGTTAGTGAACTTAAATATGAAATTTATCACTAACAGCCAGATTTTCAAGGAAATGACAATACCTATAATTTAATAGTTATTTTTGAGTTAGTTATTATTTCAAATGTCCTTTGTTATTTTCAAATTTTTGGCTGTTCCGATTGCCGAATTTCCGAATTACTACATATTTTGGCAATTACCGATTTAATGCAATTGCCAAAATACAGTGAATTTCCGATTTACCGCAATTGCCCCACTACCGCAATACGGAAAAACAAAAATTCAGAAAAATTCGAAATTTGGAATTCGTCCAAATTGCCAAATTTTGAAAAATTCGGTATAAACGAAATTCGGAACGAAACAAATTGCACAAGCCTAGTGAATATATTCTGCTGTACTGGCTAAGTATGTCCAGCAATAAAAGAACCTTCTCGCATCCAATATCAGCTCTCATGAGGGTCAATTCAGACTAGTTCCATTCAAGGCAATTTTTTTCTGGCATAAAATTCTTGCATTATTGAATGTCTGTGTCAAATATGGATACTGTATAAGTAGGGTTTAGAGTTAGCCTACCCAAAGAAAGACTTATATAGTCCTTGGTACATTATATAGTGAAATGTTTGGTTGTTATTATTATGGGGCCACCCCTACCTCTTTGTGACTATAACAGCCTTCACTCTTCTGGGTAGACTTTTTGGAGTGTGTCTATGGGGATTTGTACTCACTGAGCCAAAATAACTATTGTGATAATAGATACTGATGTTGAAGGAGAAGCCCTGGCACTTCATTTTCATTTCAATCCATCAAGGTGATGCTTAGGGTTGAGGTCAAGGACAGTGGCGGCTGGTGAAGTTTTTGGATGGGGTGGCGCCCTTCCTTTTGACCCCTCCTACTTCTAATAAGCCCCACCCCTTCTAGAATCCACCCACTCCTCCCCTGTATTCCACATATTGTGTCAGGAGTATACAGCTCAGCATCACAGGGCACAGTATACAGCTGAGCATCACAGGACACAGTATACAGCCCCAGTATACAGTGGTTGCAGTTTGCAGGCAGTGACACAGGTGGGGGCAGTTATGTAGCCAGTGACACAGGTGGGGGCAGTTTGCAGGCAGTGACACAGGTGGGGGCAGTTATGCAGCCAATGACACAGGTGGGGGCAGTTTTGCAGCCAGTGACACCAGTGGTTGCAGTTTGCAGGCAGTGACACAGGTGGGGGCAGTTATGTAGCCAGTGACACAGGTGGGGGCAGTTATGCAGCCAGCGACACAGGTGGGGTCAGTTTGCAGGCAGTGATACAGGTGGGGCAGTTATGTAGCCAGTGGCACAGGTGCTGTCTCTTATACA
>BLSH010541852.1:149741-160776 GCA_018402905.1 Glandirana rugosa
GTAATAATTGGGGGTCGTGACCAGAGTCGCCTGCGTAATAATTGGGGGTCGTGACCAGAGTCGCCTGCGTGATAATTGGGGGTGGGTTAATAATGCGTCCGCTGAGACCAGTGCTGGGGGTTAATAATGCGTCCGCTGAGACCAGTGCTGGGGGTTAATAATGCATCCGCTGAGACCAGTGCTGGGGGTTAATAGTGCGTCCGCTGATACCAGTGCTGGGGGTTAATAATGCGTCTGCTGAGACCAGTGCTGGGGGTTAATAATGTGTCCGCTGAGTCCAGTGCTGGGGGTTAATAATGCGTCCGCTGGGACCATTTCTGTGGGTTAATAGTGCGTCTGCTGAGACCGGTGTGAAATTAATTTGTGCCCCCCAGTTTTGACTGTGGTATCTTATGTGCCCCCCTTATGTTGTTCCTAGAGTGGCCACTGCACCCATCATACGAGCTTTGGTCTGAAATGCCCGGCGGCGCTGTAACAAAGTCCCACCTACTAGACAGGCTTCTGCGAGATAGGCAGAACACTGATCCAATGCAGTGAAATTGAATCGGTGTGATGTGTATCATAGGAGCCTTGACCCAGTCTAGGAGGCGGGACTTTGTTACACTGGCCGCCCGGGACATCCAAATCCAAGCTATGTGACAGCAGAAGATCGTCACCACTCTGTTATCCAGTGGCACTAGTAATCTGCAATTGTTGGGCACTGGTAGGCTGCAATTGGTGGGCACTGATAAGCTGCACTTGATGGGCACTGATGATCTGCCTTTGTTGGGCATTGGTAGGCTGCAGTTGATGGGCACTGATGAGCTGCATTTGGTGGGCACTGGTAGGCTGCATTTGGTGGGCACTGGTAGGCTGCATTTGGTGAGCACTGGTAGGCTGCAATTTGTGGGCACCAGTAGGCTGCAATTGGTGGGCACTGGTAGGCTGCAATTGGTGGGAACTGGTAGGCTGCATTTGATGGGCACTGATAAGTTACATTTGGTGGGCACTAGTAGGCTGCAATTGGTGGGCATTGGTAGGCTGCATTTGATGGGCACTGCTCTGGCAGGATGCAATTGGTGGGCACTGATGAGCTGCATTTGATGGGCACTGATAAACTTCATTTGGTGGGCAGGGATAAAGTGTTTTTGGTGGGCACTGGTAGGCTGCAATTGGTGGGCACTGGTAGGCTGCATTTGATGGGCACTGATAAGGCTGCATTTGGTGGGCACTTTCAGGCTACAATTGGTGGGCACTGGTAGGCTGCACTTGATGGGCATTGCACTCGTAAGCTGCATTTGCTGGGTATTGATGAGCTGCATTTGATGGGCACTGGTAGGCTGCATTTGGTGGGAATTGATAAGCTGCATTTGATGGGCACTGGTAGACTGGAATTGGTGGACACTGGTAGGCTGCTCTTGGTGGGCGCTGAAAGGCTGCATTTGATGGACATTGGTAGGGTGCAGTTGGTGGGCACGGATAAGCTGCATTTGGTGGGCACTGATGAGCTGTACTTGGTGGGCACTGGTAGGCTGCACTTGGTGGGCACTGGTAGATTGCAATTGGTGGGCACTGGTAGACTGCAATTGGTGGGCACTGGTAGGCTGAATTTGGTGGGCACTGATAAGGCTGCATTTGGTGGGCATTGGTAGGTTGCAATTGGTGGGCACTGGTAGGCTGCAATTGGTGGGCACTGGTAGACTGCAATTGATGGGCACTGGTAGACTGCAATTGGTGGCCACTGGTAGACTGCAATTGGTGGCACTGGTAGACTGCAATTGGTGGCACTGGTAGGCTGCAATTGGTGGGCACTGGTAGGCTGAATTTGGTGGGCACTGATAAGGCTGCATTTGGTGGGCATTGGTAGGTTGCAATTGGTGGGCACTGGTAGGCTGCAATTGGTGGGCACTGATGAGGCTGCATTTGATGGGCACTTGTGGCTGCATTTGATGCATTGCTCTCGTATAATTTCCGCAGTGTCTGACCATCTCTTGTATCATGTCTGCAGTGTCTGACCATCTCTTGTATCATGGCTGCAGTGTCTGACCATCTCTTGTATCATGTCTGCAGTCTCTGACCATCTCTTGTATCATGTCTGCAGTCTCTGACCATCTCTTGTATCATGTCTGTAGTCTCTGACCATCTCTTGTATCATGTCCTCCGTCTCTAACCATCTCTTGTATCATGTCCTCCGTCTCTAACCATCTCTTGTATCATGTCTGCAGTGTCTGACCATCCATCTCTTATACTGTGCCCATCAGAAACAGCCCCCTCCCCCAGATCTCATTAGAGTATTCTTTTCCTGTATTTTGTTTATTTGTATAAAATCATGGGAGGATCCCAGGGCAATAAAGACTCCTTAGGGGAGCATCTCTGTATTTGAGTCATTGCCATAGAAACATTTGTAAAGGGGAGGAGTTAGTAAGATAACCACGCTCACGTGGGAGCGCCCAGACGCCTGTGACCCTAGGATCGGCCCTGTATAGTGCCCCATTATTGGTGTCAGTGGGATCAATAGAGCCCCATCATTGGTGTCAGTGGGAGGAATAGTGCCCCATCATTGGGGTCAGTGGGATGAATAGTGCCCCATCATTGGTGTCAGTGGGAGGAATAGTGCTCCATCATTGGTGTTAGAGGCAGGTATTGTGCCCCATCATTGGTACCAATGGAAGGAATAGTGTCCCTTCATTGGTGTCAGTGGGAAGAATAGAGCACCATCATTGGTGGCAGTCGGAGGAATAGTGTGCCATCATTGGTGTCATTGGTGAAGAATAGTGCCCCATCATTGGGGGCAGTGGGAGGAATAGTGTGCCATCATTGGTATCAGTGGGAGGAATAGTGTGCCATCATTGGTATCAATGGGAGGAAGTGCCCTATTGTTGGTGTCAGCGGGAGGAATAGTGCCCCATTATTGGTGTCAGTGAGAGGAATAGTAACCTATAGTTGGTCTTAATTGGAGGAATAGTGCCCAATTGTTGGTGTCAGTGGGAAGAATAGAGCAACATTTTTGGTGTCAGTGGAAGGAATAGTTCTCCATTATTGGTGTCAGTGGAAGAAATAGTTCCCCATTATTGGTGTCAGTGGAAGGAATAGTGCCCCATCATTGGTGTCAGTGGGAGGAACTATGCCTCACTGTTTCAGACGGTGTGAAAAATAATGCCATAAGGGCCAGATAAAAACAAGTAAAGGGCGACATCCGGCCCCTGGGCCGTAGTTTGGAGACCACTGGTTTAGTCTCATGGTTGTGAGGAAACAAAACAGAAAGGTAATATAAGTGTGGTGAATGATATGGACCCCTTCTGGCTTTGGATGTGTTTAATTTGTTTCTTTTTAGACCAAAAAGATTCTTACCAGCAGAATGAGGACAGCTACATGATGAGAGGATACAGGAGAGACCAGCCCAACCAGAGCATCTATTGATCTCCTGTCCTCCATCGTCATCCCCAGCATTTATAGATTTCCTATTTGGCATCTGCTGCCCACATTTTTCATCCTGTCTCTTATATATAATAAAGTTATTGCTATGAATTCAATACTTGTACTTTATCTGAGTGTGAAATCCCTGAAACATATGAGGTATCCTGAAAGATTTGATGTCTTGTTGATGCCCCATGCAGGCCCACCTCCATCATGGGAATGCACAAGTGTTGCACACAACCCAAATGTGACATCCTTGCGGGGGCACAGCCCAGAACACACACAGGGTGAGTTTGGGGACATAGTCCTGGAAGGATGTCAAAGCGGCTGTGTCCATGCAGCCACGTGTCCCAATAGACATCTATGGGACTCCGGCCCAGGGATGCACACAACACCTGTGTATTCCCATACTGGTGAAAGATGGCCCTATATGGGGCACATAACTCCCTGGGTGAACAAGGCCTTACATCGTTTTCTAGGGCAGTCCTGACATCGCAGGAGCCACTAACATTGTTACAGCAGAAAGATTTCCCCACCATCAGAAGATCAGTGCTGTTGGCTATAGCCCGCATCGCTGATCAGGCGGGAAAATACCACAGGGCGCTTGTGCAGAAGTCAACCGGGAGATCAACTTTTACACAATCTCCCCGCCATACATGGGCCAAAAGTCATCCGGTCCCTGCTGAACCAGCCAAATTTCAATCTGTCTATAGCCGGCTTAAACTGATGAGCTGTAAAGGCTTTTTTAGCATCGCCTATGGACAATATTGGGTTGTGCACAGTGGCGGCTGGTGAAGTTTTTGGATGGGGGGGGCGCCCTTCCTTTTGACCCCTCCTACTTCTAATAAGCCCCGCCTCTTATAGAATCCACCCACTCCGTCCCCTGTATTCCACATATTGTGTCAGGAGTATAGAGCTCAGCATCACAGGACACAGTATACAGCTCAGCATCACAGGGCACAGTATACAGCTCAGCATCACAGAAGGGGGTAAATTGCAGCCAGTATCACAGGAGGGGGTAAATTGCAGCCAATAACACATGTGGGGTCACTAATGCAGCCAATAACACAGGTGGGGGCAGTTATGCAGCCAATAACAAAGGTGGGGGCAGTTTGCAGCCAATAACACAGGTGGGGGCAGTTTGCAGCCAATAACACCATTGGGGGCAGTTATGCAGCCAATAACACTGTTGGGGGCAGTTATGCAGCCAGTGACACAGGTAGGGGCAGTTATGCAGCCAGTGACACAGGTGGGGGCGGTTTGCAGCCAGTGACACAGGTGGGGCAGTTTGCAGGCAGTGACACAGGTGGGGGCAGTTTGCAGCCAGTGACACAGGTGGGGGCAGTTTGCAGGCAGTATCACTGGTGGGGTACATTGCAAAGATCCCCCCCCCACTTACCCCATCCAGCAGGCAGGATTGTTGCAGGGATTCGGCATGCGTAGAGCGTGCTGAGTCTGCAGAGTTCGGCATACGGAGAGCGTGCTGCCCCCCCCCCCCCTCATCGGTCCCCGGGCGGTCATGGTCTCTGTGGGAGCGGAAGTCACGTCCGCTGCCACAGTGACCCACCCCCGGCCACCGCATCCAATCACTCTGAGCGGAGGCCAGACTGTTCAGCGCACCCAAATAGCTTTTAATGGCCGACCAATAGGCTCACTATTTGGCTGTCCTGAGACAGCCAAGGAACCGAAAAAAAAAAAGAAAGTCAATGCACCTGCGCCACCTGCAGGGGGGTGGGGCTGGCTTTTTTTTTCTTCTTCTTCTTTAGCCGGTGGGGAGGTGGCGCCCAAGTGCCCCTCACACACCAGCCGCCACTAGTTGTGCAGGTTTGCAGGCACATGCAATTTTGGCGGTTAACATGTATTTGGTATCTATTTAATCAACACAACCTCATATTTTATAAAAATATAAACAAAAATGGAGATTATATTGTGTTTTGTTGCGCCAAAATGAATTTGAGTGCATTTATTATTTAAAATACAGATTTAAAAACAGTAGCTCAAACATCATGTAACATAAAAAGCTGCAACTACCATCATTTTATTCTGCAGGGACTCTGCTTTCAGAAAATGGATAATGGAATCTGATTGGTTTGTATGCACAGCTGCCCCAAATTTTGTACTCTTCAGTTTCAGTAAATCAGCCTCATGTCCTTACTCCATAGTGCCCCTTTCCTGGAATTCCTCATGACCGCATACCTCGGGTCAGCTCTGCCCCTTGACCCCAGAAGGACCACCTTAGCAGCAAATAAAAATTAGTAAGGCTGAGTTCACACTGCTGCGATGCGAGAACCCGTGCAAATCTAGTGCGGGTTTCCGCATTGCATGTCACCCGCCGGCAGTTCACACTGCCCTATGCGAACCGCTGGGAGTGTCAATAGAAAGTAATAGACACTCCCAGATCGGTTTGCATAACGCAGTGCAAACTGTCAATTCGGACAGGAATCGGATCTCATGAATGTGAACACCCGTGTGATTTGATTCTGGTGCGGACAAAAAAAAGGCCCTACACGAGTTTGGTTCGAATGCGGTGCAAATTCAGCCATACAATCTGTGTAGCTGAATTCGCATTGCACAGACATCACAGCACAGCAGTGGGGTGCGAATCACATGTGATGTCTGACATCACAGCAGTGGGAACCAGTCCTAACTGTCCCTTACCCAGCATTCCTATTTTCTGTCCTTGCTCCAGATCCACCTAATTTTTTCCCATCTGCCATATTCCCATTGTGGTTCAGCCTCTCCAGGTGATAGACATCCATGTAGCCTGGTAAACCTGGTCTATTGGATGTACCCAGGGGTGCCGGGTTCTGCTGCTTGAGACAAAAAAATGTGCAGGGCAGAAGACCACATTAGGCATGGGTATTTTTCCAGCCATTGGAAGGCTCAGCACTTTTGCCCGTTCTCTCTAGGACGAGCGCTTGAGATTCTGTGGCTGTTTTATGCTTCCCCGGTTTGCGGCCGGAGACGTGGATTCCGCATTGCCCATGTGCAGGCGGCTTACCCGAGCTTGTTCGGGTCTTTCCCGGAGTTGGGTGGAATGGGCGTGTGACATCATCACGCCCGCACAAAGCACCCTATGTGTTCCACGACACTGTGGCACATAGCATGTTAACCACTTCCCGCCCGCCGCATAGCAATATGATGGCTGGAAAGTTGTTCTGTTATCCCGATTGGGCATCAGGTGACGTCCAGCAGGATAAGATGCAATTGCACATGCCCGCAGCGATCAGTGGTGTGGTGTGTCAGTCTGACACACTGCATCTCCGACCCTGGTAAAGAGCCTATAACGTAAGCTCTTTACCATGTGATCAGCTGCGTCCAATCACAGTGCAAGCCGGAAAAGCTGTGTATCGATATACAATATCTCACAAAAGTAAGTACACCCCTCATATTTTTGTAAATATTTTATTCTATCTTTTTCATGTGACAACACTGAAGAAATGACACTTTGCTACAATGTAAAGCAGCGAGTGTACAGCTTGTATAACAGCTTGTAAATTTGCTGTCCCCTAAAAATAACTCAACACACAGCCATTAATGTCTAAACCACTGGCAACAAAAGTGAGTACACCCCTAAAGGTAAATCCAAATTGGGCCCAATTAGCCATTTTCCCTCCCCAGTGTCATGTAACTTGTTAGTGCTACAAGCTCTCAGGCGTGAATGGGGAGCAGGTGTGTTAAATTTGGAGTTATCACTCTCCCTGGAAGTTCAACATGGCACTAACGGCAAATAACTCTCTGAGCAGTATCAGCCCATCCATCAGGGTGCACGGGCACCGCCCCTCTCTCCAGCCACCTCCTCTGTCATGGATAGATTCATGCATAGCATGAATCTATCCATGGCCGCCCCTGATCACCCCCTCATTCATGTGTCTGGCCCCTTTTGCATGAATTACCGCGGCGGGGGGTGTCAATGAAGCATCTCATTGGAGCCGCAAGCCCCTATCTGGGGCTCTGTATGCTGTTCTGGTGGCTCTGTATATCCTGTCTGAGGCTCTGTATACTGCTCTGGTGGCTCTGTATACTCCTATCTGGGGCTCTGTATACTGCTCTAGTGGCTCTGTATACCCTATCTGGGGCTCTGTATACTGCTCTAGTGGCTCTGTATACCCTATTTGGGGCTCTGTATACTGCTCTGGTGACTCTGTATACTCCTATCTGGGGCTCTGTATACTGCTCTGTTGGCTCTGTATACTCCTATATGGGGCTCTGTATACTGCTACCTGGGGCTCTGTACACTGCTCTGGTGGCTCTGCATACACCTATCTGGGGCTTTGTACACTGCTCTGTTGGGTCTGTATACTCCTATCTGGGGCACTGTATACTGCTCTGGTGACTCTGTATACCCCTATCTGGTGATGCTGTATACCCTATCTGTAATGCTGTATACCCTATCTGGTGATGATGGGCTGTATACTCCTGACACAATGGGTGGAAACTATAAGGGGTGGGGCTTATGAGAAGTGGGATGGGTCAAAAAAGGGCAGGGTCTGGCGCCCCCATCCTAAAATTTCACCAGCCGCCACTGTCTCTGGGGATCTGAATAAAAAATAACTCTTGCTCTACTAAAGATGGCCTAAGCTACAAGAATATTGCCAAGACCCTGAAACTGAGCTGCAACACGGTGACCAAGACCATACAGCGGTTTAACAGGACAGGTTCCACTCAGAACAGGCCTCACCATGGTCTACTAAAGAAGTTGAGTGCACGTGCTCAGCATCATATCCAGAGGTTGTCTTTGGGAAATATATGTATGAGTGCTGCCAGAGGTTGGGGGGTCATCCTGTCAGTACTCAGAACATAAGCTGCACACTGCACCAAAATGGTCTGCATAGCTGTCGTCCCAGAAGGAAGCCTCTTCTAAAGATGATGCACAAAATAGCCCGCAAAAAGTTTGCTAAAGACAAGCAGACTGAGGACATGGATTACTGCAACCATGTCCTGTGGTCTGATGAGATCAAGATTAACTTATTTGGTTCAGATGGTGTCAAGCGTGTGTGGCGGCAACCAGGTGAGCAGTACAAAGAGAAGTAGGGTGGTGGGAGGGTCATGGTCCGAAGCTGCATGAGTGCTGCCGGAACTGGGGAGCTACAGTTCATTGAGGGAACCATAAATGCCAACATGTACTGTGACATACTGAAGCAGAGCATGATCATCTCTCTTCGGAGACTGGGCTGCAGGGCAATATTCCAACATGATAAGGACCCCAAACACACCTCCAAGATGACCACTGCCTTGCTAAAGAAGCTGAGGGTAAAGGTGATGGACTGGCCAAGCATGTCTCCAGACCTAAACCCTATTAAGCATCTGTGGGGCATCCTCAAATGGAAGGTGGAGGAGCGCAAGGTCTCTAACATCCACCAGCTCTGTGATGTCATCATGGAGGAATGGAAGAGGACTCCAGTGCCAACCTGTGAAGCTCTGGTGAGCTCCATGCCCAAGAGAGTTAAGGCAGTGCTGGAAAATAATGGTGGCCACAAAAAATATTTACACTTTGGGCCCAATTTGGACATTTTCATTCAGGGGTGTACTCACTTTTGTTGCCAGCGGTTTAGACATTAATGGCTGTGTGTTGAGTTATTTTGAGGACAGCAAATTTACACTGTTATACAAGCTGTACACTCACTACTTTACATTGTAGCAAAGTGTCATTTCTTCAGTGTTGTCACATGGAAAGATAGAATAAAATATTTACAAAAATATGAAGGGTGTACTCACTTTTGTGAGATACTGTACAGTATACACTGACAGGCGCAGGTAGAGGAGAGCCGATTGGCTGCTCTCCTGTCAGGGGGGTCAGGGGGGGGTCTGCACTGATATTTAGCGCATTGATTATCAGTGCAGATCCATCGAGGATGGACACCAGGTGTGACCACCAGGGATGCCAATCCATGACCACCAGGTAAGCCCACTAGAGCCCACCAGGGATGCCAATCAGTGCTTATTAGACATGGCACTCTGTGCCCATCAGTGATGCCTGTCAGTGCCTCATAATTATTGCTGCCAATCAGTGCCGCCCATCAGTGCCCACCGGTGCCACCTATCAGTTCCACCTATGAGTACCCATCATTTTCGCCCATCAGTACCACCAGTGCTGTATATCAGTGCCCATCAGTGCTGCATATAAATGCCTCATCATCACTGCCAATCAGTGAAGGAGAAAAATGTCTTAATTACAAAGTTTTGTAGCAGAAGCGAAGAATAACTTTTTTTCAACATTTTCGCTTCTTTTTTATTTGTAGCACAAAAAATAAAACCCCAGTGGTGATGAAATACCACCGAAAGAAAGCTCTATTTGTGGGGAAAAATGATAAATTGTTTGGGTACAGCGTCACATGACTGTACAATTGTCATTCAAAATGTGACAGCACTGAAAGCTGAAAATTGGCCTGGGCAGGAAGGGGGGAGAGTGCCCAGTATTGAATCGGTTATACTTCATAGCGCTGGGTCAGATTATAGGAGGACAGCTGTCTTTATTACAGTTGATCTTTAAATCTGACCTCCAGCCTTCCCTTCAGTCTTGCACAGTCGTACCGGCTCCTCTCCTGGGCTGAAATAGCTTCCTCTGATTTCACTGCACCCTGTGAGCTTCTCACACTGTGCATTAGAAGCTGCAACAATTAAAATAGAACCCACCTCATTTCCAGGCTTGAGGATGTCAAGCATCTTTTAGCCCCCAGCCTGGTTGTCCTTTGCCTGCCCCTATCATTCATTGGACGATCATAGACCATGTATGGTCTGCATGAATGTGTGTAACATTCGCCCAATAAAGGTTTTATAAACAGAACCCATAGTGGGTCTCTAAAGCAATAAAAAGCTTGCCTGCTCTCTGCACAAGCTATATACAGCACAGTGATGATGTCACTGCCACATTTACAAGGTAATATCTGGGTTTGCATAGACAGGTGGTGCACACAGAGTGGATTTATAGCCTTTGCGGCTATTGAAGAATATATCTGTAGTGCTCACCCCAGCAAGGGCCGCTGATCACCACAGGATCTTCACCCAAATGAGTGCAGAGGCAGCCAGGCACACAGCAACATTCATTCACTCCGGCCCAATGATCAGAGAGGGAGGGATGACTTTTGAGATTTATTGCTGAATAACTTGGATGGGATGATGGGAGATGTGGGATACTTCAGCAACACTATGCAGCAACAGGAGGATGCCCCTCACTATATCTACGCTTCTTAGAGCAGTCTTTACTGCAGGAGCTGAGGGAATGGCCAGTTCCCAGACTTTGTAGGGATTGTCCCAGTCACAGCAACCGCTGGCTCTTGTGTACAAGGGAGAAAAACCGTGAGAAGTCACTAGGATCCTAGACTCAGGTCTGTACACACATGTCCCTGGATAACTGGATGCCTCCTTCCAATATCAGCCAGACATTCACCCGTGAGCTCCCCAGACCAGTGAAATCCCTTGGTTCATTCCAAAGATTCTTGAAAGTAGCCCCCAGCTGTGTCCTAGCTGGGACCTCAGTGAGCACATGCAGAATTTCAGCTTAGCTGCCCAGAAAGGCATTAGCCTTCAGGTTGGGAACTTCACCTGCTGGACAAGAACTGGGATGCTCTAAAATATTTATGTACCCCCCAGCCACCTACTGCACACCCCCCCCCCACACACACACACCAGGGATTGG
>BLSH010541852.1:190422-203148 GCA_018402905.1 Glandirana rugosa
TAGACCACCGTCCTCTGTTACCGTTCACGGTGCGACGTAGACCACCGTCCTCTGTTACCGTTCACTGTTCGACGTAGACCACCGTCCTCTGTTACCGTTCACTGTGCGACGTAGACCATCGTCCTCTGTTACCGTTCACTGTTCGACGTAAACCACCGTACGCTACCACTGTTCACGGTGCGAGTCCCGAGGGTGACTAAGACGTAATACCACTCTTGTCACTTGCCATTGTCTCCTGCTACCAGATGCAGCGTGTCACTTGCCATTGTCTCCTGCCACCAGATGCAGCTTGTCACTTGCCATTGTCTCCTGCCACCAGATGCAGCGTGGCACTTGCCATTGTCTCCTGCCACCAGATGCAGCGTGTCACTTGCCATTGTCTCCTGCCGCCAGATGCAGCGTGTCACTTACCATTGTCTCCTGCCACCAGATGCAGCGTGTCACTTGCCATTGTCTCCTGCCACCAGATGCAGCGTGTCACTTGCCATTGTCTCCTGCCACCAGATGCAGCGTGTCACTTACCATTGTCTCCTGCCACCAGATGCAGCGTGTCACTTGCCATTGTCTCCTGCCACCAGATGCAACGTGTCACTTGCCATTGTCTCCTGCCACCAGACGCAGCATGTCACTTGCCATTGTCTCCTGCCACCAGACGCAGCATGTCACTTGCCATTGTCTCCTGCCACCAGATGCAGTTCGTCACTTGCCATTGTTGCCTGCCACCAGATGCAGCATGCCACCTGCCATTGTTGCCTGCCACCTGATGCAGCATGTCACTTGCCATTGTCGCCTGCCACCAGATGCAGTTCGTCACTTGCCACTGTTACCTGCCACCAGATGGAATGTGCCACTTGCCATTGCCATCTGCTACCAGATGCAGAGTGCCACTTGCTACCCGTAGCCTACCACCAGATGTAGCGTGCCACTTGAAGCATGCCACCAGATGCAATTTTGTCTTTGCAGTAAAACCTCTCAATGTATGGCTATGCAGCCTCTCTCCAGTGCTACACACTCAGCCAGATCAGCAGGCATTAGATTCTCAAGGAGGGAACCCTGCAAATGGCAGATGCACAGTTGACAATAGTGCTGCCCTCCTATGAGAATCTAATGCACCACTGATCTCAAAGGAAGTGACCTGGCTCACAGAATCGGACACAGTGGAAACAAACAGCATCTCTCCTCCCAGGGGCAGCATCTGACAGACCACGGACTGGTACCCGTCAGCAGTGCGGTGGTTGGGGACCCCTGCACTTAGTGACAGGTGCAGCTGTAATGTCTGACACGTCTCATCTATGGGTGCAGTGCATATGTTGCAACCAGGGATGATATTCCTCTGGCTCAGCCGGGTTTGCACTAGTGTGATGCTGAAATCAATGCGATTCCAGAGCCGGTTCCCACATCACAGTCTTCCTGCAGGCAGTTCACACTGCCCTCTGCGATCCACTGTGGGTGTCATTACAAAGTTAATGACACCCACAGTTTTGTTCACAGATCGCAGTGCGAACAGTGCACTCACACATGAATCTGATCGCATGGGTGAGAACACCCATGCGATCCGATTCCACTGCGGGAAAAAAAAGGTCCCTGCACCTTTTTCCTGTGAATCCAATGCGAGTTCAGCCATTCAACTGTAGGGCCCAACTTGCATTGCTCAGAGATTGCATGTGATCGGCACCTGCGGTGAGGGTGCGAATCACATGCGATCTCTGAGATCAAACGTATGTGAACCCAGGCTAGGTGAATAGCACATTGGCCTGTATACAAATATTGACCACCATTCCCAGTACAGACTACTCTACCCCTAAATTACCCCCAATACAGACTTTTCCCTTCTCTGTCCTGCCTCTCTCTAGTCTGAAGAGTGTGCTGTGTGTGACTTCTTAGAGCCCCCCTCTGCTACAACACAACCCTCTGTGCCAGTCCTCTGCTCCCCCCTTGCAGATTTCTATACAAATGTAATGGTGGGCAGTCAGGGAAGAGCAAGCAGGAAGCCATGGATCCCATCCATTCACTGTCCCCCCTCCTCCATCCCGGGCTGCTGACCTGCTGTGTGTAATAGGCATCCTGCCATCCTCCCCTTATATCCCATTCAGCGGTGCTGCTGATAAGGCTCACTGCTCACACCATGGGACACAGCAGATGAAGTCTTCCCTCACAGACTGCTTTCCAGGTGACAGCTGACAGAGAACCGAAGCTCAGCTAAAGTCTTCTTCTGTGTCCCATCATCACACACAGTGCAGGGGGCACACAGGGAGGAGGGAGCAGCCACACTACACACTGCTGTGTATGCAGCATGGCCCCATCACCCGAGCTCCGCCCCTGGAGTCTCCTGGATGCCAGGACTATAATCCGAGCATTGGGAAATGCGGCTCTGTCTGCCTCCGCCTGAGAGCAGAAAATAAAAAAGTCCATCGATGCTCCCACCTCTTGGGCCCCTCTAATTGAAATCATGGGGCCCAAGAAAATGTTATAGACCAGTTTGACTTTACTCCATGTGGGCAGTGTGTGCCAGGGAGCAGTGGGCCCCCTATCGTGTGGGCCCGTGTTCACTGCACACCCTGAACCCATGGATGAATCGCCACTGACCCCAAACTTATCTAGGTTGGGTGTAAGGTACACTGTCACAGGCACTTAGGTCATGCTGTTACGACCAGGTTGCTAAAGAGCTGAACCTCCCTCTTTCCTTTTCAGCTTGCTTGCTGCCTGAGAGACGGTCATCACAGATCACTTGCCACCACTGCTTTGCTGCCATTGAGGTAAGTGTGTCTGTGTCAACTGGCAAAATTATTTACTAATCACTGGATTCATGGGTTACCATTTTCCACTTCTTGGTTGGTACTGACAGTCCAGCCTGGCTCTGTCAGCTATATTGTGGTGCTCACTGCAGAGCCAAATGGCTGAGGAGTTACCAGGCACAGCAATATTGCTGCCAGAGCCAGGCTGGACTGTTTGCTGCCCTCAGTGACCTGGCCCTTTTTTAATTGTGTTGAAAAGGCAATATTAAGCCCCGGTTCACACTAGGATGTGGTGCAGAAAACCTGCAACGCATCTTCCCCCGCAAAGCTGTCTTTAATGTGAGGCAAAAGGGGCAGCTGCCGTAGGCCCAGCTCCAGTCATTATTGTGGGGCACAAAGCAGCTGGCGGCCAAATGCTACTGGGGTGGAGTTGGACTACAGCTGTGCTTGGTGCTCCATCATCTCTTCCAATTCCCAACCAACCAAGCCTGACCTGCTGTCACGTGACCTCCACAACGCCCTAACAGCCAATCACTCCACCCTCTAAAAACCAGACCTGTGATCAGTGAGGAGGAGAGGTAGGGATGGCTCCTCCCTCCTCTGTACAGTCCATGCTGAAAGTCTGGGACTTGTCCTCATTGTCAGTGTCAAACAGTAAGTAAATGACGTGTGTGGTGTGTGGAGACACTGACAGCGCCTGTTATGGTGATCAGGAAGGATCACTGTGAGTGTTCAGCAGACAATGTAAAGGGATAGGAGATCAGACAGTACGTGGATGGTCTCTGACCATCTCCTGTAGTACGTCTGCAGTCTCTGACCCTCTCCTGTACTATGTCTGCAGTCTCTGACCATCTCCTGTACTATGTCTGCAGTTTCTGACCATCTCTTGTACGTCTACACTCCCTGACCATCTCTTGTAATACCCCTGCAGTCTCTGACCCTCTCCTGTACTATGTATGCAGTCTCTGACCATCTCCTGTACTATGTCTGCAGTCTCTGACCATCTCCTGTACTATGTCTGCAGTCTCTGACCATCTCCTGTACTATGTCTGCAGTCTCTGACCATCTCCTGTACTACGTCTGCAATCTCTGACCATCTCCTGTACTACATCTGCAATCTTTGACAATCTCCTGTAGTACGCCTGCAGTCTCTGACCATCTCTTGTATGCCTGCAGTCTCTGACCATCTTCTGTAGTATATCTGCAGTCTCTGACCATCTCTTGTACGCCTGCAGTCTCTGACCATCTTCTGTAGTATATGTGCAGTCTCTGACCATCTCTTGTACGCCTGCAGTCTCTGACCATCTCACGTAGTATATCTGGCAATAAATGATATGCACAACCCTTTGGCGTGTCAGGGGCTGCAGTTGAGGCCCTGAAAATCTCATTGGTTGACCATCACTGGGATGCAGTCTCAAACCAAGCTATACGTCTACACAATAAATGGAGTGTATGAGAGTCAGAACAAGCTGTTCTGGTTTAGAGTAGACCTTTCACCATGAAGGCCTCTTTCACACACACACTGCGGTCTCTACTTTCATAGCTGTGTGTGCTCTGCTCATTGTTAATAACACGTTCTAGGAGTTTTCTCTCTATTGGTGAGTCCCCCACCTCCCCAATCCATGGTGTACAGGCAATGAAATGATGTGCTGTAACCTCCAGCAACCAATCAGTGAGCAGTCATGAAGTTAATGGGGGGGGGGGGGGCGAAGAAAATGTTTGCTCAGGGTCCAATCAATATTTAAGTTGGCCCTGGTCCTGCACCACATTCAAATTGCACTGCCCTTGCAATCTAAAGCGGGCGTCAGTGAAATCTTAATGACAGCCCAAATGCAGTGTGTTTGCCTGCCCCAGATCCGATGATACAAAATGACCATGTGATCCAGTTTCAATGCGTTCAATCTAAGCCCATTCAAAAGGCATGGGCTCAAATCGCACTGCACTGAATCGCATGTGAATTGCACAGAAGTGTGATGCAGTTCCTGTGTGACTCATAGTGTGAACCAAGGCTAAGGGTAGTTCACACCTATGCATGCGGTGTGGCCTGCGTTTAAGTGGGAATGGGCTGCTGTCCCTGCGGGAAATGCAGGGAAAGGGTCATTGCACAGCCGCAGAGAAACTACATTTTAAATTAAAAAATGCATTTTAAATTAATTTTAAATTAAAATAAAGAACATATTATATTCACCTGTTCTGTGCAATGATTTTGCACAGAGTGGCCCTGATTCTCCTCTTCTCTATGTGTCACAATAGAAAGCTGCTTGCGATGGGGGCATACAGTGCATGCTCGCTCCTGTGCTGTGTGGGTCTATGGAGGCAAGCTCCATAGACCCACACGGTCACAGCGCTGGTTCTCCCCCAACAACCCCCCCACCCGCTTCATCACTTGGTACCCGCTGCTGAACCCCCCCCCCCCCTCCTCCCCCCAGGACAAAAAATTATCTATGGCCCTGCTTTAAGCATTATTAAAATCACTGCTCCTGAAAGAACGATTGATTTTAAAACATTTTGTTTCATTGATACATGTCCCCTAGGGCAGGACACGGGTCCCCATACACTTTTTAGGGCAATAACATTGCATATAAGCCTTTAAAATGAGCACTTTTGATTTTTCATGTTCGGGTCCCATTGACTTTAACCCCTTCCCGCCGGTAGGACGTCCATGGACGTCCTAGACTTTGAGGGGGGATATCTGAATGGTGCCAGCAGCTAGAGGCACCATTCAGATATCATTTTTTTCAGCAGGCGATTCTGCACACCCCAAGAATGATCATAGTGGCAGTTCAGCCGCTTGATCGTTCTTGTAGGCAGCGGGAGGGGACGTCCCCCCCCCTTCCGCCGCCATTCGGTGCTTCTCCCGTGCCGCCCGTACGATCGGCGGCAGGGAGAAGAGATCCGTCGCCGCTGGCGTGTCGTCAGGGAGATGACTGATGACTATCTGGTCACCAGTCATCTCTATGACCCTCGGAGGACCGGGCGCGATGTTATGACGTCACGCCCGGCCCGGCTTTAGTAAACAAAGCCGTTATCACGGCTGGAAAGGCTGGGATCGGAATTTTTTTTTCTGATCTCAGTCTTTCCAGCCTGCAGGGGAGATGTGAGGTGATATTGACCCCACATCTCTCCATAAAGAGTACCTGTCACGCACCATTCCTATTACAAGGGATGTTTACATTCCTTGTAATAGGAATAAAAGTGATAAAAAAAAAAAAAATTAAAGACACAGTGTAAAAATAAAAAAATAAAAGTAAAATGAATAATAACAAAAAAAAAAAAATTAAAGTCCCCCCGTCCTCGCGAGCTCGCACGCAGAAGCGAACACATACGTAAGCCCCGCCCACATATTTAACCGGTGTTCAAACCACACATGTGAGGTATCGCCGCGTACGTTAGAGCGAGAGCAATAATTCTAGCACTAGACCTCCTCTGTAACTCTAAACATGTAACCTGTAAAAAATTTTAAAGCCTCGCCTATGGAGATTTTTAAGTACCAAAGTTTGGCGCAATTCCACGAGTGTTTGCAATGTTAAAGCATGACATGTTGGGTATCAATTTACTTGGCGTAACATCCTCTTTTACAACATACAAAAAAATTGGGCTAACTTTACTGTTTTGTATTTTTTTAATTCACTAAACTGTTTCTTTTCCAAAAAAAACGCGTTTGAAAAATTCCTGCGCAAATATCGTGTGATATAAAAAGTTGCAATGATTGCCATTTTATTCCCTAGAGTACCTGCTAAAAAAACATATATAATGTTTGGGGGTTCTGAGTATTTTTCTAGCAAAAAAATGATGATTTTTACATGTAGGAGAGGAGTGTCAGAAATGGCCCGGTAAGGAAGGGGTTAACGGTGTTCGACTGTTTGCACACATTTTTTGTCTGTTCGCATGTTCTGGTTCTAACCGAACCGGGGGGTGCTTGGTCCATCCCTATTGAAGAAGCAAAGCCCTGCTTTTACCAAGATGGTCACCTCCACACAGATGCAGGGCACAAGGCATGATAAGTCAGTAATAAGATAAAGATCAACTTCAGAGAGATCAGAGACAATACTCATAAATAGTCCTTTGTCCTCTGCTTGCCTTTTTTGTGGACACAGCTTAGAGAGTTCAAGTCCTCTTCAACAAGGCTTATTAGACTCTGTCACCCCACTTAGGAATATTTTGACTCATAGGACCCTTGCCATTGAGCAGGATAGGGCCCAGCTTTTGGGAGAAGAGGACCCTGCAAGACATTTAATCTCTGCTAAATACTTGGCTCTGGTTATTGTTTTAGAAAGTGTTGAATACAGAATCAGCTAGACAGCTAGCATTTGCAAAAGGGGGTCAGCAATTGCAGCCTCCTTATTTTGCTCTGTACAAGGTTAGCCACTTCCTGCCTATCCTATTGGAAAATTACGCCCGGGCAGGACTTTCTTTATGATAGATTGCTGCAAGCTCAATCTGTCACTGTGTCCACCGGTTACAGCTAATGACAGATCACTATACCGACCTGCTGCCAGTACCATGTGATCGTTGTGACCAATCACAGCAGATCACATGACAATTGTAAATGTTGAATGGCTGTGATTCATGCCATTCATTATGTACAATTGTGTTGCTAGCTGTGATTGGTCACAGTGATCACATGGTACAGACAGGTCCAATCACAGCCCATCTGTACAACGTGATTAGCTGTGGCCAATCCCAACTAATCACAACAATACACACCGAATTAATCTATTTCATTCAGTAAAAATGCTTGCTTTAGCAGTGAAAATCAAAACAAAAAATTCTAATCACTCTCAAGTACAATGTTACTGTTGTAACATTACTGTATATTGCTGTGGTCACAGCGTGTTAAAAAAAATTGTAAAAAAAGAAAAAAATGTAATAAATCTGTACTGTCCTGACATTTTTGGGCTTCAAGAAATGAGATCGGCCAATCAGGATTTTCAGATATGTGCCATAGATTGTGGACTCTATAATAGAGTTGCCACCTCATCCCTTTAAACCCGAACACATATGGATTACACAGGTTGTTCTGAGGCTAATTTAATGCAGATGAGGCACCAAGTGAGTTTAATTACCATCTTAATCAGCCACAGAACAACCTGTGTAATTCATATGTGTTTGGGTTTAAAGGGATGAGGTGGCAACTCTACTCTATAACTTTCCAACAGACTAAATAATATACACCAATTTGGGTTATTTTCACCAAATTAATGAAGAACAATTATTTATTTGCAAAATTTTATAACAGAAACAAAAAATTTTTTGATCAAAGTTTTTGGTCTTTTCATTTATTTAACAAAACATAAAATTTAAAAAAAAAACTCAGTGGTGATTAACTACCACGTAAAGAAATGGGTACAGTGCTGCATGACCACGCAATTGTCATTCAAAATGCTGTAAGTTGAAAATTGGCCTGGGCAGGAAGGGGGATGAAAGTGCCGGTATTGAAGTGGTTAAGAAGCCACTGAAAAGCAATGTTAATATTTGCATGTTTATTTATAGCTGAATGGAGAAAGGTGTATCTGATCCGAGTCTGTTTAAACATTGCCTTTCACATTATATGAAGCACTATGTGCAAGTATCATAAATCTCTCTTTTTCTTTATAAACCTACATCAAATGTGTGAATGTTGTGTTTTATGTTAGCTTTTACTGGCTTAATTAATAAGATAGCGTGCAGTTCCATACATGCAGATCACACATCCTTATACAATTACAATATTTTTGAAGTATATTATTCTGCATGGATTACACCAGTTTATTGAACCCAGCAGTGTGTATTATAGGGTTGCCACATCATCCCTTTAATCCAGGACACATATGAATTACACAGGTTGTTGTTCTGTGGATGATTAAGGTGGTAATTAAACTCACTTGGTGCCTCATCTGCATTAAATTAGCCTCAGAACAACCTGTGTAATTCATATGTGTCCTGGATTAAAGGGATGATGTGGCAACCCTAGTGTATTATTGCTATGGCCATATGTCAGTGCTCTCTTATCTTACATTTGTACTGTATGTAAAGAGATAACAGGGCTTTTTTTGCATAACTGATCGCTCTGGAAGGGCTTTAAGGCCTCATGCAAATGTCAGTAGCTTTTAGTGACTTTTTTCAGCTTTTTTGAGCGTTTTTGCAGCAGTGTTTTTGCCCTTTTTTAGCGCTGGCGCTTTTGAGCGTTTTTTTTCCCCCCAATTGATCTAAAACGTCCACAGATGTTGGTGAGCTACTTTTTTGTGTGTTTTTGCACCTTAGAGCGTTTTTACAGCTCAAAAACGTCTTTCAGAACCCACTGGTCTTAGGTTTTTTTTACAGCTCAAAAATGTCCAGTGTGAGCTCCAGTGATCACTGAGATTTGTATAGTGTTGGTGAAGATAGAAGGTGCAGAGGTCCTCCAGAGAAAGCGGAGAGCCTAGGCAATCACCTCTTGGATTTCACATGTTCTGTGGCCAATTACATTTAGGTAAGGTACTAGGGTTGCCACCTCATCCCTTTAAACCCGAACACATATGAATTAGACAGGTTCTGTGGCTGATTAAGGTGGTAATTAAACTCACTTGGTGTCTTATCTGCATTAAATTAGCCTCAGAACAACCTGTGTAATCCATATGTGTTCGGGTTTAAAGGCATGAGGTGGCAACTCTATAAGGTACAGGCAAAATCAAATTAACCAATAACCAGTAGGGTTGCCACATCATCCCTTTAATCCAGGGAAAAAAAAAATTGTTGCAAAACAAAAGAGAGACTTTTCCTTATGAAACAAAATATGTACAGTATTACCTAGTTATCGTAATCTCTTAGCGACCGCCCCACGCACATATACTGCGGCAGCTCTGTGCCAGATCACATAACTAGTACATGATCTGACACTTCCGGGTCTTGGGCACACGCGTGCCACCGGCGACCCGCTCCCGCTGAGATTGGACATCAGCAGGCCAATCGGCGGGTCAGGACCCACTGATCGTTTAAACAAGGCAGATCACCATTCTGTTAGTAGGGAAGGTAGAGACCCTGTTTTTCTGCAAAGCAGGGACACCAATCTCTGCCTTCCCACAGTTAAATCACCTCCCCCACAGTTAGCAAGCAATCCCTAGGAACACATTTAACCCTTTGATTGCCTCTGATGTTAACCCCTTTCCAGCCAGTGTCATTAGTACAGTGACAGTGCATATTTTTAGCACTGGGCACTGTATTAGTATCATTGGACCTCAAAAAGTGTCCAAAGTGTCGCTTAGTGTCCGATTTGTCTGCCACAATATCGCAGTCCCACTATAAGTCGCTGATCGCTGTCATTACTAGTAAAAAAAAGAAAAAATAAAGAAAATTATTCCCTATTTTGTAGACACTATAACGTTTGCGCAAATCGATCAATATGCGCTTATTGGGATTTTTTTACCAAAAATATTTAGCAGAATTCATATTGGCCTAAATTGATTAAGAAATTACATTTTTTTTTTTTTTTTATCGGATGTGTTTTATAGCAGAAATTGTCACTCTTTTTTTGTTTATAGCGCAAAAAATTAAAACCGCAGAGGTGATCAAATACCACCAAAAGAAAGCTCTATTTGTGGGGAAAAAGGACATCAATTTACTTGGGTACAGTGTTGTACGACCGCGCAATTGTCAGTTAAAGTAACGCAGTGCCACATCACAAAAAATGGCCTGGTCATTAACCACTTGCCGACCGCAGTCTGACGGCGACAAAGTGGCTCGATATTGCAAACCGCCGTCATATGATGGCGGCTGCGATATCCCTCACTGTGAGCGCACGCCACCGGAGGCACGCTTGCACGCTCACTGTGTTCGGAGGGGGCCAGGGAACGGGTAGGGCGGACTCGATCGCCGCCGGCTACCCGTGATGGCCCCCCCACAGTGAAAGAACGGAGGTCCGTGTAAGTAAACACGGATCTCCCTTCTGTGAGAGGGGGAAGGGCTGTGATCATAGGCTTCCTGTATATGGAAGCTGTGTTCACTCCCCTCCCCCTGCCAGCCCACACACAGTTAGAACACGCCCAGGGAACACAGTTAACCCTTAGAGCGCCCCCTGCAGGTTAACCCCTTCACTGCCAATGGCATTTACGCAGTAATCAGTGCATTTTTATAGCACTGATCGCTGTATAAATGCCAATGGTCTCAAAATGGTCCGACATGTCCGCTGCAATATCGCAGTGCCGCTAAAAATCGCAGATCGCCGCCATTACCAGTAAAAAATAAAAAATAAATGAAAAACCCCAGAAATGAATTCTCATCACCCGTAAATGCAGCAACTTTTACGCAAACCAATCAATAAACGCCGATTGCAGTTTTTTTTACCAAAAATATGAGGAAGAATATAAATCGGCCAAAACGGATGGAAAAAAATGTTTTTTTATATATTTTTTTGGATTTGTATTTTAGCAAAAAGTAAGAAATTTGTTTTTTTTTTGCAAAATTGTCGCTCTTCTTTTGTTTATGGTGGCGATCATAAATGACGCAGAGGTGATCAAATACAACCAAAAGAAAGCTCCATTTGTGGGGAAAAAAAGTACATAAATTGTGTTTGGGTACAACGCTGCACGACCGCGCAATTGTCAGTTAAAGCGACGCAGTGCCGAATCGCAAAAAGTGCTCTGGTCCTAAAGTGGCAAATCCTTCCGGGGCTGAAGTGGTTAAGGGGGAAATCCTTCTGGGACTGAAGTAGTTAAATAATGACAAATTGCCAAATAAACACGTCTATTGCAGAATTGTAAAAATTGCTCTGGACCATAGGGGGTGAACAGGTGTGAGAGGCAAAGTGGTGAATCAGAGGTTCTTTATCGGTAGAGAGTTAGGGATTTAGAACTCCCTTCCACAATTGGTGGTGTCAATGTGGAGTGTAGATAAGTCCAAAATGCTTTTAGATTGCTTCTAATATTTCTTAGGGAACACAATGTACAGGGGTTTGGATAGTATCAATCATATAAACACTGATGTTAGTGCAAATATAACTTAACGTATAGGCTGAATATAAGAGGCCCACCCTTTCGAGATTCTCAAAAAGAGATAGGGAGAGTGACTTTGTCAGATATACAAAGTTAAAATGAGGTGTACAAGTTACAAGATGGTGTCTTTGGATTAGTTGCAAAATACATCTCAAGGTTTTAACCAGAAGTACTACAAGTGCTAGTAACCTCTACATGGAATATGTAGAATTACCATTTCCACTGTAATCTCCCCTTGGTCAGTCAGCGGTGACTGTGGGGTACAAGAGGAAGTGCTAAACAATGGCTAGTAAATGCTGGAGTGGTGGTGGCATCATCCATAGGCTTTAATGGACCATTCATTGTCAGCACAATCTCCTTTCCCCTGCAGCCACACTGGCTGACACAAGGGAGCCAAATACCTGAGAGGGCTAAAAATAGGTAAATATAAAGATCGTTTTTACATAGGTTAATAAAGCATAGGTGACCGGTTGAATAAAACGTGCGCTCTATAGGGAGTATCAGCTAAAAAAAAATGAAATGACACCAGCTGCTGCCCCAAACGGGTATACATGAATGTGACTGTGATGAAAAACAAAGAGAACAGTGCAAGCCTAAAATTACTAAACTCCTTTAAATGTGTTAAATCACGCTAAGAAATGTTTTTATGTGTGATGCTGGTGTTTGGCAAACTACACCACAAATAGTGCAAACATATACTAAACAAATAAAATACAACAGTGCATCAGTGCCACAAGCAATAATAAATTGATGAATAATAAATCTGCAGTCTTAAAACTATCAACCATAAGGATAAGATCATTAATTTCATTTCAGCCTCAAATACACAAATTGCCACAAGTGTCCACTGCAAATTAAAGTGTCAGTCCCAACAACTTTATCATTAGACAAATGTACCCCCTAGGCGGGACTTTAAATAGGCAAATACACCACCATTGATAAAAAATACAGTTTATTACTTCGTTAAAAAAGATTCAAATATAGGTTCAAATATAAAACAGTCTTGCTCCCCAATGAAAAACCAAGGGTGGGGGGGGGGGGGG
>BLSH010541852.1:203158-220753 GCA_018402905.1 Glandirana rugosa
TATACAAGTAGGCAAATATCATGAATACTCTATGCGTATATATCATACAGTCCACCAGGTATGGATCCACATATGCTGCAATAGGGGTTTCGGAGTGGATATGTTCTGTTGTCTAAAGCTGTAGTCCAATACCCTACGTATACGTTTTGGGTCCGAGAGAAGCCCTTCGTCAGGGGTATATTGCAATGGGAAAAAACGATACGGCACAGTGGTATGTTTCTACTATAGAGAGAGTTGTGTTTCTGTTTTAGCCGTAGCTGTGAATATGGGCCTGATGGCTGTATATATGGTCCAAAAGGGTGCATACAAAGTTGGTGCCAGTCTAATAAATATCTGGCAAAAGGATGGAGGGCAGCTGGGAGAGAGGTCATCTCAAAAAGTCCTAGAGATTCCAACCGTAGGGTACATCCTGGGTGCTACCCTTTATGGTGCTGGAAAGAAGGAGTCCTAAATCAATAATGGTCCCAGATTCTATCCCACAGTGAAGTGGGGCCGAGGGGATCTACCACCGGTCCTTTACCTCTCAGAAAAACAAGAGGGGGCTTCCTACACCCTGTGTACTGCTGCCTCGCATATCACCATCCGCCCTGGCGATTTGTCTAATGATACTACCAATTTTGGGATGAGGTAACCACCACCAAGCCTGACTGACGGTGGAACCACTACTCACGTCCCAACAATGAAGGTTGAATGTTCAGTCCCAGATCTTCACCAAAAAAGTGATCAATGTATGTGATCCAAAGTGGCCTTAATGGACATTTTTCGGACGTCTGAATCAACTGGTTAAAATCTGTTCTTTTCCCCCTAGACCTCCGGGCACGAGAGATCGTGGCAGTTGCTCTGTTGCTGTGGATTGATGGATAATATGCCTACCAGTGTTTTGTTACCCTTCAGAGATCTTTCCATTAAATTTGGGTTACTTAGAATGGTGTATTTTTGCTACTTTTAGTTGTGCCATGCTGTTCAGATTCAGTCCCCCCCGCCCCACATTGGTTATGGATCCTTTGGCTTCAATGCACATTAAAGCCCCTACTGCTTCAGCAAGATTTTATGATGTGTTTTTGAGGCTTCGGTGATGCTTCGATGAGGATTCGGTTTTGCTACGATGAGGCTCTTTTGAAGCTTTGTTGAAGCTTGGCAGATGCCCTTGTGTGTTTGTTGATATCTCACGCTGCAATTTCTCCAAAACAAAGCGAAGCTAAAGCTGAATTACAGCCTCTGAAAAGCCACAGGTGCTTCAAGCGAGCTTCAAACAAGCTTTGTCATAGACTTCTATGGAGGCCTTGAAGAGGCTTTGAAGCATGGCTAAAGCTACATGGGGTATAATTTTTGATGCAAAGCTGAAGCAAAGCAAAGCCAACGCAAGGTGTAAACAGGACTGTAAGCTAACCATTTTATTTAGTGACAGGAGCTTTGACTGGCGTTAAGAGAGCTTTAACAAAGTGTGTCTGACGCCCTGTTTTGAGCCAAGTGTAAACTAGCCCTAAGGAGCTTTTCACTCAGGAGTCTTTGCCCAAGCCCCTTCCTTCTCTTTACCTGGCGTTACTTAGTCTTGCATCCCCCAAGATGGATAGGTTTTGGGAAGCATGGAAGGCTGACATTCCCTCTCTGGACAGGGAAGACTGGGAGGATTGTTTAAAGCGGTTGTATCCCCTAATTTGTGATTTTTACCTACAGGTAAGCCTTTAACCTATTCTCTTCTGAGTCATTGTAAAATGACGTCGGCGGGAACCCTTCCTCGAGCCGGGACAACGTCATATGACGTCTTTCCCTTCTCGCCGCTGCTGCAGGCCCCTGGGGGCACACAGCGCGATGATCGCAAATCGAACGTGTCCCTTGGGACACAGCCCCCCTGATCAGGGTAAAGAGCCAATGAAATTGGCTCTTTACCACGTGACCGGCTGTGTCCAATCACAGCCGGTCACTACCGACATCAGCGTGCAGTGTCCAATCACAGCTGGTCACATGATGTAAACAAACCGTGTTTACGAGCTGTTACCAGGTTCTCCCTGTCACACACCGATCGTGTGTGAGAGGGAGATTGCGGTAGCAGCTTGTTACCGCCTAGTGTACACACCAAGCACACGGATCCCCCCCATAATAAAGAGGACCTGTCACCACCCCATCAAAGTACCTGTCACAGCCCATCAGAGTACCTGTCATCTGTCCATCAAAGTACCTGAGTACCTGTCACCTGTCCATCAAAGTACTCGAGTACCTGTCACAGCCCATCAAAGTCCCCGAGTACCTGTCACCAGACCATCAAAGTACTCGAGTACCTGTCACCAACCCATCTGAGTACCCGAGTACCTGTCACCATTCCATCTTAGTACCCGAGTACCTTTCACCATCCCATCTGAGTACCCGAGTACCTGTCACCAACCCATCTGAGTACCAGAGTACTTGTCACCAGCCCATCTGAGTACCTGTCACCAACCCATCAGAGTAGCCGAGTACCTGTCACCAGCCCATTTGAGTACTCGCGTACCTGTCACCAGCCCATTTGAGTACTCGCGTACCTGTCACCAGCCCATCAGAATACCGAGTACTTGTCACCAGCCTATCTGATTACTTGGGTACCTGTCATCAACCCATCAGAGTACCCGAGTACCTGTCACCAGCCCATCAGAGTAACCAAGTACCTGTCACCAGCCCATCAGAGTATCCGAGTACCTGTCACCAGCCCATCAGAGTACCCAAGTACCTGTCACCTGCCCATCAGAGCACCCAAGTACCTGTCAACTGCCCATCAGAGAACCTGAGTACCTGTCAACAGACCATCACTGTACCCGAGTACCTGTCACATGCCCATCTGAGTACCCAAGTACCTGTCACCAGCCCATCAGAGTACCCAAATACCTGTCACCTGCCCATCAGAGCACCCAAGTACCTGTCTCCAGCCCATCAAAGTACCCGAGTACCTATTTGCAGCCCTTCAGAATACCTGAGTACCTATCTGCAGCCCATCAGCGTACCCGAGTACCTATCTGCAGCCCATGCCTCATAGAATATACTTCAGGTGTTTGCTTTCCAAAATGGGGTCATTTTGGGGGTAATTCCACTGTCCTGGTGCTCCAAGGCCTTCAAAAATGTGATAGATATGAATGAAATGTTATGTGTAATTTATGCTCCTAGAACGCATGACGGTGCTCCCTGCATGTTCGGCCTCTGTATGTGGCCAGGGTGTGAAAAAGTCTCACACATGTGGTATCGCCATACTCGGGACGAGTAGCAGAATATATTTTGGGGGTTGATTTTTGCTATGTACATGCTATGTGTTATAAATATCTTATAAATTGACCATTTTGAGTAAAAATAAAAGCATTTTCATTTTCTTTCCATGTTTTTCAAAGACTTGTGGAAAAAAATGAACCATTCAAAAGACTCATAATGCCTCATAGAATATACGTTGGGGTGTTTGCTTTACCAAATTGGGTCACTTTGTGGGTAATTCCATTGTCCTGGTGCTCCAGGGCCTTCAAAATTGTAATAGGTCGTTAGGAAATTAGATGTGACATTTCTGCTCCTAGAATGCCTGATGGTGCTCCTTGCATGTTGGACCCCTCTATGTGGCCAGGCTGTGAAAAGGTCTCACACCTGTGGTATCGCCATACTCGGGACGAGTGGCAGAATATATTTTGAGGGGTTATTTTTGCTATATACATGTTATGTGCTCGAAATATCATATAAGTTGACCACTTTGTGAAAAAAAATATGTTTTTATTTTCTTTCCACGTTTTGCGAAGACTTATGGAAATAAATGAACCGTACAAAAGACTCATAATGCCTCATAGAATATACGTTGGGATGTTTGCTTTTCAAAATAAGTTCATTTTGTAGGTAATTCTATAGTCCTGGTGCTCCAGGGCCTTCAAAAATGTAAATAGGTGGTTAGGAAATCATATGTGTAATTTATGCTTCTAGAACACCTGACGGTGTTCCCTGCATGTTGGACCTCTCTATGTGGCCAGGCTGTGTAAAGGTCTCATACATGTGGCATCACCATACTCAGGATAAGTAGCAGAATATATTTTGGGGGGTAATTTTTGCTTTGTACATGCTATGTGTTAGAAATATCTTATAAATTGACCACTTTGTGTAAAAATAAAAGCGTTTTCATTTTCTTTCCATGTATTTCAAAGACTTGGGGAAAAAAATGAACCATTCAAAAGACATAAAATGCCTCATAGATTATACGTTGGGGTGTTTGCTTTCCAAAATGGGGTAATTTTGTGGATAATTCCATTGTCCTGGTGCTCCAGGGCCTTCAAAAATGTAATAGGTCGTTAGGAAATTAGATGTGAAAATTCTGCTCTTAGAAAGCCTGACGGTGCTCCCTGCATGTTGGACCTCTCTATGTGGCAAGGCTGTGAAAAAGTCTCACACATGTGGTATCCCCATACTCTGGGCGAGTAGCAGAATGTATTTTGGGGTGTAATTGAAGTATGCATATGCTGTGTGTGATAAATAACTTGTTGTTATGACAATTTTGTGGAAAAAAAAAAAATAATAATTTCTTAATTTTCCCAAGAATTGTGGGAAAAAAGTACAACTTCAAAAAACTCGCCATGCCTCTTACTAAATACCTTGGAATGTCTACTTTTCAAAATGGGGTAATTTGGAAATATAATGAAGTGTGGCGAGCCTGGCTAGCTGAGTCCTCAACGGCATGAGTCAGGGTGACTCTGGCGTGTTGTCTCGCCTCCCCCTGGGGATTGAGCCCGGCGGGAGGGGTCTGAGATGCTGCCTGGGGGAAGGGCTTGTGCGGGTCCGGACGGGGGGGCTCTCTGTGGGCACGAGTGGGGAGTGGCACCATTTCATGACCGGGGACATCTGGCTTCAGTATATGTTATTGAAGTAATTGAACCTGTACAGGCTTATGTAATATACGAGACAGCTTTTGTTATTTGTAAGTGTTGTGACGGTTGCCACTTTATGTATGTGTTTATGGAAAAATTAAATAGAATTAAAAAAAAGGGGGGTAATTTAGGGGTATTTGTACTTTCCTGACATTTCAGGGTCTCAAGAAATGAGATCGGCCATCAGTGCATCAGGTGTGATCAATTTTCAATGATTGGCACCATAGCTTGTAGACTCTATAACTTTCACACAGACCAAATAATATACACTTATTAGAGTAATTTTTACCAAAGATAGGTAGCAGTATAAGTTTTGGCCAAAATTTATAAACAAAAATTACTTGTTTGCAAAATTTCATCACAGAAACTAAAAAAAAAGTGTTTTTTTTTTCAAAATGTTCAATCACTTATGTCGCAAAAAATAAAGAGGGGTTATTAAATACCACCAAAAGAAAGCTCTATTTGTGTGAAAAAAATGATAAAAATTTTGTTTGGGTACAACGTAGCATTAGAGAGTAATTGTCATTCAAAGTGTGAGAGCGCTGAAAGCTGAAAATTGGTCTGGGCAGGAAGGGGGTATAAACGTCCTGTATTGAAGTGGTTAATAAGGCCTATAATAAGGCTTACCTGTAGGTAAAATGAATATCTCCTAAACCTGCATGGTTTAGGAGATATTCGCCCTGCATGCAGCCGCTGACGTCCCGGCGCATAGCGCCAGACCTTGCGGAAAGACGGGCTCCAGCCACCTGGAAAAATCCCCTGAGGGAAAATGTCAGCTCTCTCTGCGGTGACCGGGCAGGCCTGTCAGATCTTTGTTCTGAGGTAAGTATTTCATAATGAGCTAGTATGCATGCATACTAGCTCATCATGCCTTTGCCTTACAGGTTTTTTTTTGTTTTTTGTTTTTTAACCACTTCAGATCCGCGCTATTGCCAAAATACGGCTCCAGCGCGGATCTGAAATGCCGGGAGGACGTCCATGGACGTCCTCCACTGCGCATGCTCCAGCGCGCCCCCTGGCGGCAGCGGCGGCGCGTGCGCGCCGCGAGCGTGCCCGTGGGTCGGGCGGACTCGATGTCCGCCCGAGACCCGCCGATCTCTTTTAGGAGCCTCAGAACGGGGAACCGCCGTTGTAAACACGGCGGTTCCCCGTTCTGTGAGAGGGGGACAAGCAGATCTACTGATCCCTGTCACTGAGATCAGTTAGATGTGTTATGTCCCGGCCAGCCCTGCCCCCCACAGTTAGAACACAGCCAGGGAACATATTTAACCCCTTCACTGACTCCTGCAGGTTAACCCCTTCACTGCCAATGACATTTATACAGTAATCAGTGGACATTTAAATTTCTGATCGCTGTATAAATGTCATTGGTCCCAAAAATGTGTAAAAAATGTCCGACATGTCCGCCCCAATATCGCAGTCCCAATAAAAATCGCAGATCGCCGCCATTACTAGTAAAAAAAAAAATAATAATAAAAACGCCAGAAATCAATTCCCAGTTTGTAGACGCGATAACTTTTGCGCAAACCAATCAATATACGCCGATTGCAATTTTTTTTTGACCAAAAATATGTAGAAGAATATAAATCGGCCAAAACTGATGAATAATTTTTTTAATGGATTTGTACTTTAGCAAAAAGTAAAAAATATTGTTCTTTTTTGCAAAATTGTCGCTCATTTTTTGTTTATAGCGGCGATCAGAAATGACGCAGAGGGGATCAAATACCACCAAAAGAAAGCTCTATTTGTGGGGGAAAAAGGACGCAAATTTTATTTGGGTACAACGTTGCACGACCGCGTAATTGTCATTCAAAATGCGACAGCGCTGAAAGCCAAAAATTGGTCTGGGCAGGAGGGGGGTTTAAGTGCCTGGTAAGGAAGGGGTTAAGCATACCACTACTTTAAGGACAGCTCTAAGCTAGTTATCTCCTCTAGGGACAGACTAGTTCAAACCAAATTTTTGCATAGGGTACACTACACTCCCCAGAGATTGCACAGAATCTACCATCAAAGGTCTCCTAACTGCCACTCAGATATTTCCACATGTTCTGGAATTGCCCTAAAGTGCACAGCTTTGTCTTTGATCTTTTTAATGTCAGTCTTCAACTGTCCCTTTCGTTGCCTCCAGAGTTGGTGCTTTTGGGCGTAGAAGACGATGAGCAAAGACCTATGGCTGCTAACTACTAATTCCTAGTCTGGGTTTGTGCATTTACAATCCTTCTCATTTTCAGGGAATTCCTTTTGTCTATAATGTTTTCTTATTCTCGGCTTTACCATAAATGACCGTGGCTGTATATTGTTGTGACTACTTGTACCACCCTGTCATATGCTGTACATGCCTATGTTCTCAATAAACTACCATTTTGGTTGTTAAGGCCTCATACACACGGGCGTATCTTAAAAATAAATCAGCGTTTTTCTGCGTTAGTGAGCGTCGGCGTCAATAGGTGTTTTAAAAAAAAAAATCAGCTCTCTGCTATTTTTCAACCTAAAAAGTCGGCGTCAAAAAACGCCGGTTAACGCCGGTACGGCATTAGTGGGTGTTAGTGAGCGTTGTGCGGCGTCGGCGTCAAAAAACGCCAAAACATTATAGCCTCAGAACGCGCTGGCCGCGGATTCTACTTTCAGCTCACTAACGCCGATGCCTTCTACAGCTCAAAAACGTCTGCGTTTTTATGGGGTCATTGACTAACATGGAGAGCTGCAAAAAACACTGGCATCAAAAAACGTCCGTGTGTATGAGGCCTTAAAGTGCCCTTAAAGTGATACTAAAGGTTTGTTTAGAAAAAAAATAAAAAATAACAAACATGTTATACTTACCTGCTCTGTGCAAGGGTAGCCCCGATCCTTCTTTTCTGGGGTCCCCTGGCGGTGCTTCTGGCTCCTCCTCTTCACCAGGTGCCCCCTTGGAGAAGCGCTTTCCCTGGGGGCATGCTTCTGAGTCCTGCTGCTTCATCCATTGACACAGACAGCAGGACTCCAGGACTCGGCCCCGTCACTGGATTAGATTGACAGCAGCGGGAGCCAATGGCTCCTGCTGCTATCAATCTATCCAATGAGGACCGAGCCAGCGGCTGGAGCTCCTGCGCTCGCCCCCGATGCTGGAACGATCGGGTTCAGGTAAGTAAAAGGGGGGCTCTGGGGGCAGCTGTAGTACCGGAGGTTTTTCACCTTAATGCATAGAATGCATTTAGATGAAAAACCTTGAGACTGTACAACCACTTTACCCACATGCCGACCGTCAACCGCAGGTTGACGGCGACAAGATGGCTCTCCTGGGCAAACCGCCATCATCTGACGGCGGCTGCCAGATCGCGCACTGTGAGCGCACCGCCGGGGGCGCGCTCCGCCGGGGCGCGCTCGTGCGCTCACTGTGTCCGGGGAGGGCCAGGGAGTGGGTGTGGCGGACTCAATCTCCGCCGGCTACCCGCGATGCCCCCCCCCCCGAAGTGAAAGAACGGAGGTCCGTGTAAGTAAACACGGACCTCCGTTCTGTTAGAGGGGGAAGGGAGTGATCACAGCCTTCCTCTACATGGAAGCTGTGATCACTCCCCTCCCCCTGACAGTCAAACACTAAGACAGTTAGAACACGCCCAGGGAACACAGTTAACCCTTATAGCGCCCCCCTGCAGGTTAACCCCTTCACTGCCAATGGCATTAACACAGTAATCAGTGCATTTTTATAGCACTGATCGCTGTATAAATACCAATGGTCCCAAAAAAGTGTCAAAATGTTCCGACATGCCCGTTGCAATATCGCAGTACCGCTAAAAATCGCAGATCGTCGCCATTACTAGTAAAAAATAAAAACCCCAGAAATGAATTCTCATCATCCGTAAACGCGGCAACTTTTGTGCAAACCAATCAATAAACGCCGATTGCGATTTTTTTTAATCACAAATATGAGGAAGAATATAAATCGGCCAAAACCGATGAAAAAAAATGTTTTTTTATATATTTTTTTTAATTTGTATTTTAGCAAAAAGTAAGAAATGTTGTTTTTTTTTGCAAAATTGGCGCTCTTCTTTTGTATATAGCGGCGATCAGAAATGACGCAGCGGTGATCAGAAATACCACCAAAAGAAAGCTCTATTTGTGGGAAAAAAAGGATGCAAATTTTGTTTGGGTACAACGTCGCACGACCACGCAATTGTCAGTTAAAGCGACGCAGTGCCGAATCGCAAAAAGGGCTCTGGTCAGGAAGGGGGCAAATCCTTCCAGGGCTGAAGTGGTTAAAGAATGCTCACTCACTGGAAAGTGATGGCCTCATATCACATAAAGCATCTTGTATAGGTCTGTGTGAGGCAATGTCCACTCAGAGAGATCTTTATCCCCCCTCCCCCATTCTAAAGCCTTATACACACGTGACAACGATCGTACTTACTATCGTCTCAAGTCGTATGTTGGATAATGTAACTTGCATACTGACTGCACTACACGATCGTACGAGCACAGAAAGAACGTTCAGGTGCATGTAATTAGCATCCGGCCGTTCCTGACTTCTGAGCATGCGTGTTTTGCACAATACAACTTGTTGTACCAACTGCTCTGTACACACGATACAACGGTCGTATGAGCGCTTGTTGGTACGACCAAGTTTTCTAGTCTGCTCATACAACTCCCTTGTACGACCGTCGTATGTCGGCTGTTCTAATCGCGCATAAGAACGATAGATTTCGCATACAATGGTCGTTCATACGATCTGTTGTATACGATCGTCGTCCTGTGTGTACGAGGCTTTAAACTTACTATATCTCAACTCATGATATATTAGTTGGTCCAGAGCTTAGAAAATGAGCAGAAGCTCAGCTGACTTCCATCATCCAATTAGGTGCAAGTAAAAATGCTGTGTTTTTTTTAATTTTCTTTGCATGTGAGTTTACTAAGCTGTGGAGCAACTGCACTTCCAGAGTGCAACTACACTTTGCAAAGTGCACAGTCTATATTCCTTTAGTAAATCAATCCTATAGTCTCATTTATCCAAGCTGTAAAAAATATCCATAATTTTACTAAATTGTATGTAAAACAAAACTTTTGGAAGAGGTTAGAACCACTATCAGGTTTTTAATGGTGTGTGGTATAAACATTCATGTAAAATGCACTTTTAAACATGCCTTTAACCACCTCCCACCCGGCCACTATATATATATACGGCCGGGTGGGAGCTTCCCCGTTCTGACAGTACGTGTATGAACGTCCTGCAGAATGGGAACTCGCAGCGCAGCCACGCGGCACGCTGCGGCTCGATCCTGTGATCATTATGATCACAAGATCCAGCCGAGCAGAGATTGGGATATGGGCGCAGTGATTGGCCCTCCCGATCATGTGACAGCTGTGTCCAATCACGGCCTTCACATTGTAAACAGAGACGAACGTCTCTGTGACAGTTCTCCCCCCGCCGAGCTCAGTGAGAGTTCAGTGCGGGGGGAGGGGGGAATCTGCAGCTCTGTGACAGCTCTCTGCATGGTGAGGATTTCATGCAGAAAGCTGTCACAGATCGCCCCCCACACAGTGCACCAAGCACACTGATACCCCTGTCCCCATACACATAAGCGTCCCCATAAAACAGCCCCCAAAACATCTGTATGTCCCCCATCACATCTGTCACCATACACAAACCATCTGTATGTCCCCGTCACATCTGTCACCATACACAAAACATCTGTATGTCCCCGTCACATCTGTCACCATACACAAAACATCTGTATGTCCCCAAACATCTGTCTGTCCGCCAACACCAAATAAACCCAGATTTGGGTTATTTTTACCAAAAAAATGTAGCAGTATCATTTTTGGTCAAAATTTATGAAGAGAAATTACTTATTTGCAAAATTTTATAACAGAAACAAAGAAAAATGCATTGTTTTTGAAAAATGTCAGTCTTTTTTAATTTATAGCGCAAAAAATAAAAAAACCCAGGGGTGATTAAATACCACCAAAAGAAAGCTCTATTTGTGTGAAAAAAATAATAAAAATTTCACATGGGTGCAGTGTCGCATGACCGCGCAATTGTCATTCAAACTGCAACAGCGCTGAAAGCTGAAAATTTTCATGCAAATATCACAATGTGTAAATACCACCAATTGCAATTTTAAAAAAACCCACCTTCTGTGAATTATAAGCACACAAAACTCAAAATATTTAAAACTAAACTATCAAATCTGTCCATCCAATATTTAATATTATCATCTTGACTCTTCTGTGCATGTGAAACCACTTCCATGAATTGCTTGTGACAAGGTATTGAAATTTCCAATAGCTTTGTGTATCCACCACCCCAATGAGATCACACACTCTTTCTAAGCAGTAGTCTCCTGATGTGTTTTGTTCAATTCCGAATTCTCCACAACTTCACTTTTACCGCATGCTTTTCAAAACTCATAAAAAAAACATTACTCTCCCAATAGTGTTTTATTGTAAAAACTATTTAGTTACATTAATTTTATTGGAGTACAATTAGTACTCTGTCAGTTGCAAAACGCTAAAAGGAATCCTTCTATAAAGAATAAATATTATTCTAATGGGCGATTCCTCTTTTGCTATCTGATACAGAAATCAGATATCTGATAAAATACAAATCTGATACAGATAACTTTATTTTTTATTGAATTTGGAATGACATAAATGTTCTGGCTGATATCATAACATCTACATGCATAGAATGAAATATAAACTTGTAAAAAAAACTCCCTTCAAAGCTATTGTACAGTATGTTCCTTATAAATATCTCTTATCATACTGTGTCTACAGTACAGTATTTGCAGTATCACATACAATACTTACATAGGTAAGTTGCGCCCCCCCCCCCCCCAGGGCCGGCTCTACCACTAGGCGGAGTAGGCGGCCGCCTAGGGCGCACTGCTGCCTAGGGCGCCTGGCCACTGTTGATCTGTCACTGGCTGCTCTGCATTGATTCATGTAAAAACTGACACTGTCTGACTGAGATAATGAGATTGTATTATCACATGCCATTTGCAAATGTATATAGAAATTGTGACTGATCTGCCAAATACCCCCTCCCCCCTCCATCCCACCCCCAGGTGAGGCTGTATTTGATTGGCACAGGTGAAGCTGTATTTGATGGCCACAGGTAAGGCTGTATTGATTGGCGCTGGTGAGGTTCTATTTGATGGGCACAGGTGAGGCTGTATTGATTGGCGCTGGTGAGGCTCTATTTGATGGGCACAGGTGAGGCTCTATTGATTGGCGCCGGTGAAGCTGTATTTGATGGGCACAGGTAAAGCTGTATTGATTGGCACTGGTGAGGCTCTATTTGATGGACACAGGTGAGGCTCTATTGATTGGCGCTGGTGAGGCTCTATTGGATGGGCACAGGTGAGGCTCTATTGATTGGCGCTGGTGAAGCTGTATTTGATGGGCACAGGTGAGGCTCTATTGATTGACGCTGGTGAAGCTGTATTTGATGGGCACAGGTAAAGCTGTATTGATTGGCACTGGTGAGGCTCTATTTGATGGACACAGGTGAGGCTCTATTGATTGGCGCTGGTGAGGCTCTATTTGATGGGCACAGGTGAGGCTCTATTGATTGGCGCTGGTGAAGCTGTATTTGATGGGCACAAGTGAGGCTCTATTGATTGGCGCTGGTGAGGCTCTATTTGATGGACACAGGTGAGGCTCTATTGATTGGCGCTGGTGAGGCTCTATTTGATGGGCACAGGTGAGGCTCTATTGATTGGCGCTGGTGAGGCTCTATTTGATGGGCACAGGTGAGGCTGTATTGATTGGCGCCGAAGCTGTATTTAATGGGCACAGGTGAGGCTGTTGATTGGCGCTGGTGAAGCTGTATTTGATGGGCACAGGTGAGGCTGTTGATTGGCACTGGTGAAGCTGTATTTGATGGATGCTGGTGAGACTGCATTTGATTGGCGCAGATCAGGATGGGCAGGGAAAATGGGTTGGAGTCGGGGGGTGGCAATATGAGGATTCGCCTAGGGTGTCAAAAAACCTTGCACCAGCCCTGCCCCCCCCACCCCCCCCCCCCCCCCACACACACACAAGCTACTTAGTATTGGGTTCTTTGTTCTTTGCCTCGAACAACCTTAGCCCCCTTTGACACACCTGGTTTCTTACATAAAGCACAAGTAGAAATGTCACACACAGCTATGTCCCAGTTTTATGGAGTAAGTACCAGACTGATTAAGTGCAAATAGAATAGATATAGAAGATAGATAGAGAAATGAGGGTGATATGTACAGATTGTAGGGTGGGAAAGAGGGGTGAAGAAAAGAGAGTTTGAGGAGAGAGGCTGCAATTGTGAAAAGGAGAGGTAAAGAGTGCATGTTTCAGAGAGAAAGGGGAGTTGATTTGGAAATTAGGTTACCTGTAGTCTGATGTTTTGTAATGTAGTTTGCTGCTAGTGTGCACTTTGTGCAAATCGCTGAAATGCAAGAGCAGAAGTGCTCACTTATTTATAGAACCCCACTTTTTTGGAAGAACCCCTCTGCAATGTTTTCCCCCGTAAGGAAAGCCTGGATTTATACTGTGATGGGTGTGGGTGGAATTGGACAATTAATCAATTAGGAGGTAATATTAGGCACAGAGCTATCACAGCAAACTTGTAACACTGCAATCAAAATGCAACAGGGCGAGGAGGGCAAGATTGTAAAGATAAGAGAAACCATAATTTAGGTAAAGCTTAAAAGCTAAATAAACATCAGAATGATATGAACATGGCTACCGATGTAGTTTAAACAGCAATGACAAAAGCAGATTACCAAAGACACATTTAAGCAGTCATTCAATGTTCAGTTTAAGGAAGATGAAGGTAGTATAAACACAGATTTACCATTGTTAAAAAGACATAGGCAAAGTCAGATAGCAATGTTTCAGTTTTTGGGTGGAGTGGTCAGCAAGGCAGGCATACCATTGTTAAAAAAAAACATAGGCAAAGGCAGATAGCAATGTTTCAGTTTTTGGGTGGAGTGGTCAGCAAGGCAGACATACCATTGTTAAAAAGACATAGGCAAAGGCATATAACAATGTTTCAGTTTTTGGGTGGAGTGGTCAGCAAGGCAGACATACCCGTGAAGAGAGAGAAGCAGCATTCAGATGGATGATGCAAGAGCAGAAGTGCCCACTTAATTAAAGAACCCCACTTTTTTGGAAGAACCCCTCTGCATATGTAACCCCCTGCAATGAGAAATATGATGAATATGCTACAGGTCCCCTAACCAGAGGGAAGAAGGGGAGGCTGACCTCCTGTCAGAGTTTGGAACTGCGGCAAAGATGGGAAGTGTCATTATAATGGGGGATTTTAATTATCCAGATATAGACTGGGCAGAAGGTACTGCACACTCAGCTAAGGCTTAACATGTCCTAAATGTCCTGCAGGACAATTTCATGGGTCAGATGGTAAATGCACCAACTAGAAAAAAAGCATTATTATACCTTCTGATTACTAACAATACAGACCTGATCACAGACGTGGAAGTAATGGCAATCTAGGAAATAGCGATCACATGTGAATTCATTTCAGTGTAAGTCACACAAATAGGAAACATAAGGGGAGTACAAAGACACTAAATTTTAAGAGAGCCAACTTCCATAATCTATGCTCCTTGCTGGAAGATGTTAATTGGGATAAAATTCTAGGAGCAAAGAATGCGGAGGAAAAATGGGAGTGCTTCAAGGACATACTAAACAAAGGTTAGTATTAGCCAGTGTATTCCAATAGTAAATAAGTTTAGAAGAGCTAATAAAAAACCAGGGTGTCTTAACTCCAACGTAAAAGCACATACAAATGCAAAGGAGAAGGCCTTCAAAAAATACAAGGCTGAGGGGTCTCTGTTGGCACTCCAGCTTTATAAGGTATGCAATAAGGAATGTAAGGGTGCAATCAGCATGGCTAAAATAGAGCATGAAAGACACATAGCTGAGGAAAGTAAAAAGAATCCCAAGAAATTCTTTAAGTATATATATTGTAAGAGAGAGGGGTCAGATCAAATTTACCCCATAAAAAAATGATGATGGGAATCTAGTTACCAAGGATGAAGAGGTGGCATAGGTGTTAAACTCATTTTTTCCTCAGTATTCACAAAGGAAACAGGCATCTCAAGTATTCGAAACTACAATGTAGGACCTGGCGACACATCACAGGAAGCACCCTCATGGCTAACTGAGGATCAAATTAGGAACAGACTTGAAAAACTTAACATTAATAAGTCACTGGGACCATCCCTGAAAACTACAGGCCAGTTAGCTTAACATCAATAATATGCAAGCTCTTGGAGGGAATAATAAGGGGTTATATACAAGATTATTTTAAGGAAAATGGTATCATTAGAAGTAATCAGCATGGTTTCATGAAGAATTGCTCATGCTAAACCAATCTATTAACCTTCTATGAGGAGGTGAGCTGCCATCTAGATAAAGGAAGGCCCGTTGATGTGGTTTATACAGATTTTGCAAAAGCATTTGATACAGTTCCACATATATGCTTAATGTACCAACTAAGGTCTGTCGGCATGGATCAAGGGGTGAGTACCTGGATTGAAAACTGGTTACAGGGGAGAGTCCAGAGGGTGGGGATAAACGGGGAGTACTCGTAATGGTCTGGTGTGGAAAGTGGGGTCCCCCAGGGATCTGTCCTGGGACCAATCCTATTCAATTTATCCATAAACGATCTGGAGGATGGGGCTAATATCTCAATCTCAATATTTGCAGATGATACCAAGCTAAGCAGGGTAATAATTTCTCCACAGGATGAGGAAACCTTACAAGAAGATCTGAACAAATTAAAGGGGTGGGCAGATAAGTGGCAAATAAGGTTTAATGTAGAAAAATGCAAAATAATGCATTTGGGTACCAAGAATATGAACACAAACTACTCACTAGGGGGAGAGCCATTGGGGGAATCTAGGATGGAAAAGTATCTAGGGTTCCTAGTAGAAAACAGGCTCAGCAATGACATGCAATGCAAAGCCAACAAAATATTGGCATGCATCAAAAAGGGGATAAACTTCAGGGATAAATCAATAATTCTCCCCCTCTACAAGTCTCTGGTGAAGCTGCACCTGGAGTATGCCGTCCAGTTCTGGGCACCAGTCCTCAGGAAGGATGTTCTGGAACTAGAAAGGGTTCAGAGAAGGGAAACAAAGCTAATTAAGGGACTGAAGGACCTTAGTTATGAGGAAAGATTACGAGAACTGAACTTATTCTCTCTGGACAAGAGACGCTTGAGAGGGGATATAATTTCAATGTACAAATACTGTACTGGTGATCCCACAATAGGGACAAAGCTATTCCATGCAAGGGAGCACACAAGGACACGAGGTCATTAATTAAAAATAGAGGAAAAGCAGTGTAACCTTAAGCTGTATAGAGGGTTCTTTACAGTAAGAGCAGTAAGGATGTGGAATTCTCTTCCACAAACAGTGGTTTCAGCTGGGAGCATAGATAATTAAAAAAAACTATTAGATGGGCACCTAAGGGACCACAACATTGAAGGATATACAATGTAATACTGACATAAAATCACACACATAGGTTGGACTTGATGAGTCTTTTTTTCAACCTCCCTAACTATGTAACTATGTGTACCCACTCTTGTTGCCAGCGGTTTAGACATTAATGGCTTTATGTTGAGTTATTTTGAGGGGACAGCCAATGTACATTGTTATACAAGCTGTACACTCACTACTTTACATTGTAGCACTGTTTCTTCAGTGTTGTCACATGAAAAGCTATAATAAAATATTTAAAAAAATGTGAGGGGTGTACTCACTTTTGTGAGATACTGTATATATATATTACTAAAGAGGTAGTGTTGGGCCCCAGTCTTTAACCGCTTCCCGCCCGGCCTATTAACAAATGACGTCCGGGCGGGTGGTTCATTATCCTGACTGGACGTCTATTGATGTCCTCAGGATAATCCGCGATTGTGCGCCTGCGGGGGCACGCATTGCGGCGATCGGTGGTGCCTTGGGTCAGTCTGACCCACCTCATTATCGACCGAGGTAAAAGGCTTCCATCGGAAGCCTGCTACCATGTGATCAGCCGTGACCAATCACGGCTGATCACAGTGTAAATAGGAAGAGCCGTTTATCGGCTTTCCCTCTGCTCAGGTCTGCAGACCTGAGCAGTGGAGAGCCGATCGGCTGCTCTCCTGAGGGGGGGCTGCGCTGAACGTTTATCAGCGCAGCCCCCCTCAGGATCACCCCAGTGGACCACCAGGGAGCCCCCCCCCCCCCGGACACCATGAGGAGGCCACCCAGGACCACCAGGGAGTCCCTACTAGACCACCAGGTAAGGGCAATACAGTGCACTGTAGGGATGACACTGTGCCCATATATGATGCCTGCCAGTGCCATCCCTAACAGTGCTAAATGCACCAGTGCCCACCAGTGACACCTATCAGTGCCCACCTGTGCCACCTATCAGTGCCCAGTGCCACCTTTCAGTGCTGCCTATGAGAGTACATCAGTGCCGCATATCAGTGCCACGTATCAGTGTTGCTTATGAGTGCCGCCCATCAGTGCTGCATATGTTCCCCATCATCAGTGCAACCTTATCAGTGCCACCTCGTCAGTGCCAATCTGTACTGCCTCCTCAGTGCCTGTCAGTCTAGCCTCATCAGTGCCCATCAGTGTAGCCACGTCAGTGCCCTTCAGTGAAGAAGAAAATGTACTTATACAAAGTTTTGTGACAGAAACAAAGAAAAAATATTTTTTTTTCACAATTTTCGGTCTTTTTTTATTTATAGCGCAAAAAATAAAAA
>BLSH010541852.1:220797-238348 GCA_018402905.1 Glandirana rugosa
TTAAATCGGGGTACATAGTGGACTTTATGGACCGACTAGGACGGACCAAAACGGGAGGGGGGACATTTGTCTGACACATATGGTATTGACGACTCGGGACTGTGACACCAGTCAAATGTACGGAGACAGCAGACGTCTGTTTTTATAAGCCCCCCCCCCTGTGGGATTATTTGCGCACCACGACGACATTCTGGAGTGTTTGTTTTTTCTGTGTACAATGTCGCGTGTGTACTATGAATGAGGACGTTCCGACAAGTTTTCGTAGATTTCGTAGATTTGTATATTTCGTTTTTGTTACGTTGTTATGCCCCTAAACCAGTGTGATATGACACCAGCCATTGGATGGTTTGACAGTTTGGTTTAGAGCACAACCAATGGGAGTGTTACATTTTCGGCACATGCCGGAAATGTGACTGGTTTTTAACCTGTTAAATGCATGGGTTTACTACCGCTTTAAGCACTTCATGGCCATTTAGTGTGACCAAATCCCCGTATTGTTGCATTGTTTTTGCTTTATATGTTTAGATGCTTTAGATGCTTTTGAACAGCCTTGCAGGAGTAAGTATCATGTGTGCGCTGTAACATGTGTCTTTTTTGTTTGTGAGGTCTTACAGCAGCACCACGCGTTTATTAGGGTGTCCCCCCCCCCGAATATTTTTGTCTGCAGACGACAGAGGCATGTAAACTGACCACAGTGTCAGGGCTCAGCAGTTATGGTATACACAGTCTGTTTACAGGGGGGAGGGCAAAACCAGGCAGGATCAGCCAGGTATTTCAGGTGATACATGGGGCTAAATTACACAGCACAAACACGATCCATTTTTAAATTTTTTTAGGGTAACAAACACTTTAAGTCTGAAGAAAGCACATAGGGAGCAACATTAGCATGGTGTCCTAAATCTAACAAATAATATAGCTAACCCTTACATCTAATGAATATAACTGATAAAGCAGTTCATATCTACATCCATATTCAGACCATTAGGTGACAGGGTCTTAAGAGTCTATATGCATCTCATTTCAGGCTGGGAAATGGTCCTCGCCAGACTACTACATCTTCAACCTACCTTTACTTTTTGTATACCCCAGAACTCTAAACCCTTGGGATCACGATTATGTTGTTTGTGCAGACACATTATGATTCTTATATCTTCTCTGTATATTGTAAATATGTTCTCTCTACCAGTGAATGGGTGGTTCTACCTACATATTGGTACCCACATAGGCACTGCAATCAATAAATCTCCCTTGTGTGTTACAAGACATATATTGATCTAAATCATGTCTTTATCTAGCTGCTTGTACTGTACATTAAAATCAGTAATGAATCTGTCATCACCCTTATTATTTTCAACCCTATCTATTATCTTATCTCGTATGTGTTATCTCTTATCAACTCTTCTCTGTTCAGGCTGTTTACTCTTTGTAGCGCTTTCTCTAAAGCTGTGTATTCACTAGTAGAATTTTGAATGAAAGTTCGAATGTCGTCCAAAAGTTTTAAATTGCTTTAAATATTCGATTTTGGAACGAATGGACTTTACCGAACTAAAACTACATGCAGTGTTACAAATTGCTACATTCTAGAAAAACTTTCCATCCTGATCCTTCAAATTTTCTCAACACTGTGGTAGAAAATGAATGTCGATTTGACTCCACTAATGATTAGAAAAATGAAAGAATGTTCTTACAACAAAGAATGTCAAACAAAGTTATACTCGTGTGTACCCAGCTTTACACTTTTCTTCTATATAATTTATTTTCAAACCTTTCCTTTAATACCCCTACTTTTTCTAAAAACTCTTATTTTCTGGTATAGATTCTGCTCATGATGATGACAACTCTTTACTGATATACTGTATATCCATTCCTGTCAGTGGGTTTAACTAATGTTTTGGTCTGAAGATTACCCATCTGGACCCTAATTGCAAGATCCAGAAAAATCACATTTACCTTATTTATATCCCATGGCAATTTTATACCATATTTTTTTTATATAGGTCTCTTTCAAAAAAGCACAAAGACTTTTCATCTCAAAATCAACAAAATATCATCAATGTAGCGCTTGTATATGAACAGTTGTTCCCAACTGTCTGTGTACAAATTTGCTAGACTCTTAGAAATCTTTGCTTCCATAGCATCTCTCGCCTGCTGAGAATAAAATTCCCCATCATACAAAAAAAAAAAAAAAATATGCCTTAAAAATGCCATAAATTGGGCACCTATCCTTGATGCCATGACTGGAGACATTAACTTTTGATGCTTGGTGGGTGACTTAGACTAGCTCACATATGGAGTGGTAAGTGGCAACTTCTTAGTAAAGCATGTCCCCCAACAGACCAATTAGTATGTGTCCTGCTAACCATGCTGTTTTGATAGTTTTCTCTCATAATACTCAAGGACTGAACTCTGCTGTTAAAAGGTGTGCAGTCTTTCAGTATTATCACTCCCAAAGACAAAGACACTTTTATTCTCTGGACAATGGGGTTTCTGTAATCTACTTCTCTTTCAAAGCGGTCGTACGATAATCGGATCGTTAGTACAGAGCTTTCGAAAGCCGATCACGACAGTTCATCCGATGTTTTCCGTCCGGACAAGATCGGACATGCAGGAAAAATTTTCTCGCACGGTGCCCGATCGTACGATTTTCGTTTCATCAGTACAGCTGTCGTTCAAAAATGCAATACAAATACACTGCACACATCACATCGCGTCTGATTTTTTATTCTGTTGTGCAAGAATTTTCGTGACTAAAGTAAACTCTTCCGATTCGATCTGAGATTAGCATGCGAAAAAAAAGGACAATCTGTCGTCTGATTTTCGGATCGTGTGTACGGGGCATAAGGCAGTGGTTCTCAACTCCGGTCCTCAGGACCCACCTGAGCAGCAAATGATATCACCTGTGATGCATTTCAGTTATCCTGCAAACCTGGCCTGTTAGTGGGTCCCGAGGACAGGAGTTGAGAACCCCTGTTCTAAGGCCTCATGCACACAGGATGTTTTTTGACTGTTTTACAGCAGCTGTTTTTAGTGATATCTGTTTGACAAGCCTTGGACACATGCAAACATGGTTCAGATAAACAATATACTGTACATATTACTTTCTATTGACCCAGAACAATCTAACCTTGTCTATTCAATCACATGCCATTGTCTCAGCTCTGGGAAAGATAAACAAGACACAATCCATAAAAATGAGCTGTTTGGAAGGTATCTACAGATGAGTTTGGATCTGGTCTATCTACCAAAATATTCAGATAAAATAAGTCAGTTTAATGGACTCTATATTGCAGATTATAAGGTTGCGACCTTATGACGCTGTTGTAATATACATCTACACTATATTACCAAAAGTATTGGGACACCTGCTTTTACATGCACATGAACTTTAATGGCATCCCAGTCTAAGGCTCGATTCACATCAATGCATTTTGCTTTTCAGGGTTTTTGCACTGTTTTTTGCTGTGCTTTCCACGTTTTTTTTATCCGAGATATTGCAGAGATTTTACCGCGATTTTGCTGTGATTTGCATTTTTTTATATTTAATTTATTTATAATTTTTTTTTTTTTTTTGTGGGAATTTTTTGTTGCTAGGCAGATTTAAAATGCAAAATTGCAGCAAAATCGCTGTAAAAACACTGTAAAAATGCAGCACTTGCATTTTTCTTGCATGCCCATTGAAGTCTATTACATGCAAAACGCTTCTTTTTGCATGAAAAAAAGTCCCCGACCCTTTCCAAAAACGCAGAGGCACAAAAAAGCATTGATGGGAACATGTTCCATAGGAACCTATGTTAATAAAATTCCCTGCATTCCTGCAAACTGCATCAAAAAACGCACTCGTGTGAATGGAGCCTTAGTCCGTAGGGTTCAATATTGAGTTGGCAACCCTTTGCAGCTATTATTGTTACTATTATTATTATACAGGATTAATATAGCGCCAGCAGTTTGCGCAGAGCTTTACAAAAATGAAGGCAGACAGTACAGTTAAATAGCTATAACAGCTTCAACTCTTTTGGGAAGGCTGTCCACAAGGTTTAGGAGTGTCTATGGGAATGGTTGACCATTCTTCCAGAAGTGCATTTGTGAGATCAGGCACTGATGTTGGAAGAGAAGGCCTGGCTCGCAGTATATGCTCTAATTCATCCCAAAGGCATTCTATCGGGTTGAGGTCAGGACTCGGCACTGCACCATAAATGATCCTTGGCTGCTGGAGACTCCTGCCATCAGAGTTGGACTCATCCATCGGCTGCAGTGCTATCTATGTGAGGACTGAGGAGGCACACAGGCAGCAGCTACCAGACAAGAACAGCGGTGGTAAGATTTTACAGAATCATAGATGTTCACCATCTCTTGCTGTCTCCTTTACCATGTCCTTATCCTTTGACCATCTCTTGTACCATGTCCGTATCCTCTGAACGTCTTCTGCACCATGTTCGTATTCCTCTAACCATCTCCTGTACCATGTCCATATCCTCTGACCATCTCCTGTACCATGTCCTTATCCTCTAACCATCTCCTGTACCATGTCCATATCCTCTAACCATCTCCTGTACCATGTCCATATCCTCTGACCATCTCCTCTCTATCAGCTCTATCGGTGAATTTAATGTTTTTTGGCAGTACAAAATTCGTGCCATTTGTACATGTTTGCATCCTGTCAGTAAATTTCACTTTGGGGGGTTGGCAACCCTGCAGTCAGATTCCGCAATCTCTTTGATTATTGTCTGCTAGGTAGTTATCAATGGTTATGCTGTCTATGAGGGGAAATTTCATTTTTCGATTAATCCTACATATATACCAAGGCTTTAGCGTAACCACTTTAAAACCAGGCCTTTTCTGGAACTTTTTGCTTACAAGTTTAAATTAGTATTTTTTGCTAGAAAATTATTTAGAACCCCCAAATATTCTATGTATTTTTTAACAGAGACCCTAGAGAATAAAATGGCGATTGTTGCAATATTTTATATCTCACCGTATTTGGGAAAAAAATACACTTTTTTGAATTAAAAAAAAACAAAATAGTAAAGTTAGCCAAATTCTTTGTACAAAGTGAAAATTGATGTTACACAGAGTAAACAGATACCTAACATGTCATGCTTTAAAATTGGACACACTTGTGGAATGGCGACAAACTATGGTACTTAAACATCTACATAGGCGACGCTTTAAAAATGTTTACACGTTACCTGTTTAGAGTTACAGAGGAGGGAGGGACGTGAAGGCTGGCCCATGTAGTCTGATCCAATAGAAGAGCTACTGTTGCTCAAATTGTTGAAAAAAAATGAATACTGGTCCTGATAGAAAGGTGTCAGAACACACAGTATATCAGGGTTAGTTGTGTATGGGTCTGTGTAGCTGCAGACCGGTTAGGGTACCCATGTTGATCTGTGTCCACAGCCAAAAGCACCTACAATGGGCATGTGAGCATCAGAACTGGACCACGAAGCAATGGAAGGAGGTAGCCTGGTCTGATGAATTAAAGGATGCATTCTGGGATGTATATTTTTGTAGGAAAACATTTTATTATTATTATTATAGAGGATTTATATAGCGCCGACTGTTTGTGCAGCTCTTTACAATATTAGGGCAGACAGAACAATTACAATACAATTCAATACAGGAGGAATCAGAGGGCCCTGCTTGTTAGAGCTTACAATCTAAGAGAGAGGGTTGAATGATACAAAAGGGCAGTAAACTGAGGGGAAAGAGCTGATTGAGACAATAAGGAATGTAGTTGTTAGGTGGCGGCAGGATAGGCTTCCCTGAAGAGAAAAGTTTTCAGGGATCGCTTGAAGGTGGATAGATTTGGGGACATTCTGACCAATTGGGGTAGGGAGTTCCAGAGGATGGGAGAGGCTCCGGAGAAGTCTTGGAGGCGAGTATGAGAGGAGGTGATGAGGGAGCTGGAGAGCAGAAGGTCTTGGGAGGAGCGAAGAGGACGGTTAGGTTGGTATTTTGAGACAAGGTTGGTGATGTAGCTGGGAGCAGAGTTGTGGATGGCTTTGTAGCTGATTGTTAGTATTTTGAATTTAATTCGTTGGGCGAGTGGCAGCCAATGGAGGGATTGGCAGAGGGGGGTGGCAGACGTTGAATGGTTTGTAAGGTGGATGAGTTTGGCAGCGGCATTCATGATGGACTGGAGAGGGGCTAGTCCATTTAAAGGTAGGCCAATGAGGAGGGAGTTGCAGTAGTCGAGACGAGAGATGGCCAGGGAGTGAATCAGGAGCTTTGTGGTTTCATTGGTTAGGAAGGGATGTATTTTAGAGATGTTGCGGAGATTGAGGCGGCAAGCCTTAGAAAGTGATTGGATGTGGGGCCAAAAGGAGAGTTCAGAGTCCAGGATAAAACCAAGCACACTGACATGTGGGGATGGGTGGATGGTTGTCCAGTGGACAGGTGGTTAGGTGATCGTTAGAAAGGAGTTTAGCAACCTCGTTTATAGTAGCAGGTTTGATTAAGGATAGTGTCAATTGTGCTTGTTGACATGGGGTGTCAACTGGGGAGGATGCCTGTAGAGTGGAGATTTCGTCACGAATTGTGTCAATCTTGCTTTTGAAGTGGTTAGCAACCTCCTGGGCAGTGAGTGAGTTAGTGGGCGGAAGCAGTGGAGGTCGAAGTAGGGAGTTGAAGGTAGAGAAGAGTTGACGGGGACTGGATGAAAAGGTGTTAATAAGAGTGGTAAAATAGGTCTGCTTGGCAGTGTGGAGGTGAGAATTGTATTTATGGAGGGCAGATTTTTATTGGTTGAAGTCTTTGAGGGACTTACTGTTGTGCCACAGACGCTCAAGGGCGCGGCTACGCATTTTGAGGTTCCTGGTGTCGTTTGTTTGCCAGGGTTGCAGGGGTCGAGGCCTGATTTTGTGTATGGTGAGGGGAGCAAGCTTGTCCAGGGTGGAGGACAGGGATTTATTGTAGATGGCAGTGGCTAGGTTGGGGCAGGACAGAGGTGAGATTTTTTCATAGAGGTGGTAAGTAGCAGAATAGAGGAGAGAAGTGTTGAGTTGGCGAAGGTTTCTACGGGTAATGGTTAGGCGATTGGAGGGGAAGGTGGTGCAAGACAGGGAGAGAGAATCTAAAAAGGTGGTGGTCAGAGAGGGGAAAAGGATTGTTGGAGAAGCTGCATGGAGTGCATAGATGGGAGAAGACAAGGTCGATGGTGTTCCCATCAGTGTGAGTAGGAGCCTGTACCCATTGCTTCAGGTCAAATGAGGAAGTTAGACTAAGAAATTTAGAAGTAGCAATAGTGTTCATGTTAACTGGGATGTTGAAGTCCCCAAGAAGGATTGTGGGAATTTCAGAACATAGAAAGTAGGGTAGCCAGGCAGACAATTCATCAAGGAAAGTTGACAGCGGTCCAGGAGGCCGGTAGATCACAGCAATTCTTAGGGAGGTTGGAGAGAATAGACGTATACAGTGGACTTCAAATGATGAGAGTGAAAGAGAGGGAGGAGAGTGAAGAACCTGAAAGGTGCTCTGTGGGGATAAGAGGAATCCCACTCCACCTCCCTTGCGTCCATTAGGCCTAGGGGAGTGAGTCCAGAGAAGGCCACCATAGGAGAGAGAAGCAGGAGAAGGAGAATCGCATTTGTGGAGCCAGGTTTCGGTGAAAGCAAGTAGATGAAAGGAATTAGTGAGAAAAAAACATCTCAGTGTGCTTATATTGCTTCCAATATGTTTAATTTACCCCCATATTCTATATAAATGTATTTTATACAAATGCTTTGTTTGTTAACTGCTAAAAGCACTTAAAGCTGAACGCCTCACTCCCTCAGGCTTTCTCCCCACTATAACAACTGGTCCTCTAAGCCCCTTCTTTTCACCATGGCCCTCCAATGTCATTACGCAGGATCCTGAGGGCCCGTCCATATCTCGGAAGCACCAGACAGTGGAGAAGTGCAATTGTTTTCTTTTTTTTTGCAGCGACACATAAATCACCTACACTTTAACCCAGGTATTATTCTGCATTTGCTACACTGGAATTGGACTGAGGAGTTTGTAAAGTCCTCAGTTTTCTACTCTCACTCTTTTTTTGTATAACATATTATTCTCCTCAGTTCTTTTCCAATATCTAGTTACCTGGCCATTACTTGCCTTGACCAGCCTTTCTCAACATTTTTACCCCAGAGGAACCCTATAAATAACTTTGAAGTTTTTGATAATTCTTTTTAAAACCAATTCATTGGGGGTCAGTTGGAAAAATGCTCTTCTTACGCTCGTGGTCAGAATGCTGCTCTTACAGACAGCTAAAAATATCATTGGAGTTATGTAACACGCTATGCTAGGTGGTGTTGGCCTGGAACTATGCAGGCACTGGACCTCAATCAGCCACAGATCAGCAACAACTGAAAAAACCTGAGAGTTCTATGGAATTCCTATATCACAAGAAGGTGCTGCGCAAATGACTAAGCATAGATCAGAGTCCAAAAACAAGTGTAAACTCTATAGATAGTTCTAAACACTCCAGAGTACACAAAACGTCCCAATAATGGTAGCAAAAGGAGGATCCATGTAAGAGTAGAAAAGAATAAACCAGTACGTGTCCCCTTCACCAGCACACCACTCACTTTGCTCACCCCATAGGAATGACCCCCGAATTACCAGGTGGTCACATGCACTGATACCCACTTGCCCGGGTCAGGCTAGTCTCCGGAGTCCAGGATATCCGGTGCAGAGTCTCCGTATAGCGGAACCAATCCCCACAGTAAAAAATGAATAAAGATCTAAGTGCTCGCTGTATATAAAACACTAGCTTTATTGATATGCTAATGCACTCACGTGAATCCAGATAAAACATCACATAGATAGAAGCTGACAAGAAGTCCTTGGATAGCAGCTCAGCACGGCATGTAGGTGACAGTAGAAAGCAGCCTCGTCCCGTTATTCCAACTTCATCAGTGGGGCGCTGATCAATCAATAAAGCTTTATAGTGTATGTGCACTACTGGGCTATACCCCAGTTGAAGTCCTTTTGAGACGAAACGCGTCGGGTGGAAGGGTGTCTGCTTCATCTCAACTGCGCTCAGTCCATGTATACACCGTTTGTGACATCTGCTCAGATTTCTTGATCTTAATGTAAGTGCACTTCTTTGAATAAAATGTGCTTGGTTTTATCGGATTTACACTATGAGGAGTTCTTTTTGCTTACCTCCCTCCGTGGCTGTTATCATATCCATGTGAGCTTTAGTGGCATCCCATCCCCTAAGATCGATTGATGAAGAGGATCGTATTGTTGCAACATTTGGGCGCCTTTGCTTCTATCTGAGGGTAAGAGTACCCAAGCTTAATGTGCACCTGGCCTGAGGAAAGCACGAGGTGTTCTTTATACTTTAAGCCCTTTTAAGGCCCTATTATCAACAGTGTCTTGTAAGAGTACCCTATACAGACATTCTTTGGTGGTGGGAATCACGTCACCTGGATACTACTGTTTTAACACTTATGAACTTTGCAAGAAAAACACACATTGGATGCTTAGAGATTGTTATTGACTTTTATTGATTTTCACTGAGTTATATTGTTTTGTATCACCATTATATTATATTGTTTTGTATCACTTTTACTACTATCTACCTTTATATGGTTGTTATATATTCACCCATGCGTGCCATTTTGTTACACTACTTATGATCACAATTTATGTTTGGATTGTTATGCCAGCTGCTTTTGTTTAATCATCACACAGGAGCGCAACATTTTTTTCATTTATTGATATTCTAAAAATGCTCGCTGTCACGCTGCCAAGCTATCATTATGTCAGAAACTGGTGTGAAATGTGTGGACTGCACAGAAAATACAGAGCACAAGTGTAAATTAAATAAGAGGATTTATTCTAAGACGAGTAACAGTGAACTAAAATACACAACCAAACAGCAAACGGTATAGCCAACCAAAAGGCACAGGGCTAGTGAAATAACATAAACGTGAAAAGGGAATTGTCCAAACCGTAAACTTTAAGCCAGGCCAGGGTCATACACAGAAGATCAGTCAAAGGGAATTGGGAGCAGAGCAAGACAGGATTCAGGGGTACAGGCTTTAGGTTTAGGATGCAGGTTTCAGGATGCAGGTCACCGGATACAGGTCACGGGATTCAGATTTCAGGATTAAGGTTTAAGAGGCACAAGGAAGCAATACCAAGGCGCGCTAACGCAGCACTCCCAGGTTTAAATACACTTCCTGCAAATAGTCTCAGGTGATGCCTGATTGCAGGAGATGATGTCAGGTCCTGACTGCCAAGAGACACCTGCTGGTGGACACTGGAACTTCTCAGCCTCCGACTGCTAAGGGACACCAGCTGGTGGACATCGGCCCGTAGGTCTGGGGGCTACAGTGCCACCAACAGGTGAAACCGTTCCTAACACATTATGTATTCAATACCTATGTAGTGCGTGGGTGGAAGGTGTTGGATTGAGAGAAATATAGCTTTTCAGAGTACAATGGAAACTCTCCAACTCAAAAGGGCCTTACAGGGCTAAAATCCTAGAGGTGTAGGGAAACGGGGACATCATATCAATGGTTTTGATGCTTGAAAATATAAATTCAATCATAGAAATCCGAAATACTAACCATTTGCTAAACCTGGCCATTGTTAAAGTGGTAGTAAAGCCAGCTTAGTGATTTTTACCTACAGGTAAGCCTATAATAAGCTTTACCTGTAGGTGAAATGAATATCTCCTAAACATTCACCATTTAGAAGATATTCACCCTGGATGAAACCGGTGACCTCATTGGCGCATGTGGTCTGAAGGCCTTGCATACCTTGCTGGACCTTCAGAGCTTGGCATGTGCAGGAGTGATGTCATTGCGGCTTTGGCCAATCACACAAATCCGGAAGAAAGACCGGAGGAAGATGTCAGCCCTTTTCATCGGTGACAGTACACTGCTGGAAGGCTTCATTCCAAGGTAAGTATTTCATAATGTGCTAGTATGCGATGCATACTATACAATACATTTATCTAATTCCTAGATCTCATTCTTTAGCCTTGCACCCTTGATTTTAGATATTCATTTCCCTTCCCTTTCCTTTCTCTCTCCCTGCCCTTATTTTGCCTCATAGGCTTATCTCCCACCCTCCAGTTCCTCGTGGAAGAGAAGAAAAAAAAATAAAAAATGTATCCTTTTTCCCTTCATCCTCCCTTCTCTCTCCCCCCTCCCTCTTTGCCCCTCCCTCTTCTCTCTCCCCTTTCCCTTATCTACCCAAACTATAAGGGGTTTTACTCCCCTATACCTCGTCTCCACCTAAACTCTATAATTGAATTCTCCCCACCCGTGAACACCGGTATTGTGTATTAAGGGTGATTGTCCCAGAGGCTAATAACAGCTCCTGAGCCAATCTCCATATTTATAAAAAAAAAAAAGAAAAAAAAAAGGTTTCTCCCCAATACCTCCATCTCCGCCCCACCTCTAAAAGTCATTCTCCCAACCCATATTAACTAATTTTAGTGTATTAAGGGTGGCTGCCTCAGAGGCTATTACCCACTCTTGAGCCAGCCACCAAAAAGTATATTAAAAATATGTAATCTTTTTCCCTTTTCCCTTACCCTCTCCCCTCTCTTTCTTCCCCTCTCCTCTTGGAGGGAGAGGAAAAAAATAAAAACAAACAAACAAAAAAAAACTTTCCTTCCCCTTTCTTTTCCCTCTCCTTTAAGGGACTAGTAAAGGGCGAGAGAGTCCTCTTATCCTTACTCCACTCTGGTGGTCCTTGCTGTTCCGGCCTCCTCCTTATTCCACACACCTTCCCCAGCACCTATTAGATTCCTATATATCAAGCTCTGCTTAAACTCAGACCAGCTCTTCCAAGTGTTGCAGAACCTTGACCACCCCCCTCGTTCTGTGACCCAAGTAATTCCTCCATCAATCTAGTTCTATCTATTCCTCTAAACTCTCCTTTATTGTTGGTGTTTTCCTGGTGTTCCAATATTTTGGGATAAAAACTTTTGCCGCATTTAGCAGGAAAGGGGTCAGAGCTGATTTATATTTCTTCCTTGGCTCATTAAACAAACATTAAACAAGCATCTCCAGGGGTCCAACCCTACTCCCACCTTACAGATCTGTTTGATTAGACTCAGCACTTCTTTCCAGTAGGGTTGAATTATGGGGTAGAACCACCATATATATGCATGTGTCCCCTCGCCCCCACAGACCTGCCAACACAGAGGAGAAGAGTCTGAACCAATCCTGCATAGTTTTGATGGCACATATAAACTGTTGACAAGGAGGTACTAATTAATTTCCTTTATCCTTATATCAAAGGAGGTAGAGTGCACATACTCAATAATTTAACTTTGAAATGCTTCCGGTACAGGTGGACCCAGTTCTGCTTCCCAGCTCTCAAGAAGGTCCAGTGGCCCAGGAACAGACAAAGAGATCAGTAATGCATATATGTGGGATATCCCATGTCTGTTCATCCCCTCCTGTTCCACCAATCTTTCCCATGGTGAGAGCTCTTGTGTTGAACAAAGGGGTTTTGGAAGTCTCCCCACGAAGTGCTGGAGCTGTCTATATCTCCAGGCATCCCATGGAGAGGCACCATACCTTCTACGTAGTTCTACTAGCGATGCAAGGGAGTTCCCAGTCAGGACATCCGTTAATCTCAGGCAGTCAGAGAATGTCCACTTCAGATACAGCTTGTTGTCCTTCCCTGGAGGGAAGTAATTAGTACCCGTAAGAGGCATCAAGGCGCTATTATTTTGCCATTTTACACTTGTATGCAATCTGTCCCACACTCTCTATTGTAATGGAGGCTAGATCTTTAACTAACCCTCTGTGGTGCCTTGGTATCCAAATACACTGCCCCAGAACAGAATTGCGTATACTTTCCTCCAGTTGTACTTTTTCTGAGTGGACCCATGGGTCCACTCACCGCTGCCTCATGGTATTTTCTAAATTCAGAGCGGGACGCTCCTCTGGATGCTTTTGGTCTCACCAAGGTTTTATACGCTATGCAGGGTCCTCTATATTTCCAAATAAATTTCTTGATCTGTTGTTTAAGGATCTTAAAGTATGCCTCTGGTATGGGTATCGGAAGGGTCTGAAAAATATAAAGAGCCCTTGGGAGAGTGACCATTTTAATCACGTTCATCCGGCCGAAACTTTTCTTTTTAAACCTGCAAGGCAATGCACATTATGTGAAACTTAACTTAGAACAAAGCCCTCCAGCGGCACGCTGTCGCTGCTGAAGGTACTTTCAAGTTCACCTGGTCTGCATTCTGGGTTTGTGGACTCCGAATGTGTGAGTGGGCAGAGCGGTAATGATGTCACTGCGTGCGGGAGCTGCCGTTTACGGCACAGGACTTTGAAAAACCGGCCGACACCTCACCGGCTGCATGTACAGTAAATATCACCTAAATATCCCACGATTAGGGGATATTTACAATACCTATAGGCAAGCCTTATTATAGGCTTGCCTATAGGTAAAAATCCTACATAGGAGTTTACTGCCATTTTATGGACAAACGTCCAAACAAATATGAACGCCCGCACCCAATTTTTCCACGTTGATGTGTAACTGTACATATCATCTTACTCAGTGTATCCAGCTGAATTATACCATGTTTTTTAAGGCAAAATTGGGCCTTCATTTGGTGATAAATGGTGGTGGATATATTATGTTTTTGTTTTATCAAGAGTGACCCAAAATAGTAAAAAATGTATATATACATATATATATATATACATACACAGTATATATATATATATATATATATATATATATATTTTTTATATTTGTATACTTGTTGCCATTACCACTAAAGAACAATCCAAAATAAATTCTCCTGCTGCTGACAATCACTGTGACAAACATATTATTTGATGTTTGCACTTGTAGTGGGGCCAAGAAACAATAAGGCACCTTGTGTTGTCTAAAACATACTGATGTTAAATAAAAAAACTAAACTTTTTTCTAATCCTACCTAAAAAACACAGAGACCCTGACCTTGAATCTAATCTTGATACTGGCCTAGATCAAACCTTCTGTATACAAGAGTAGCCCTCAGCCCCCCACTTCCCCCAACACCTACCTGAGCCCAAGCTCAATAAAGCGATGTGCACGAGAGCCTCAGCTGTCCCAGGTCTCTCTCTCCTCATTGGCTGAGACAGCAGCGGGAGTCATTGGCTTCTACTACTGTTAATCAGTCAGTGAGCAAATGAGGAGAGAGCACAGGGCAAGGCCAGGCCACAGCTTTGTGTGAGTGAGCACACAGAGCAGTGGCTTGGGAGCAAGCCAGCTCAGGTGCCCCCATAGCAAGCTGCGTTCTGTGGGGCACTTGAAAGGAGGGAGGGGACCAGAGAAGAGGATCGGGCTGCTCTGTGCAATGCCATTACACAGAACAGGTAAGTATAACATGTTTGTTATTTTAGAGAAAAAAATGCCTTTACAATCACTCTTTTTTTTTGCACACAACGTTTTGGTTACATTATTCTCCTTTAGTGTAAAGTGGTATTTTTCTCATTTTAAGAGGAAAAATAGTACTGGGGCAGTCTATACAGTGACTGATCACAGTGATTATATGATCAAGATCCAGTTCCCCAATTGTTAGTTTGTGGCCAGGAATTTTGCTTGCAGTACAAACACACAAATGCACATATGGGCCCCACAGTAGAAGACCTACTTCAGTGAGGCCACATATGTGCATTCGCTCGTTGGCAAGAAGTTAAATTATTCTTTAACCCTCCCCTAGGCAAATGCCTTTTGAAATCCGATTGGTTGTCATGCAACGCTCCATGCTTCATACCTTTGCCCCTGGAGTGGCTCCATCATTTGAGTTCCAGCTCCAGACTTGCTCTGGAACCTTAGCAATCCCCCAGCTTACTGTACATTCCAGAAACCCAGATCCAGAGCTGGTCTGCAAATGGAATATAGAGAGCTTACAGCTTAAGCTGAACGTAGGGATAGGGACATACTGTCTAAATCCATTCTTCATGTGTATTCTTCCTGAATCAGATATCTGCTTCTCCCAAAGGAATGCGTACCCCTTACTTATTTCTACAAAGAGTCATAAGTAAATAAAACACACATAAAGACTCCAGTAACAATCTAAAAGCCAACTCTACCCTACTAAAGTTTTTTTGTTGCTGCTTGTGGCCCTTTGAAGTGACTCTCCTCACTTTCTATACCGACGACCACTGTCACTGATAAAATAACCAATAACATTTTCTGCATTGTAGCATTTTTGTTCTTTTATTTTTATCAAAACATTTTTGACACAATGAAAACTCCCCACTTCATCAAATCACATTATTACTATTATTATAAGTAAAAAAAATATGGTAACATTATTAAATCACATTATTATTATTATTAGTAAAAAAGTATGGCAGCATTATCAAATCACATTATTGCTATTATTATAAGTAAAATAAATATGGCAACATTATTAAATCACATTATTATTCTAAGTAAAAAAGTTTCTTTATTTTTATGATGGAAAATAAAACAAAAACACTATTCTAAAAATCTGACATATGTTCTAATCCGTCTCCACTCTATCCAAAATAAAAAAAAAATGTTGTCTTTAGTTACATTTTAACATGTATGAAGCAATCATGTACATTAATTTGAAATCAATTTATTTTACTTACTTTATAAATTGATTATAAGATTTTAAGCTGATGTTTTATATATATTAGGTATTTACAGCATATATTTCACACAAATAAAAATTTGTGCAAGGTCCTTTTAAATACAAGAGTAGAGAGGGGGAGGATGATGAGTCACTCTTCTAAACAATCAATATTTTGTGTATTTAACCGTTTGGCAACTGCCTGCCCGCAATGTACTGTGGTCGAGTGCCTACTGTCAGCAACGTGATGTACCGGTACGTCACTGCCTACTGCCAGGTTTAGGCACCCGCTGTGATTGTACACAGCAGGAGCCTGTGAGCAAGTCCTGTTTAATGATTCACAGCTGGGACCGTGTGCAATCCCAGTCCAGAGCTCTGTGTTGGTAAACAAGACAGAGCTCTGTACAGAGGGAGTGATCTGAGAGTTTCTCATCCCTGCAAGGCAGGGATGAGAAACTGAAAGATCTCCTAGTAAAATCAGCACACTTTACACACATTACACATTGTTAGGTACATATATAACCCCTTGATCATCCTAGATGTTCCCAGCCAGTATCATTAGCATTCTGACAGTGTATAGTATTATCAGTGATCACTGTAATAATGCCACTGGTGATGTCCGTTTCCCCCCAGCGTCAGTTAGATTGTTCACCACACTATCGCAGTCCCACTATAAGTGGCTGAACGCTGCCATTAGTAGTATAAAAAAAATCCAGTATATGTACCATAGTTTGCATAGTTTGCAAATCAATCAATATACACTTATTGGGATTTTTTTTTCATCAAAAACATGTTGCAGAATACATTTTGAACAAAATTTATGAAGACATTTAATTTTTTTTCTTTATTGGATGTGTTTTATAGCTGGAAGTAAAAAATCTTGTGCTTTTTTTAATTCAATCTTTTTAAATTTATATGATAAAAAAAATCCAGTAGTGATCAAATACCACCAGAAGAAATCTCTATTTGTGTGAAAAAAATTAAATACATTTTGTTTGGGTACAGTGTTGCATGACCGCACAATTACCAGTTAAAGTAGCGCAGTGCCAAATAGCAAAAAATGGCCTGGTCATGAAGGAGGTAAACTTTATCAGAGCTCAAGTGGTTAAAAAGCTTCAGCTGTTGCTAAAATCAATCTTGAAAATAAAGCTGCCCTGGTAAAGAACACATGACAAGTCAATCTCTGCAGAAGTGAAAAGAAAGACTTGGGGGAAGATCCTTCAGAATCCAACTCTACCAGGAATGTTGAATTTTTGATTCTCCCCTCCGTTGCACTCAGTAATTAGCTTTACTCAGTGCTTTACCAAACTGAAAGTCTTTTAATTGGGTTTTGGATCTATCTTAAGTCCTTATATTTTTTATTCAGTTGTTATGTCTGTGTACGGGGGGTAAAATTAAAATGTTTCTTGTATGTACTGATTCTCACTCAAAATTGTGCATTAACCACTAACCTACCCAGCCAATTCTGACATTTCTGTTATATATATATATATATATATATATATATATATATATATATATATATATAGTCAGGTTCATAAATATTGGGATTTCGACTCTATTCACCACCACAATGGATTTGAAATGAACAAGATGAGCTTTAACTGCAGACTTTCAGCTTTAATTTGAGGGTATTTACATCCAAATCAGGTGAACGGTGTAGGAATTACAACAGTTTGTATTCGTGCCTCCCACTTTTTAAGGGACCAAAAGTAATGGGACAGATTAACAATCATAAATCAAACTTTTACTTTTTAATACTTGCAAATCCTTTGCAGTCAATTACAGCCTGAAGTCTGGAACGCATAGACATCACCAGACGCTGGGTTTCATCCCTGGTGATGCTCTGCCAGGCCTCTACTGCAACTGTCTTCAGTTCCTGCTTGTTATTGGGGCATTTTCCCTTCAGTTTTGTCTTCAGCAAGTGAAATGCATGCTCAATCGGATTTAGGTCAGGTGATTGTCTTGGCCATTGCATAACATTCCACTTCTTTC
>BLSH010541852.1:239299-253994 GCA_018402905.1 Glandirana rugosa
ATATATTCATGGACTTTATATATATATATATATATATGTCAGTCCAGGTATTTATAACTCTGTAACTGTGTTAAGATTACAAAAACCGAGATATGTGGTGGTGTTACCTAAACTTTACTTTGTTTGTTCTACACGAAATTGACGTCTGAAAGGCGAAATTAAACTCCCATAAATGTAGGTTTAATCCACTTGCCACATCCTTAATGTTGTCAAACATATACACGGAGGGGGAAAATTCCCTAGTTTTCATTCCCCCGTTAACCGACGAGTCGACAAGGTACCGGTCCACACACAATAAGGGAGTAATAGGGTAAATGTTCCACGTCTATTTTCCAGGTCGGCTTGCTTTACTGATAGTGACAGCTCTTTGGATCTCATATTGAGAGTTGACAGCAACAGATTCCAAATGCACATAGCACACTTGAAATGAACTCTGGACCTTTTATCTGCACCTTGTAAATGGGATAATGAGGGAATAACACACACCTGGCCATGGAACAGCTGAGCAGCCAATTGCCCCCTTACTTTTGATCCCTTAAAAGGGGGAGGCACATATACAAACTGTTGTAATTCCTACACCGTTCACCTAATTTGGATGTAAATACCCTCAAATTAAAGCGGAAAGTCTGCAGTTAAAGCACATCTTGTTTGTTTCATTTCAAATCCATTGTGGTGGTGTATAGAGCCAAAAACATTAGAATTGTGTCAATGTCTCAATATTTATGGACCTGACTGTATATATATATATATATATATTTCAGGTACTTATATAGCGCTGACAATTTACGCAATGCTTTACATGTACATTGTACATTCACATCAGTCCCTACCCTCAAGGAGCTTACAATCTAAGGTCATCTATACAGTATATACAGTATCTCACAAAAGTGAGTACACCCCTAACATTTTTGTAAATATTTTATTATATCTTTTCATGTGACAACACTGAAGAAATGACACTTTGCTACAATGTAAAGTAGTGAGTGTACAGCTTGTATAACAGTGTAAATTTGCTGCCTCCTCAAAATAACTCAACACAGCCATTAATGTCTAAAATGCTGGCAACAAAAGTGAGTACATCCCTATGTAAAAATGTCCAAATTGGGCCCAATTAGCCATTTTCCCTCCCTGGTTTCATGTGACTTGTTGGTGTTACACCGTCTCATGTGTGAATGGGGAGCAGGTGTGTTAAATGTGGTGTTATTGCTCTCACTCTCTCCTACTGGTCACTGGAAGTTCAACATAGCACCTCATGGCAAAGAACTCCCTGAGGATCTGAAAAAAAGAATTGTTGCTCTACATAAAGATGGCCTAGGTTATAAGAAGATTGCCAAGACCCTGAAACTGAGCTGCAGCACGGTGGCCAAGACCATACCGTGGTTTAAGTCAGGACAGGCCTCGACCTGGTCGACCAAAGAAGTTGAGTGCATGTGCTCTGCGTCATATCCAGAGGTTGTCTTTGGAAAATAGAAGTATAAGTGCTTCCTGTCAGCCTGTCCATGCTGAGACCATACGCCGAACACTGCATCAAATTGGTCTGCATGGCTGTCATCCCAAAAGGAAGCCTCTTCTAAAGATGATGCACAAGAAAGCCCTCAAACAGTTTGCTGAAGACAAGCAGACTAAGGACATGGATTACTGGAACCATATCCTGTGGTCTGATGAGACCAAGATAAACTTATTTGGTTCAGATGGTGTCAACCAGGAGGGGAGTACAAAGACAAGTGTGTCTTGCCTACAGTCAAGCATGGTGGTGGGAGTGTCATGGTCTGGGGCTGCATGAGTGCTACCAGCACTGGGGAGCTACAGTTCATTGAGGGAACCATGAATGCCAATATGTACTGTGACATACTGAAGCAGATCCCCTCCCTTCGGAGACTGGACCGCAGGGCAGTATTCCAACATGATAAAGACCCCAAACACACCTCCAAGATTACCACTGCCTTGCTAAAGAAGCTGACGGTAAAGGTGTTGGACTTGCCAAGCATGTCTCCAGACTTAAACCCTATTGAGAATCTGTGGGACATCCTCAAATGGAAGGTGGAGGAGTGCAAGGTCTCTAACATCCACCAGCTCTGTGATGTCATCATGGAGGAGTGGAAGAGGACTCCAGTGGCAACCTGTGAAGCTCTGGTGCTCCAGAGGGTTAAGGCAATGCTGGAAAGTAATGGTGGCCACGCAAAATATTGACTTTGGGCTCAAAATGGACATTTTCCCTTAGGGGTGTACTCACTTTTGTTGCCAGTGGTTTAGACATTAATGGATGTGTGTTGAGTTTCTTTGAGGGGACAGCAAATTTACACTGTTATACAAGCTGTACACTCACTACTTTCCATTGTAGCAAAGTGTCATTTCTTCAGTGTTGTCACATGAAAAGATGTATTAAAATGTGAGGGGTGTACTCACTTTTGTGAGATACCATATATATACAGTTGCGCTCATAAGTTTACATACCCTGGCAGAATTTAGGATTTCTTGGCCATTTTTCAGAGACTATGAATGAGAACACAAAAACATTTCTTTCGCTCGTGGTTGTGTTTACTCTTTTTAAATCATAATGACAACAGAAACCACCCAAATGACCCTGATGAAAAGTTTACATACCCTGGTCATTTTGGCCTGATAACATGCACACAAGTTGACACAAAGGGGTTTGAATGGTTATTAAAGGTGACCATCCTCACCTGTGATCTGTTTGTAATTAGTGTGTGTGTATAAAAGGTCAATGAGTTTCTGGTCTCCTGACAGATCCATGCATCTTTCATCCAGTGCTGCACTGACGTTTCTGGATTCTGAGTTGTGGGGAAAACAAACGAATTTTCAAAGGATCTGCGGGAAAAGGTAGTTGAACTGTATAAAACAGGAAAGGGATATAAAAAGATATCAAAGGAATTGAGAATGCCAATCAGCAGTGTTAAAACTCTAATCAAGAAGTGAAAAATGAGGGGTTCTGCTGAAACCAAACCACTGTCAGGTAGACCAACTAAAATTTCAGCCACAACTTCTAGGAAAATTGTTTGGGATTAGAGATGAGCAAACCCGAACTGTAAAGTTCGGGTTCGTACCGAACGTTGGGGTGTCCGTGACCCGGACCCGAACCCAGACATTTGAAAAAAAGTTTGAGTTTGAGTTCTGGGTTCGGGTATTTGATCACACATGTTGAATAGCTGCAGGGCAGCCAATCAACAAGTGTTTCACTGGTTTTCCCTAGAAGCCATCACAGCCATGCCTACTAATGACATGGCTGTGATTGGCCAGTGCATCATGTGACCCAGCCTCTGTATGAGCTGGAGTCACAGTGCTGCATGTCACATGCTCTCTGGGTAGTGTAGGGAGAGGAGGCTGCTGGTGCTGTGAGGGGCAGATCGCAGATAGATAGATAGGTAGAGATTACTACTACTACTACTGCTTTTAGGGACAGATTGCAGATAGATAGATAGATAGATAGGGAGAGATTACTACTGCTTTTAGGGACAGATTGCAGATCTCATTCTGCATTACAGAAAGATCTGACTGGACTAGGTAGAGTCTACTGCTTAGAGGGACAGATTATTGTTCTAAAATAATCTCCTAGTTCTATAGGGTCAGGTTCCTGCTGTTGCTGTAAGGGACAGATTATTGTTCTAAAATCATTTTGCAGCCCTCTAGCACTTTCCAGGACTCTTTTACAGTCATTTTTGTGCCGAAAAGTTTGGGTCCCCATTGAATTCAATGGGATTCGGGGGAAAGTTCAGGTCAAGTTCGGTACCGAACCCAGACTTTTTTACAAAATTCGGCTGAACCCACCAAACCCGAACATCCACGGGTTCGCTCAACTCTATTTGGGAAGGAAAATACACAAATAACTTCAAGACTCTCAGAAAACATGTGGTGTGGCTGTTTCAAGATGCATAATAGGGAGGCACTTGAAGAAAGATGGGCTGCATGGTCGAGTCGACAGAAGAAAGCCATTACTACGCAAATGCCACAAAGTATCCTGCTTACAGTGCGCCAAACAGCACAGAGACAAACCTCAAACCTTCTGGCACAAAGTCATTTGGAGTGATGAGACCAAAATTGAGCTTTTTGGCCACAACCATAAACGTTACATTTGGAGATGAAGCAACAAGGCCTGGAAAACATGGAGGTGGATCACTGATGTTTTGGGGATGTGTGAGCTACAAAGGCACAGGGAATTTGGTCAAAATTGATGGCAAGATGAATGCAGTATGTTATCAAAAAATACTGGAGGAACATTTGCATTCATCAGCCTGGAAGTTGCACATGGGACGTACTTGGACATTCCAACATGACAATGATCCAAAACACATGGCCAAGTTGACCTGTGATTGCCTACAGCAGAATAAAGTGATGGTTCTTGAGTGGCCATCTCAATCTACTAACCTCATTATCATTGATTCACTCTGGGGAGATCTCAAACATGTAGTTCATGCAAGACAGACCAAGAATTTCCAGGAACTGGAGGCTTTTTGCCAAGAGTAATGGGCAGCTTTACCATCTGAGAAGATAAAGAGTCTCATCCACAAATACCATAAAAAACTTCAAGCTGTCATTGATGTTGAAGGGGGCAATACACAGTATTAAGAACTGGGGTATGTAAACTTTTGATCAGGGTCATTCGGGTAGTTTCTGTTGTCATTATGATTTAAAAAGAGTAAACACAGTTGATTGATAATAAATGGCTTTTTTGTGTTCTCAATCATAAATTCTGCCAGGGTATGTAAACTTATGAGCACAGCTGTATATATAAAAAATTGTATTTTTCTGCTAGAAAATTACTTAGAACCCCAAGCATTATATATGTTTAAGCAGAGGCTCTAGAAAATAGAATGATGGGTGTTGCAATTTTTCATGTCCCATGGTATTTGTGCAGCAGCTTTTCAAATGCAATTTTTTTAGAAAAAAATACACTTTATTGAATTCTAGTTAACAGAAACACAATACTATAATACCCATTTTTTTGGTAAAATATGAAAGATGATGTTACACTATATATACCTAACATGTCTTGTTTTAAAATATAGCACTCCCATGGAACAGCAACAAATGACAGTACATTAAATAATCCATAGGCCACACTTTAAAAGCAGAAGGTCTGGACCTAGAGTTATGGTCTTGTTCTGGTGTTTACAGTGACACCGTGCGATCACCATTTACACATGCGTGTGGGACCAATGTGTACGTTCAGCTTTGTGCACGAGTACATGGGGGGCTGGGTGTTTTATATTTTTTTATTATTTTTTGCACTGTCCCTTTATTTTTCTATCAACTTTATTGCTATCACAAGGGATGAACAGCATCCCTTTGTGATATCATGGGCAGGGATAAGTCCTCTTTACATAGGAAGTAATCCTCTGGTGTGTTTGTATCTTTAGGTCCTGTATCTATAGGTACTGTAAATATCTCCTAAACTTACACCGTTTAGGAGGTATTTACTGTATTACGTCACGGCCACCCATGTCGTTTCTTCAGGGCCCATGCCGTGACCGGCGGCGGTTTCAGGGCGTATGCACAGAAGTGATATCATCGCGGCTCCGGCCAATCACAGTGCCAGAGCCGCAAACCCGGAAGAAACACCAGGAAAGATGTCTGCCATTCATAATGAGCTAGTATGCAACGCATATTAGCTCATTATGCCTTTGCCTTGCAGGTAAGGGGGAAAAAAAAGTGCTGTGGTTTACAACCTCTTTAAGGAGAGATCTGGTTTCTATGTTTATATCCAACCAAAACCGAAAGTGACAAAATCCTTGTTGCTTTCGTTTTTTTTTATGTCATACAGTTGGAGAAACTACAACAGTTGTTGTCTCACTGTGTGCCAGGAAGCCGATACCGCTGGTCACATCCTTACTGGACTCCCCGATATGATGGGAGATCCTGCAAAAGCAGCCATTCAAATTGCTTCTACATAAAAACCCTTCAAAGGCTGAAAGTGTTGATTTTGCAACTGAAGGCATCATTCTTGGATAGCCATTTAAAACCAAGAAGTTCATATGATGTCCTATGGGCGGGAAGTGATTAACAAGACCCTATCTCATCTGTAAAGAAACCAAACTGGCACTCCCTGTGTTATATTCACCTTTCGTTGGCAGTGGCGGCCTGTCCATTAGGGGCGCCCCCTAATCCATGCACCCCCCCTAATATATTGAGCTCCAGCTGCCACTGGTTGTGGTCGTAGGTCCTACCTCCCCTCCAATGCTGCAGCCTCCATCAATCTCTAAATCAGTTAATGCTTATGGGAGTGTAGATGTCTGTGTCCCCCACACTATGATCGGTCAGAGGAAGAAACCATGGCATGTGGCAGAGGACTCCAGCATCTGACACTCCTGATATGCCAGATTGAAGAGACTGCAGCGCTGGAACAGAGCAGCCCTGTTGGGGGGTTTGGTGAAATATCAGGTATCTAAACGGATCCCTGATGTCTCACTTTTGAGACAGAGAAAGGAAATTGAGCACACAGCCCTCAATCTCTATCTCTGCAGCTTCAGCTGAACAGAATGAATGAACAGGAATAGCTCTGTTCATTCACAAACTGAATCATAGTTTACAGTGCTTCAGTTACGAATGGACACAGGAGCGATCAACACCAATAACTGACTGTGTTCATTCAGAAAAGGAAGGGGTCATTAAATTACATATTTACCGATCCCTTCTCCGCACTCCATCCTGAAACATCCCCAGCAGCAGACCGCGGGAGGAGAGGGAGGGAGCCGGCAGCGCTGGGGGGGGGGCGGGAAGGGGAGCACACAGGGAGTCCAGCCAGCAGTGATGAGTAACCTGGACAGGAGTGGTGGCATATAAAAAAACACATTTCTGGAGACCTCACATGCAAAGAGATATTGAAAAAATAGAGTCCAGAGACAGGGCAACAAAAATGGTGAAAGGTCTGAGGGTTAAAACCTATCAGGAGAGACATCAGGAACTGTGATTTTAAAGGTAAAATGAGAAAAAAATATCAAACATGTCTACATTTACTTTCTCTGTGCAATGGAGCCGCCTCTTTATGGGTCCCCCGCCGGCACTCCTGGCTCCTCCTCTCTGTCTAGTGCCCACATAGGAAGCCACTTCCATGGGCGCACTGGTATGTGCTCGCTCCTGAGCCCCGCTGCTGCGTACATTGACACAGACATCAGGACTCAGCTCCCCCCCCCCCCGCTCCCTAGTCAATGCCTCTCAGTGCCCCAGCAAAGCCAGCGAGACCCGGAAATGAGGTGAGAGGAGAGCTACAGACATGCACAATGCCTGATGGCATGAGGACTCAGGTAGGTAAAGTAGATGTGAGGCGGGATGCCTAAACGTTTTTTGTCTTAATGCAAGTAAGGCATTAAAGTAAAAAATGTTTAGGCTTTAGAACCACCTTACCGATGTACTGTCAAATGACAGGCAGGCAGCCTCTCTGTTGTTCTGGGAGGATGTCATATGATGCATTCAGTGATGCGTTCTGTCCCTAGAATCCAGGTAAAGAGCCGATGAAGAGGCTCTTTACCCATGTGATCAGCTGTGTCCAATCACAACTGATCACATGTAAACAAGCAAATTCTGGTTACTGGCATTCTTCTCCTTGCACTGACAGACTGTGAGGAGAGAAGAGCCGATCAGCGGCATTTCCTCATAGGGGGGATCTGCACAGTTAATTAGTACCCTGATTATCAGTGCAGCCCAACAGTGCTCAGCGGTGAATGCCAATCAGTGCCCATCAATGATGCCAGTCAATGCTGCCTTTCAGTGACCATCAGTGCCACCTATTGATGGAGCCTATCAGTGCCCATAAGTTCCGCCTATCAGTGCCCATCAGTGCCACCTATCTATGGAGCCTATCAGTGCTGCATATTAGTGCCTCCTCATCAGCACACATCAATGACAGAGAAAAATTACTTATTTACAAAATTTTACAACAGAAACTAAGATTACAATTTTGTCTTTTTTTCGTTTATTTAGCAAAAGATAAAAAACCTCAGTGGAGATTAAATACTAGCACAAGAAAGCTCTATTTGTCTAAAAAAAATGTGTTTGGGTACAGTGTAGCAAACCACGCAATTGTCCTTTAAAGCGTGACAGCGCTGAAAGCTGAAAATTGACCTGGGCAGGAAGGGGGTAAAAGTGCACGGCAGGCAAGTGGTTAAAGTATAACTAAAGGCAAAACATTTTTGTTTTTTTAGTTTTGGATAGAGTAAAGATAGATTTATTCTGAGCCCCCTTTAGGAAGATTCACCCTCTCTTCATCAAAAGTGAAAGTAAAGAAAACCCCTCATTTTAGGATTTTTCCTTAGAAAAGTAATAGAGGGGAAATTCTCCTATGTTTACACTTCTCTCTCACTTCCTGTGTGGCTATGGGACAGGAAGTGAAGAAAAATCTCCCCAATGGGACACAGATGGCAAAAAATAAGGGGGTTATAATCCTCCCCGACCTTATCCAAAATTTTAAAAAAGTTGTGCCTATAGTTCTTTAATATGTGCAGTCTGGGGGAAAGAAGGGAAAGGTGAGATGTGAGTGAAACCTTTAAATGCATTACTTCCTCTTTATTACCCCGCAAAGTAAAAGCATAATAGGCGAGTATGCATCGCATAGTAGTCTATTGTGTCACTTAGCTGCATTCGAAGGCTGCGCTGTCCCTGCTGCAGGCCGCATCCATCACCGCCCCTCTTCCTTCCGGGGCCGCGGCTTCCGGCTCTGTGACTGGCTGGAGTTATGTGACGTCACTCTTGTGCATGCACGCAGGAGCCGCCACTCGCGGCATGATGCTAGTGGAGAAATGGCACGGCGGTCCGTTTCTTCACTGTGCATGTGCCGATGACGTTGGCACATGCCAGTATAGTGTATATCTTTTAAACTGTGCAAGTTTAGGAGATATTCATGGAACCTACAGGTAAGCCTTATTATAGGCTTACCTGTAGGTTAAAGTAGTTGTAAAGTTTACAACCACCTTATTTATGTTCATAAGGGCAGTATTTTCAATATAAAGCCAAGATCAAGATTATAGGGATATGAATTCAAACTAGCAGGAGGGAGGTTCGAAACCTATGTTAGAAAGTATTATTTTACTGAAAGAATAGTTGATGCTTGGAATAAACCTCCAGCAAAGGTAGTGAGTCAGTCATCAGCAAATGGCTTCAAACATGCTTGGGACAAGCACAAGCACAGGTCTAGACAATATAGTACAAAAAAAAAAAACATGTATGAATATTAACCACTTCAGCCCCGGAGGATTTCCAGCTTTAGGACCGGAGCCCTTTTTGCGATTCGGCACTGCGTTGCTTTAACTGAAAATTGCGCAGTCGTGCGACGTTGTACCCAAACAAAATTTGCGTCCTTTTTTTCCCACAAATAGAGCTCTCTTTTGGTGGTATTTGATCACCGCTGTGTCATTTCTGATCGCAGCTATAAACAAAAGAAGAGCGACAATTTTGCAAAAAAACCCAAATTTCTTACTTTTTGCTAAAATACAAATCCAAAAAAAAAATATAAAAAAACATTTTTTTCCATCGGTTTTGGCCGATTTATATTCTTCCTCATATTTGTGATAAAAAAAATCGCAATCGGCGTTTATTGATTGGTTTGCGCAAAAGTGGTCGCATTTACGGATGATGAGAATTCATTTTTGGGGTTTTTTTTTTTTTTTTTTACTAGTAATGGCGTCGATCTGCGATTTTTAGCAGTACTGCGATATTTCAGCGGACATGTCGGAACATTTTGACACTTTTTTGGGACCATTGGCATTTATACAGCGATCAGTGCTATAAAAATGCACTGATTACTGTGTAAATGCCATTGGCAGTGAAGGGGTTAACCTGCAGGGGGCGCTCTAAGGGTTAACTATGTTCCCTGGGCGTGTTCTAACTGTGGGGGGACTGCCCTAGCTGGGGAAGGGAAGTGGTCACAGCCTCCATGTACAGGAAGGCTTTGATCACAGCCCTTCCCCCTTCACAGAACGGAGGTCCGTTTTTACATACACGGACCTCCGTTGTTTCACTCCGGGGGGGGCATCGCGGGTGGCCAGCGGAGATCGACTCCGCCGCACCCGCTCCCTGGCCCTCCCCGGACACAGTGAGCGCGATCTGGCGGCCGCCGTCATATGACAGCGATTCGCCTTACAGAGCCACTTTGCCGCCGTCAAATGCCGATCGGCGGTCGGCAAGTGGTTAAAAAAAACATGGCAGATTCAATTGACCACTTAATCTCTTTTCTGCTGTCACCCTTCTATGTTTCTATGTCAGCAAGTGATGTGCCAGCAAGTGACCATGCCAGCAAGTAATATGCCAGCAAATGGCTGTGACAATCTGTCCATGATCATCTTGAGCTGGGCCAAGCCACGTGTCAAAGAGATCATAGTACAGGCGGTCCCCGGGTTACAAACAAGATAGGGACTGTAGGTTTGTTCTTAAGTTGAATTTGTTTGTAAGTTGGAACAGGTACATTTTTTAAGTGTAGCTCCAGCCAAAAAAAACTATTTTTAAGCATTTTGGATAGCATAGGGAAGGGGTAACACCCCTGTAATGTTTGTTTTGCTGTCTATGTTTCTGTTCAGAAGATTTCACCTCACTTCCTGTCCCAATGATAATTGGATTTTGAAAATTTTGGGTTGTTGTGGAAAGAAGGATTGGTGATAAAGCTTCAGTGGAGACCCCTTTTTCCCATAATAACTCTTACAGGAGTGAATTTCCCTTCCTAGGAGGAGATTTCCTCTCACTTCCTGTTGTCTCCCTCCGCTTGTAAGTCGGAGTCGTTTGTAAGTCAGATGTTTGTAACTAGGGGACCGCCTGTAATATGAATCCATCTTGCAGAGAAATGACAAAAAAGTTGGCTATCACGCCACAACCTAACCATTCCTCAAATCAGATAATTTCCTCTAAATAACTTTCCCTTCAAGCATTTCCCACTAGAAAAACAACACTTTCAAGAGCATTTTACATGATTTCTTGATGCTTTTTCAACGCCTAAAAATACTATAGGCAAATCACTTTCATAATCAACACACGTGTGATCAAACCCAAAATCACTCAGAGAAGCTTTCCCCTGCAATATTTATTTAACTCCACTTGATGTTACAAATCCAGGTTGAAAAACAGTAGTGATGGATGGATCTAGCAAAGTTGTTTGCTGGACATTCGCCGAACCCAGTGGGAAATCCCCATTCCCCAAATATAGCAGCAAACCCCACAATTTGAAATACAAATCATTTAACCGCTTGCCGACTGTATACAGTATATATACGGCGACAAGATGGCTCTGCTGTGCAGGATCACATACCTAGTACATGATCCAGCACTTCTGGGGCTGGGCCATGTGCACCACCGATGGCCCGCCCCCGCTGTGATTAGACACAGCGGGAGCTGATTGGTGGGTACAGTGGAATCCAGCGGGGCTGGTCCATAAGGGGCGCAGGGGTGCAGTCCCCCTAATCTCCAAGCGTCGGCTCCTAATCTCTATGTGGAGAGCTGGGCGCATTGATTTCTACAAGCTTTTCTTTTTTTCTTTGAAGCCTGAGGCTCTAGTTGGCTTCAAATAGGTTGGGTTTGGGGCGCAGAGCACTGCGGCCCGAGCCCACCCACTTGTGACATTAGCGAATCAACATTCGCTATCGTTGTCCTGCTTCTCCTTCTGACCAGTCTGGACAGGAAGCGGGTCTTAAGACCAGACTGGTCGAGAGAAGAAGTTGGGAAGCCGCCCGCAACCTGAATGAGGTAAGTGCGGGCCTGGCAGGGGAGGGGGGGTTGTTTGCTGCCCCCCCCAACAAAAAAAATGGAGCACCAGATGCCACTGGCAGTATCAATGTAAACAAGGAAGATCGCCATTCTGTCAGTACAGGAGGCATGGATCCTTTGTCCCTGCTAAGCAGGGGCACCGATCTATGCCTTCTACTAGTACAAGCACCTCCCCCACAGTAGTAAAGCACTGGTCAGGCACACATTTAACCCTTTAATTGCCCCTGATGTTTAACCCCTTCCCAGCCAGTGTCATTGATACAGTGACAGTGCATATATTTTAGCACTGATCACTGTATTATTGTCACTGGTCTCCAAAAAGTGTCAAAAGTGGCGTTAGGTGTCCTGACTGTCCACCGCAATGTCGCAGTCCCGCTATAAGTCGTAAATCACCGCCATTACTAGTGTAAAAATAAAAACATTCCATAGTTTGTAGACGCTATAACCTTGCGCAAACCCATCAATATACAATGTTATTTTTTTACCAATAATATGTAGCAGAATCCATATTGGCCTAAACCAGCCTTTCTCAACGTTTTCAACAACCCTTGAAATAATTCTTTGGTCTCGGGAATCACTGCTAAAAATGAGAATCTACAACTCACGATACATTAGTGTGACGGTCAATGAGAAGAATGCTCCATACAGATAGCTAAAAAGATCATTGATGTCATTGGGAATTTATCTGAGTCAGGAACTGCTCATTGCTCAAAGAACCCCTAGCAGTCTCTGGAGGAACCCTGGTTGAGAATCACTAGCCTAAACTGATGAAGAATTTAGATTTTTTTACATTTTTTATTGGATGTTTTATAGCAGAAAGTAAAAAAATATTGTTTTTTTTTTTTTTTTTTTAAATTGTCGGTCTTTTATTTATAGCGCAAAAATAAAAATTGCAGAGATGATCAAATATCATCAAAAGAAAGCTCTATTTGTGGGGAAAAAGGTGACATACATTTTATTTGGGTACAACGCCACACACATCTGTGCAATTGTCAATTTAACAAACGCAGTGTTACATCACAAAAAATGGCCTGTGCATGAAGGGGGTTAAATCTTCCGGAGGTCAAGTGGTTAATGCAGCTTAAAGGGCACCTTTAAAAATTCACTAATCCTTAAAATAACATGCTTGAGGTATGCCTTGACTTTGCAAGTAATGTTGCATACCACTACAATGTACTCCTGCAAAAGCGACGTAATAAACACTGCTGCAAAATGACAGTTTCTGGCTGGATTTGTTACGCTTGGAAACAAAGCATCAGGGGGGATTCCAGGTAATGTCAATGATTAAATACGGTAAATATTTTATTTGGTAAATTATGCCACCCAGTATCCCCATTCAGTTTATTTTCATTATTGCAGCAGCCAGGAAACGGTAATTTAGAGACAGAAGTGCAGCTGGTGTAGTCATGAAGTCAACGAGTTACCAGTTACTGATGGATTTACATTACTGGATGATGTGACTGATACACTTAATAAATTGGCACCTGAACCGGTGAACAAAAACTGCACCGGACACCTTTAAAAAATCCATAGAAACCATAACCGGACATACACTGTATTGCCAAAAGTATTGGGACACGCACATGAACTTTAATGGCATCCCAGTCTTAGTCCGTAGGGTTCAATATTGAGTTGGCCCACCCTTTGCAGATATAACAGCTTCAACTCTTCTAGGAAGGCTGTCCACAAGGTTTAGGAGTGTCTATGGGAATGTTTGACCATTCTTCCAGAAGCGCATTTGTGAGGTCAAGCACTGATGTTGGACGAGAAGGCCTGGCTCTAATTCATCCCATAGGTGTTCTATCAGGTTGAGGTGAGGACTCTGTGCAGGCCAGTCAAGCTCCTACACCCCAAACTCGCTGATCCAGGTCTTTATGGGATGAATTGGAGCGGAGACTGCAAGCCGGGCCTTCTCGTCCAACATCAGTGCCTGACCTCACAAATGTGCTTGTGGAAGAATGGTCAAACATTCCCATAGACACTCCTAAACCTTGTGGGCAGCCTTCCCAGAAGAGTTGAAGCTGGTATAGCTGCAAAGGGTGGGCCAACTCAATATTGACCCCTACGGACTAAGTGCCACTGTAAAGCTGGATACACATTACCCAATTTTCCTTTAGATTTACCAAAACCATATAATATGAGGTCAAACCTAAATGCTTTCAATTTGTATGCAATCAGGCAGGACCTTACACTACAGAGTTGAAGGTAAATCTAAAGGAAATTGAACAACAAAAGTTGTATAGTGTGTATCCAGCTTTAAATCACTTTTTCCTTTCATATGGGAGGGAGTGTGGAGATTTAAAGTCAAAATATAGCTGAAGACCCCATTATCAGACTGATGGTCAAGGCGACAACTAGTCCCTATTCTTGCACTACCATGACTTATATATTGGTTCTGAATACCAGTTAATTTCAATTCTGTATTCCATTAAAAATGTTTCATGCACACTGGGTTAACACTGTCCATTGACTTTGGATCATTGTTGGACTTTGTGATTTTCTTTGGTACTCGCTCCAACGATATATTGTTGTTGAACAACTTCTTAATATCTCCTGTGGGGAGAAAAACAACATTTATAGGATTAGTAAATACGAATTAAAAGAGAAGTATGGACTTACATAAAAACAAATAATCATACTCACCTGGGTGGATGCAGCATCGATCCGATGCTGCATCTGTCCACCGCCGGCTCTGCAGTGAGACTGAAACAATGAAACACCACTGATCGCTCAGTTCCCCTCTCCGCTCTAAGCGGAGAGCCATGACTGTCAGTTACTGGCTCTCTGCTTTGCCACTCCAGCGCTCACTTGAATGCTGGGCTGTGGAGGGGGCGGGAACGCTGGGCCGTGGAGGGGGCTAAAAGTCGCAGATCACCGCCATTACCAGTAAAAATAATTAAAAAAATAAAAGACCCTAAATCTATCCCATAGTTTGTAGACACAATAACTTTTCTGCAAACCAATCAATATATGCTTAGTGGGGGGGGGGGGGGGG
>BLSH010541852.1:257297-272887 GCA_018402905.1 Glandirana rugosa
CTCGGTACTTTTTTCCCCGACTTCGAAGAGAAATTGGTGAAGTCGGGACCTTCCTAAATGGGTGAAGTCCTGGTCCGGTAAAAAACGTTATGCCGTGACGCAACGAAATTGAGTGTTAACGTGCCAGCACGCTGCAACGTGGGTTTGTATTAACAGCAGGAAAAAAGGGTGTTTATCTCGAAAGAAAACCACCATAAACTAGTGGAGACGCAAAAAATAAATAACGATATTTGTATTTTTCCGTCTGTTAAAACTTTTTTTTTCTGATAAAAAAAAATGAAAGATGATATTATGTATTGGGTTTTTTTATATATTTTTTTGTTTAAATAAGTAGTCAAAGGGGGTTACCAAAAATATGAAGAAGAATACATATTGGCCTAAACTGATGAATAAATTTGTTTTTTTATATATTTTTTTGGGTTATGTATTATAGTAGAAAGTAAAAAAAAATAGTCTTTTTTTTTCAAAATTGTCTGCCTTTTTATGTTTATAGCAATAAATAAAAAACGCAGAGGTGATCAAATACCACCAAAAGAAAGCTCTATTTGTGGGAAAAAAGGACGACAATTATGTTTGGGTGCAACGTCGCACGACCGTGCAATTGTGAGTTAAAGCAACGCAGTGCCGTATTGCAAAAAATGGCCTGGTCCTGAAGTGGGTAAATCCTTCCAGGGCTGAAGTGGTTAAAGAGAAGCTTCAGCCCCTTTTTTCATGGCTCTCCCCTCCTTACTGCACTGCCATTATGTTGGGTGCTTGGAGTGAATCTGGGAGAGTGGTGGAGGGGGGGCAGTTTTCATTCCCAGGTGTCATTCTCACCTACAGTATATCCAATTTAAAGAGTGGGAGATGGGAGGAGACAGGACATGAGGACATTAGGTTTAGGTTGAAGGTCTGCTTTAAATAGGAAACCACAAAGGTGCACCGCTCAGAACCCAGAGCACAAAGAAATTCAGTTCATTGTAAAAGTATGCACACCTGTGTCAGGTGCTCGGGTTCAGGATGTTCCTCCTCATCCAATAGTCCAAATAATATACAGCAAAAAGAACCAGCACACTGAAAATACATGCCCATAAAAATACAGCACACGCAGACGCGTTTCGGCTTGTAGCCTTGTTCATAGCATGTTTACAAATGGCATATAACACACATATATACAAAAAGAAAGGGAAAATGGGGAGGAGTCTCCCACAATTGGGGGTGGAATGTCAAAGCAGGTGAAATCTCTTAATACAAATTCCCAAAGATCAAAATGGCCATACATAGACACAAAGAGAAAAAAAAAAGGGCGTAAGAAAAAAAGGGGCGTGAAAAAAAAAAAAAAGAAATAATGGGATGGCACAAAAAAATGCACTGATGTTGCTGGTTAGCGATGTTTGCAAATGGCATATGACACACAAATATACAAAAAAAAATCTCTCCGAAAAATGCAGAGAAAGGATGAGTTAAATGAAATTGGGGGTGAAATGTCAAAGCAGGTGAAATACTTTAATACAAATTCCCAAAGATCTAAAAATCATAGTTGGATTACCATGGACGTTCAGTCTTTGTATTCCTGCATTCCCCATGACTTGGCATTGGAGGCACTTAGGTTTCACTTGGCAAATTACAGTAATTACAGTATGGAACTGAGGGAATTTCTTATTCTCAGCACGGAATTTTTACTCAAACATAATTTTTTCATGTTTGATAACGTTTATTATTTACAATGCACTGGTGCCTCGATGGGAGCTAGGTTCTCTCCCTCCCTAGCCAATCTTTACATGGGCTGGTGGGAGGAGAGAAGCTTGTTCTCACCTGACAATCCCTACATTCATAGGATCGTTTGGTTTGGTCGTTCTATAGACCAGTGTTTTTCAACTCCAGTCCTCAAGGCACACCAACATGTCATGTTTTCAGGATTTCCCTCAGATGAAACAGCTGTGGTAATTACTAAGGCAGTGAAACTGATCAAATCACCTGTGCAAACTCATGGAAATCCTGAAAACATGACCTGTTGGTGTGCCTTGAGGACTGGAGTTGAAAAACACTGCTATAGATGACCTGCTGCTGATATGGAAGGGTCCACAGACTGACATAGTGGAATTTGCCAATTTTGTTAATGACAACTCTCTTAACCTCATTTTCAGTTATGAGACCCACGAATGTAATATCAATTTTTTGGACATCACATTGTTGGGGGATACTCATTCCAACACGGTTTCCACCCGCACGTATCGTAAGACTTGTGCGGGCAATTCACTCCTATTGGCCAGCAGTTGCCATCCTTCCCACACGATCATATCGGTACCTGTGGGGGAATTTGTCAGGACTAGACGCAATTGTTCCAACGCAGAGTTCTTTCAAGAAGAAGCTGGGGTGGTTGCTTCTAGATTAAGAGCACGAGGCTATGGTGATAAATATATTGAGAGGGCTAATAATATAGCCATTAAGAAAGTTAGGAACACCCTTATTGACAATCCCTGCAAAAACAGGACTAAAAATAGAGAGACCAAAGATAGTTCTATTACTTTTGTTACCACATATTCCCATGAGTACAATAAGGTTATTAACATCATCCGTAAGCATCTTCCCGTTCTATCAACTGACAGGGATCTTGATGTTATTATTAAGAGAGGCTGCATGTTTTCCAGTAGATGTACCGCCACTCTGGGTGGTCTTCTCTCCCCCAGCCTTTTTTCATCCACTTCTTCTAACAAGACTTGGTTACACACGACAGGTTCTTATGCCTGTGGCTTAAACACTTGCAGGTTTTGCCACAGGCATCTTAAGAAACCTAGTTTGGTTTACTCCTGTTCTACAAATAGAGCATTCCATATACGGGATTATATTAATTGTGGCTCACAACAGGTTGTTTATGCCATAGAATGCACTATCTGTAAGTTACAATACGTTGGATGCACTACAAGACCCTTGAGGACACACATTAGTGAACATTATCATGGCTCTTCACATGAGTCTGATAAGGGTCTTTCTAATGTGTCCAAACATTTTAAATATGTTCATTTGGGGAATCTGTCTTCCTTTGTATTTTATGGGCTGGAGAGGATAAAGAGACCACCTCGTGGTGGGGACACTCACCACAAATTGTTGGAACGTGAGCTATGGTGGATATATAACCTTTGCACCAGGATTCCCCAAGGCATGAACCTTCGATACGATATTGATCTTTTTCTTCGCTAACCTGCAACACCAGTGCAATTTCTCTTGTGCCATCCAATTTTTTTTTTTTTTTACGCCCCTTTTTCTTTACGCCCCTTTTTTTTTTTTCTTTTTTTTCTTCTTTGCTTCTATGTATGGCCATTTTGATCTTTGGGAATTTGTATTAAAGTATTTCACCTGCTTTGACATTTCACCCCCAATTTCATTTAACTCATCCTTTCTCTGCATTTGCTGGGAGACTCTTTTTGTATATTTGTGTGTTATATGCCATTTGCAAACATCGCTAACCAGCAACATCAGTGCATTTTTTTGTGCCATCCCATTATTTCTTTTTTTTTTTTTCTCTTTGTGTCTATGTATGGCCATTTTGATCTTTGGGAACTTGTATTAAAGGATTTCACCTGCTTTGACATTCCACCCCCAATTTCAATTAACCAATACTTTCTTTGCATTAGTGGGAGACTCCTCCCCATTTTCCCTTTCTTTTTGTATATATGTGTGTGTTATATGCCATTTGTAAACATGCTGCGAACAAGGCTACAAGCCGAAACGCGTCTGCGTGTGCTGTATTTTTATGGGCATGGAATAAATTCATTGGATATTGTACTTCAGTGTGCCGGTTCTTTTTGCTGTATATTATTTGGACTGCTTTAAATAGGGTTGCCACCTCATCCCTTTAATCCAGGACAAATATGAATTGCACAGGTTGTTCTGAGGCTAATTTAATGCAGATGAGGCACCAAGTGAGTTTAATTACCACCTTAATCAGCCACAGAACAACCTGTGTAATTCATACGTGTCCTGGATTAAAGGGATGATGTGGCAACCGTAGTTTTAAAGTGTATGTACTTTACCAATAAACTTCTTTTACTTACTCCCATTCATTCAGTAAATATACAATTGAACGCATTTTGTTAAAACTGATAAGTTCAAATGAATACATGTTGATCAAGCCAAAAATTAACTAAGCTTGTAACTTCCTGTGCAAATCTAAAGCAGTGCTATCAGCCCTGCTCAGTTCCCAGTTTAATTGATATTAAAGTAAAACGAAAGGTAACCTTTGGATAGTGTGGCGAGGCATTAGTACACCTGTCAGGTTTTTATTGCTGTCTGTGCCCCCATTAAAGTGGAGTTCCACCCATTTAAAAGTCAGCAGCTACAAAAGGTGTAGCTGCTGACTTTTGATAAATGGCTACTCACCTGTCCCACAATTCAGCGATGTGGCTGCTAGGGTTGCCACATCATCCCTTTAATCCAGGACACATCTGAATTACACAGGTTGTTCTGAGGCTAATTTAATGCAGATGAGGCACCAAGTGAGTTTAATTACCACCTTAATCAGACTCAGAACCTGTGTAATTCATATGTGTTCGGGTTTAAAGGGATGAGGTGGCAACTTTACCCTGACCCCCGGATGGGGCCCTTTCCTCTGAGCCCAGCGGTGGAACTAGGGTTGCCACATCATCCCTTTAATCCAGGACACATATTAATTACTCAGATTCTAAGGCTAATTAAAGTGGTAGTTAATCTCACTTGGTGCCTTATCTGCATTAAATTGGCCTCAGAACAACCTGTGTAATTCATATGTGTCCTGGATTAAAGGGATGATGTGGCAACCCTAGGTGGAACGCCAGGGCCCGATCACAAGTGGGTGGCTGCATATAAAGGAACTGACCTCTCCATCCACCAACTACCCCCCGCCTCCCTGCTTTTCCTCCTCTCCTTCCCGCAGGCATTCAGCGGCTGCAGGAGTAAAATGGAGAGATTGATTACTCTATGCCGGAGTTTCTCAATCTTTTACCAGTCACTGCACCCTTGAAGTATATCCCTAGGTGAATGGGGCAGCACTGTAACCACTCCACAACTGTGTGCATTGCATGCAGTTGCAGCATAGTGATGATGCATTTACTGGGTTAAAACAGGCAGTCAAGAGGCAACATATTGCCAGCTGTCAGATGCCTCTGAAAAGTGATCTGAGCATGGATCATTTTTCAGAGGAACAGCATTTTTTTGCTGGTACTATGAACAAGTGGAATAAAAAAATCAGTTCTGATTGTATACATATAGGGGGTCGGGATTAAAAGTGCATACATAAAATGTGCATAAACACATGTACGCACACATACCTCCACATATATAAACACATACATAATACACATACATACACATATATATATACAACACACACATACACTGTATATATAAGCACATACATATATAAACAAACACACACACATATATACATGCACACATATATAAACATACACACATATATAAATGCACATATGCAAACGCATATAAACACATGCCCAGGCACACATGCATGCATGCACACACACACACATACAGATACATACATGCATGCACACATACATACATGCATGTAAACATACATACACACACATACATACACACATATATAAACATACACGCATATATAAATGCACATATGCACACATATAAACACATACACACACACACACACATATGCACGCACGCACACATACACATACATTCATCCACACACACACACATACACGCACACACATACACAAATGCATGCACACACACATATATACATGCATGCACACATACACACACACATATATATACAAATAACCTTTTAAAAAACGGCAGTCCTTTACCTTCCTACCTTTACCTCTCTTCCTGCCGGTTACTGCACATAGGAGGAGACAAAGAGCACAGCAGAGCACACACTGCTTTCACTTTCACTGTAAACAGTGAAAGCAGCTCCCCGCAATGCCGGGAAGAATCGGGGAGCTTCGTCGCAGCCGCCCCTCCTATATAGGCATACAGGGGCCCCGTGCAGCATGAGGCCCAGTCGCCATGGCAACTCCATCAACCCCTGTATGTCCACCCCTGCCTCTCCCCCTCCCCTTCGCGGCACTGGCATTGCAAGTGTGGGCGCCCAGCCATATAATTTATTTTATATGCACGTGGACACTTTATGATTATTAATGTATTATTACATCAAAGGACAGTTTGACACACAGAGGAATCTTTCTTTTTTATAGAGCAACATTGTTAGTAAATTTTTTAAGCCAATGGCACCTGCTGTTGTCAGCAAGCCTGTGAGAGAAGGAAGAGGGGAGAGAGGACCGGCAGACAGGCACAGCCCTAGATCGTTACATGATTCAAGTAATGCGGGTAGTACATTAAGGTGAAAAAAAACGTTTTAGCTTTAGAACCACTTTAATTAAAGAATGAATACACTTAGTGCATGCAACTTGATATAATGTAAGCTAACATTTTATATGGACTGTGGAGTTTTCCTTCTTCTCTGTACCACTAATGGTCTAGGGCAGTGGTCTCCAAGCTGTGGCCCGGGGGGCCAGATGCAGCCCTTTGCTTGCTTTTATCCGGCCCTTGGGGCACTAATTTCAGCCACTGATACCAACAATGAGGCATAATTCCCCCCATTGACACCAATGAAGGGGCTGAATTCCTCCTAATGACACCAATGATGGGACACTATTTAGATTAGATTAGATTCAACTTTATTGTCATTACACATGTACAAGTACAATGCAACGAAATGCAGTTTAGGTCTAACCAGAAGTGCAATAGTGTGAATAGAAGTGCTATTCCCCCCATGACACCAACACTGGGGCCCAATGACACCAATGATGGAGCACAATTCCTCCCAATGACACCAACGATGGGGAATTTTTTATTCCTACTGACTTCGGACCCTTTTCTACTTCCACTGGCCACAATCCGGCCCCCTAATGTCTGAAGGTTTGGAGAACCCTGGTCTAGGGGAACTAACATGGTTTGGGCTAAACATTATATATCTTTTTAATGTGTTATTTTTGTCAAAATACCTGAAATAATCTTTGGACAGAGCAGCACAAACAGAAGGGGAGGGGTCACTGCTCTTCCTTTTGTGTGTACATTTCAGCTTAAAGTACAACTGAAGGCAACATACACATTTTAGTAAATCCTCATACACAGTATCTCACAAAAGTGAGTACACCCCTCACATTTTTGTAAACATTGTGTTCTATCTTTTCATGTGACAACACTGTAGAAATTACAATTTGCTACAATGTAAAGTAGTAAGTGTACAGCTTGTATAACAGTGTAAATTTGCTGTCCTCTTAAAATAACTCAACGCACAGCCATTAACATCTAAATCGCTGGCAACAAAAGTGAGTACACCCTAAATGAAAATATCCAAATTGGGCCCAATTAGCCATTTTCCCTCCCTCCCTGTCATCTGACTCGTTATTGCTACAAGGTCTCAGGTGTGAATGGGAAGCAGGTGTGTTAAATTTGGTGTTATAACTCTCACTCTCTCATACTGGTCACTGGAAGTTCAACATGGCACCTCATGGCAAAGAACTCTCTGAGGATCTGAAAAAAAGAATTGTTGCTCTACATAAAGGTGGCCTAGACTATAAGAAGATTGCCAAGACCCTGAAGCTGAGCTGCAGCATGGTGGCCAAGACCATACAGGGGTTAACAGTACAGGTTCCACTCAGAACAGGCCATGGTCAACCAAAGACATTGATTGCACAAGCGCAGCGTCATATCCAGAGGTTGTCTTTGGGAAATAGACATATGAGTGCTGCCAGCATTGCTGCAGAGGTTGAAGGGGTGGGGGGTCAGCCTGTCAGTGCTCAGACCATACGCCGCACACTGTATCAAATTGGTTTGCATGTCTGTTGTCCCAGAAGGAAGCCTCTTCTAAAGGTGATGCACAAAACAGCCTGCAAACAGTTTGCTGAAGACAAGCATACAAAGGACATGGATTACTGAAACCATGTCCTGTGACATGGTTTCAGTGACAACAAGTGTGTCTTGCCTACAGTCAAGCATGGTGGTGGGAGTGTCATGGTCTGGGGCTGCATTTCACTGAGGGAACCATGAATGCCAACATTTACTGTGACATACTGAAGCACAGCATGATCCCCTCCCTTTGGAGACTGGGCCACAGGGCAGTATTCCAACATGATAACTACTCCAAATACACCTCCAAGATGACCATTACCTTGCTTAAGAAGTTGAGGGTAAAGGTGACGGACTGGCCAAGCATGTCTCCAGACCTAAACCCTATTCAGCATCTGTGGGGCATCCTCAAACGGAAGGTGGAGGAGCGCAAGGTCTCTAACATCCACCAGCTCTGTGATGTCGTTATGGAGGAGTGGAAGAGGACTCCAGTGGCAACCTGTGAAGCTCTGGTGAACTCCAAGCCCAAGAGGGTTAAGGCAGTGCTGAAAAATAATGGTGGCCACACAAAATATTGACACTTTGCATCCAATTTGGACATTTTCACTTTTGTTGCCAGCGGTTTAGACATTAATGGCTGTGTGTTGAGTTTTGAGGGGACAACACATTTACACTGTTATACAAGCTGTACACTCACTACTTTACTACTTTACTTTTGTAGCAAAGTGTAATTTCTTCACTGTTGTCACATGAAAAGATATAATAAAATATTTACAAAAATGTGAGGGGTGTACTCACTTTTGTGAGATACTGTAAATACCTGATAACACATGGTAATACACATAACAACTGAAATGATTATTTTCCTACCATATAGCTGCAATTGTGCTCTCGAATTCCTCTATTCATTCCTTCTTTGCTGTATACTACTAGTGATGGTGGGAGGAGTTCAGCTGTGCTAGACTCTGCATGTCCTACAGGGAACTACAATTCCCATGGGTGCTCCTGCCTTCTATCATGCTCAGTCTATTTTACATAACACACACCCATCTGTCAATCAATAGCTGGGTGTGTGCTATGTAAAACAGTAAAAGTCAGTACAGGTTCGTTTGCATATTTTGCTATTAATCTGTGTGCTTTTCTCTGCCTGTTCTTGTCTGGTAATTGGTAAACTGACAAAAAAAGCCCAGCTGGGAGCAGCCTGTATAGACATAGAGCAAAGGCTGGGCATAGGTGGGAGTGGGCGGGGCTTCATGGACCGATCATGGACGGAGCCTCATGGAGAATGAAATACCTGAGCTTTCCATAGACGGAGGAGCACCTCCCCCAGTGATGTCAGGACGGCACACTGTAGTCTCTTCAGAGAGCCAGCATGCAAAAGGGGACAACAGGCAATTAGAAATGCAGGAAGCAACGTTGTCTCTTCGGTAAAGGAAGAGCACATGAGAGCTTTCAGCTGCAGGGGACAAGGTAGATATCTCAAAGTCCTTACTGTTTTTTGCTGAAGGCTTTTTCCAGCAAAGCAGATAAGGAAAATCTGTAAAATCTGTGAAAAGCAGTCGAGAGCTCCACCTGTGCCCTGAAATGTAGAATGTCAATTATATACTGTATAAACTATCATATTTATCTAATTTTAAAAAAATAAAAAGCTATACTTTTATCCAGACCATACTGTATAAGCAAAGGGAACATACCAAATACATAACAATTATACCTGCCTTTTAACTCCTTCCCACTGAGGGTATGCGGGTCTTTATGCATAGAGTCGCATATATGCGCTATGGTGCACAGCGCACTCCCAGCAAAATGATTATTCTGTCATGCAGTGGTGTAGCATGGAGGGGGCAGTCAGTCCATTCCTCCAGGGTGCAACACTTTGAGGAGAGCAGCAATTAGTCCTGCGGCCACGCCATCCCTGAGTCAGATGCCCCAGCTAACCGCAAGACTTTACTGACAGCACTGCAACTGCCTGTTCTGAACAATGAGGGGGATCGGGCAGCAGAGAACAATTACAGGAACCATGTCCTGTATCTATGTCTCTCCCTCCAGCTCCTCTCTTCCTCCCTCTCTCTGTCCTCTCTCCCCTCCCCCTCCTCCTCTCTGTCCTCTCCCTCCCCATATTCACTCAACTCCTGACCTCTTTCCCCTTTTCCCCCTCCCTCTCTCTGTCCTCTCTCCCCTCCTGACCTCTTTCCCCTTTTCCCCCTCCCTCTCTCTGTCCTATCTCCCTACCCTCTCTGTTGTCCCACCCCCCATCCTCCCTCCCCCATCTCTCTGTCATCCCCCCCATCTATGTCCCCTCCTTCCCTCTGTCCTCTCTCCCCCTCTTCCTCCCTCTCTTTGTACTCTCCCCCCCAACTCTGTTCTCTCTTCCTCCCCTGCCTCTCCACCTCTCCCTCTACCCCCTCTCCCTCTGCCTCCTCTCCCCCGTCCATTCTTCCCCTCTCTCTCTCTGCCCCCCCCCCGTCTTCTTCCTCCCTCTTTCTGTCATCTCCCCCTCTGTGCCAGGGGCGTAATGATAGGGGTTGCAGGAGTTGCAATTGCAACCAGGCCACATGGTCCAGTGGGCCCGTGTGCCTCACTTGTACACCTGGATAGGAGGGATGGAGGGGTGGCATTTAGAGGAACCAATCTCCTCCATTTTCAGACAGCAAGTAGTGAGCCGATTGGTCAGTCATAAAAGACTATGTGTGTGCGCTGAACAGGCGCACACACATAGTCTGATTGGCTGCCTTGAGCCTGAGCATGCAATGACTGACTGTCATTGGACGTGGTGGGCGGGACTGTGGCGGACGTGCTGGCTGCGTGATAACTCGCACAGGCGCAGCACACCACCAGGTTTCAGTCCCGTCTCTGCACTCCAGCACGCTCCCCGCTTGCAGGACTCTGCACACTGCCAGCCCGCCTAAGAGATGGGGTAAGTGCGGGACTATGTCACGACTTCAGGGGGGGGTCTGTCAGTTCCGCGAGCCCCTATATGGGGCTATGTATACTGTTATATGGTGACTCTGTATACTGCTATCTGGGGCTCTGTATACTGCTATATGGTGACTCTGTGTACTGCTATCTGGGGCTCTGTATACTGCTATATGGTGACTCTGTATACTGCTATCTGGGGCTCTGTTTATGCTATCTGGGGCTCTGTATACTGCTATATGATGACTCTGTTTACTGCTATCCGGGGCTCTGTATACTGCTATCTGGTGGCTCTGTATACTGCTATCTGGTGCTCTGTATACTGCGATATGGAGACTCTGTATACTGCTATCTGGGGCTCTGTATACTGCTATATGGAGACTCTGCATACTGCTATCTAGCGACTCTGTATACTGCTATATGATGACTCTGCATACTGCTATCTGGGGCTCTATATACTGCTATATGGTGACTCTGTATACTGCTATCTGGTGACTCTGTATACTGCTATATGGTGACTCTGTATACTGCTATATGGTGACTCTGTATACTGCTATCTGGTGACTCTGTATACTGCTATCTGGTAGCTCTGTATACTGCTATCTGGGGCTCTGTATACCCCTATCTGGTAGCTCTGTATACTGCTATCTGGGGCTCTGTATACTCTTATTTGGTGGCTCTGTATACCCTATCTGGTGATGCTGTATATCATATCTGGGGATGCTGCGCTGTATACTCCTGACACAATGGGTGGAAACTACAAGGGGTGTGGCTTATTGGAAGTGGGAGGGATCAAAAATGAAGGGCAGGGTCTGGTGCCCCCCTGCATCCTAAAATTTCACCAGCCACCACTGATGTTTTTCATTAAGCAACAACATAAGAAATGTTACACCATTACCTTTGTTGTAAAAGACGACCTCTTCTGGAGACTGCAGAGCGCTATGGTCTACGGTGGCTTTAAAATATCTGTCCATTACATTGGACAACACATTTGGCACGTTACATTTACTGAGGAATTTGAAGCTGCCATCGCTATTCACAGTTTTAGTGGTCTCGATATGTTTGTCTTCAATCTTTTTGTATGGCCCACGTTCATTGTTAGCTTCCTCCCAGGTCAACACAAGATCCTCCGTGTAAACTCTGTCCACTTCCAGTACAATGAACTTATTATCCTGTACATTACTCTGTATAACTGGGATTCCTAAAAGGTTTAATTTTGAGATCAATAAACATATAATTTATCTTACTAATGCACATTGATATTCTCACTTTATTTATATAAAAAAAATAACATGTTAGGCATTAATCTTGCACATGGGGGCAGCACGTTGCTACACACAGGCACATGAATATCAGTAAACATGTGCTGTGTTTAGATCAGCAAAAAAAAATGATTACTGGGTAGTATTTTGTTCACTTAAGCAAATGTGCAAGTAAATTTACCCCTCCCCATTATTACTTAGGATTGTGGGAGCTGGAAGAATTGCTCATGTGAGTACATATACACGCATGGACGCGGGTAAACGTGGACACCGGACCATACTCATGTTCTGTGGGAAGGAACTTTCTGCCACGAAGATCTGGTGTTCATACATCAGTATTGTGTGCAAGGACCCTAAACCTTCAGGCAAACAGATGGATAACAGACAGAGATAACACACTTATGTAGGAGCTATTTACCTGCCAATTTGCATACAACTCAGCTGTTTAAGCCTCGTACACACGGTTCGACGATCGTATGTATGATCGTCGCAAATCGTATGTTGGCTGTTGTATGCAGCATACTGACTGCACTACACGATCGTACGGCCACAGAAAGAACGTTCAGGTGCATGTAATTAGCATCCGGCCATTCCTGACTTCGGAGCATGCGTGTTTTGCACAATACAACTTGTTGTACCAACTGCTCTGTACACACGATACAACGGTCGTATGACCGCTTGTTGGTACGACCAAGTTTTCTAGTTTGCTCATACAACTCCCTTGTACGACCGTCGTATGTTCGACTGTTCAAATCGCGCAGACGAACGATCGATATCGCATACAACGGTCGTGAGCACGACCTGTTGTATACGATCGTCGAACCGTGTGTACGAGGCTTTAGACCTGACAGGCAGCCCAACAGCCAACTGCAGAAGGGCACACAGCGGGCTGACAATGCTGCTGCTGATTGCAAGAGTATTGGGAGTATGGGAGTATTTATAAAAAAAAAAATTGGCATAGCAGTTTGTCCAGTGAAAGTGCGTGAATATTTATTCTATGTGAATGGGGCAAAAAACAAATGTTAATGGCTATTTCCTGCACTGGTTTAATGTTTTTTATTGATTTAAAATGGAAAGTATTTAATTTGGCCACTAGATGGCGATAAGTATAATAAGAATTAGCCTACACCAAGGATAAGCAATTAGCGGACCTCCAGATGTTGCAAAACTACAAGTCCCATCATGCCTCTGTCTCTGGTTGTCATGCTTGTGGCTGTCAGAGTCTTGCTATGCCTCATGGGACTTGTAGTTGTGCTACAGCTGGAGGTCCGCTAATTGCATATCCCTGGCCTACACCAAACCTGCTATGTGAGTAGTGTTATGAAATTTACCTGCCACTTGTAGCTCTCCTGTGAGTTTTTCCAGAAAGGTACCTAGACTGGGGTGTTTCACCCGGCAAATGAACTCTGACCCCTGGTCCGTTTTGGCTGATGTCAATACAATGAGACTTGCGGTACAGCTGTATGTCTTATCAAGCTCCTGTGTAATGTCCATTTCTAAAATCTTATATTTATCATCAGAAAACACTTCATACAGTTCCGGCTTATCTGCGTCTCTCCGTAACCACTTCACCTCCAGATTGTTGGGGAAATACCCCTGAATCACACACTGCAGCTTGGCTTCTCTGCCGTGTATTAAAGGTGGGACTAGAATGTCATTTAACTTCGGACACGAATCTGCAAGACACAAAAAGTTAAAATTTAATCAATTTTATATTTCTGAATTTAGCTTGAAGTGGCTGACCAACATTAAACTAGAACTAAGGCTCGCTTCACATATATGAGAATTGAATGCGTTTGGAACTGCATCCGATTCACATGACATGTGAGCTGGCAGCCTTCTCTATAGAGTCGGTTCACATATGTGTGGGCATCGCAGTTTATAAAAGAGTCCTGTGCGATTTTAGATCTGGTTCAGGTCATACACTTAACAAATTCGCACCTGAACCGGTGAACAAAAACTGCACCGGACTCCTTTAAAAAAGAAAGCATAAGCAGACATACACTATATGCCTTTACACACAGATGAACTTTAATGGCATCCCAGTCTTAGTCAGTAGGATTCAATATTGAGTTGGCCCACCCTTTGCAGCTATTACAGCTTCAACTCTTCTGGGAAGGCTGCCCACAAGGTTTAGGAGTGTCTATGGGAATGTTTGACCATTCTTCCAGAAATGCATTTGTGAGATCAGGCACTGATGTTGGACGAGAAGGCCTGGCTCACAGTCTCTTCTCTAATTCATCCCAAAGGGGTTCTGTCGGGTTAAAGTCAGGACTCTGTGCAGGCCAGTCAAGTTCCTCAACCCCAAACTCACTCATCTATGTCTTTATGGACCTTCATGTTGGAACAGGAAGGGGCCCTCCCCAAACTGTTCCCAAAAAAGTTGGGAGTATGAAATTGTCCAAAATGTCTTGGTATGCTGACGCCTTAACCACTTCAGCCCCGGAAGGATTTACCCCCTTCCTGACCAGAGCACTTTTTGTGATTCAGCGCTGCATCGCTTTAATTGACAATTGCGCGGTTGTGTGACGTTGTATTTGGTCACCTCTGCGTCACTTCTGATCACCGCTATAAACAAAAAAAGAGCGACAATTTTGAAAAAAAAAACAATATTTTTTACTTTTTGCTATAATACATATCCAAAAAAAAACTATATAATAAAGCTAATTTAATCATCAGTTTAGGCCGATACATATTCTTCTACATATTTGTGGTAAAATAAATTGCCATAAGCGTATATTGATTGGTTTGCGCAAAAGTTGCCACATCTACAAACTATGAGAATTGATTTCTGGCGTTTTTATATAATTTTTTTTTACTAGTAATGGCGGCGATCTGCGATTTTTATCGGCACTGCAATATTGCAGCAGACAGATCAGACACTTTTGACACTTTTTTGGGACCAATGACATTTATACAGTGATCAGATCTAAAAATAGCCACTGATTACTGTATAAATGTCATTAGCAGGGAAGGGGTTAACACTAAGGGGGCGATCAAGGGGTAAATGTGTTCCCTAGGTGTCTTCTAACTGTGTGGGGCTGCACTGCCAGGGACATGACAGATCTAACTGATCCCGATTACAGGGATCAGTAGATCTGTCATCTGTCCTCTCACAGAATGGGGAACCACCATGTTTACATCGGCGGTTCCCCGTTCTGGCTCCCTTCAGGCGATCGCGCGTCGCCAGCGGACATCGAGTCTGTCCAACCAACAGGCATGCTCACGGACGGTCGGCAAGTGGTTAAGTGTTCCCTTCACTGGAACTAAGGGGCCAAGCCCAACCCCTGAAAAACAACTACACGCCATAATCCCCCCTCCACCAAACTTTACACTTGGCACAATGCAGTCAGTCAAGTACCATTCTTCTGGCAACTGCCAAACCCAGACGAGTCCATCGGATTGCCAGACAGAGAACCACGATTCGTCCCTCCAGAGAACACGTCTCCACCTTGTCTTGTGCACTGGTCCAAATAATTTGGTGGAGGGGGGATTATGGTGCAGGGTTGTTTTTCAGGGGTTGGGCTTCGCCCCTTCGTTCCAGTGAAGGGAATTCTTGAG
>BLSH010541936.1:19348-30167 GCA_018402905.1 Glandirana rugosa
GCTATTAGACAGGGAGTGACGTGGCTGACCTTAGACAGGTATGACGTCATACTCTACTAAAATCTTGCTATTAGACAGGGAGTGTCGTGGCTGTTCTTGGAGAGGAATGAAGTCATACTCTACTAAAATCTTATTATTAGACAGGGAGTGTCGTTGCGGTCCTTGGAGAGGGACGAGGTCATACTCTACTAAAATCTTGCTATTAGACAGGGAGTGTCGTGGCTGCCTTGGACAGTGATCACGTCAATCCTGTGAGGGAGATATTGTCGTTCTAAAATCATCTCATACTGTAGTAGGGAGAGGTTACTATCGGTGCTGTGAGGAACAGATTATCGTTCTAAAATCATCTCATACTGCTGTAGGGACAGGTTCCTGTCGGTGCTGTGAGGGACAGATTATCGTTCTAAAATCATTTCTAACTGCACTAGTGACAGGTTCCGTCGGTGCTGTGAGGGACAGATTATCGTTCTAAAATCATCTCATACTGGAGCAGGGAGAGGTTCCTGGCGTTGCTGTGAGGGACAGATTATTATTCTAAAATCATCTCATACTGAAGTAAGGAGAGGTTCTTGTCGGTGCTGTGAGGGACAGATTATCGTTCTAAAATCATCTCATACTGCAGTATGGACAGATTCCAGTCGGTGCAGTGAGGGACAGATTATCGTTCTAAATTCATCGCATACTGTAGTAGGGAGAGGTTCCTGTCGGTGCTGTGAGGGACAGATTATCGTTCTAAAATCATCTCATACTGCAGTAGAGACAGGTCCCTGTCGGTGCTGTGAAGGACAGATTATCATTCTAAAATCATCACATACTGGAGTAGGGACAGGTTCCTGTCGGTGCTGTGAGGGACAGATGAGCGTTCTAAAATCATCTCATACTGCCGTAGCGACCATTTCCTGTCGGTGCTGTGAGGGACAGATGAGCGTTCTAAAAACATCTCATACTGGAGTAGGGATAGGTTCCTGTCAGTGCTGTGAGGGGCAGATTATCGTTCTAAAATATCTCAAACTGGAGTAGGGAGTAGTACGTGTTGGTACTGTGAGGGACAGATTATCGTTCTAAAATCATTTCTAACTGCAGTAGTGACATGTTTCTGTCGGTGATGTGAGGGACAGATTATTGTTCTAAAATCATTTCATACTGCAGTTAGGACAGGTTCCTGTCGATGCTGTGAGGGACAGATTATCGTTCTAAAATCATCTCATACTGTGGTAGGAAGAGTGTCCTGTCAGTGCTGTGAGGGACAGATTATCATTATAAAATCATCTCATACTGCAGTAGGGACAGGTTCCTGTTGGTGCTGTGAGGGACAGATTATCATTCTAAAATCATCTCATACTGGAGTAGGGAGAGGTTCCTGTCAGTGCTGTGAGGGACAGATTATCATTCTAAAATCATCTCAAACTGCAGTAGTGACAGGTTCCTGTCGGTGCTGTGAGGGACAGTTTATCATTCTAAAATCATCTACTACTGCAATAGGGACAGGTTCCTGTCGGTGCTGTGAGGGACAGATTATCGTTCTAAAATCATCTCATACTGCAGTAGGCAAAGGTTCCTGGCGGTGCTGTGAGGGACAGATTAGCGTTCTAAAAGCATCTCATACTGGAGTAGGGAGAGGTTCCTGTCAGTGCTGTGAAGGACAGATTATCGTTCTAAAATCATCTCATACTGCAGTAGGCACAGGTTCCTGGCGGTGCTGTGAGGGACAGATTAGCGTTCTAAAAGCATCTCATACTGGAGTAGGGAGAGGTTCCTGTCAGTGCAGTGAAGGACAGATTATCGTTCTAAAATCATATCATACTGCAATAGGGACAGGTTCCTGTCGGTGCTGTGAGGGACAGATTATTGTTCTAAAATCATCTCATGCTGCTGTAGGGACAGGTTCCTGTCGGTGCTGTGAGGGACAGATTATTATTCTAAAATCATCTCATACTGAAGTAGGGAGAGCTTCTTGTCGGTGCTGTGAGGGACAGATTATCATTCTAAAATCATCTCATACTGGAGTAGGGACAGGTTCCTGGCGGTGCTGTGAGGGACAGATCATCGTTCTAAAATAGTCTCATACTACAGTAGGGCCAGGTTCCTGTCGGTGCTGTGAGGGACAGATTATCGTTCTAAAATCATCTCATACTGCAGTATGGACAGATTCCAGTCGGTGCAGTGAGGGACAGATTATCGTTCTAAATTTATCGCATACTGTAGTAGGGAGAGGTTCCTGTCGGTGCTGTGAGGGACAGATTATCGTTCTAAAATCATCTCATACTGCAGTAGAGACAGGTCCCTGTCGGTGCTGTGAAGGACAGATTATCATTCTAAAATAATCACATACTGGAGTAGGGACAGGTTCCTGTCGGTGCTGTGAGGGACAGATGAGCGTTCTAAAATCATCTCATACTGCCGTAGCGACAGGTTCCTGTCAGTGCTGTGAGGGACAGATGAGCGTTCTAAAAGCATCTCATACTGGAGTAGGGATAGGTTCCTGTCAATGCTGTGAGGGACAGATTATCGTTCTAAAATATCTCAAACTGGAGTAGGGAGTAGTACCTGTCGGTACTGTGAGGGACAGATTATCGTTCTAAAATCATTTCTAACTGCAGTAGTGACATGTTTCTGTCAGTGCTGTGAGGGACAGATTATTGTTCTAAAATCATTTCATACTGCAGTTAGGACAGGTTCCTGTCGATTCTGTGAGGGACAGATTATCGTTCTAAATTCATTGCATACTGTAGTAGGGAGAGGTTCCTGTCGGTGCTGTGAGGGACAGATTATCGTTCTAAAATCATCTCATACTGCAGTACAGACAGGTCCCTGTCGGTGCTGCGAAGGACAGATTATCATTCTAAAATAATCACATACTGGAGTAGGGACAGGTTCCTGTCCGTGCTGTGAGGGACAGATGAGCGTTCTAAAATCATCTCATACTGCCGTAGCGACAGGTTCCTGTCGGTGCTGTGAGGGACAGATGAGCGTTCTAAAAACATCTCATACTGGAGTAGGGATAGGTTTATGTCAGTGCTGTGAGGGACAGATTATCATTCTAAAATATCTCAAACTGGAGTAGGGAGTAGTACCTGTCGGTACTGTGAGGGACAGATTATCGTTCTAAAATCATTTCTAACTGCAGTAGTGACTTGTTTCTGTCGGTGCTGTGAGGGACAGATTATTCTAAAATCATTTCATACTGCAGTTAGGACAGGTTCCTGTCGATGCTGTGAGGGAGTTATTATCATTCTAAAATCATCTCATACTGTAGTAGGGAGAGTTTCCTGTCGGTGCTGTGACTGACAGATTAGCGTTCTAAAATCATTTAATACTGCAATAGGGACAGGTACCTGTCGGTGCTGTGAGGGACAGATTATTGTTCTCAGAGGCGTAACTAGAACATTCAGGGCCCCGGTGCAAGAAATTATGAAGGGCCCCCCGACCCCTGGCCAGGGCCCTTCCCTCTTCCCACTGATCCTGGGGCCCTTTACTGCTATTGTGGGTCCCTTTATTACGGTACTGCAGTGGGGCCCTTTCACAAGTTCTGCAGCAGGCCCCAGGGGGACCAGTGAAGCACACAGGGGCCCTGGGAACAGCAGAAGACAAGTAAACTGGATAGAGGAAAATGGAGGAGATTGGGTCCTCTAAATGCCACCCCGCCATCCCTCCTATTCAGGTGTACAAGGGAGGCACATGGGCCCCCTGGACCATGGGGCCCGGTTGCAATTGCAACCCCTGCAACCCCTATCGTTACGCCCCTGATTGTTCTACAATCATCTCATACTGCTGTAGGGACAGGTTCCTGGTGGTGCTGTGAGGGACAGATTAGCGTTCTAAAATCATCTCATACTGGAGTAGGGACAGGTTCCTATCGGTGCTGTGAGAGACAGATTATTGTTCTAAAATCATTTCTAACTTCAGTATTGACAGGTTCCAGGGACAGATTATCGTTCTAAAACTATCTCATACTGCAGTAAGGAAAGGTTCCTGGCGGTGCTGTGAGGGACAGATTATCATTCTAAAATCATCTCATACTGGAGTAGGGAGAGGTTAATGTCAGTGCTGTGAGGGACAGATTATCGTTCTAAAATCATCTCATACTGAAGTAGGGTCAGGTTCCTGTCGATGCTGTGGGGGAGATATTATCGTTCTAAAATCATCTCATACTGTAGTAGGGAGAGGTTCCTTTCAGTGCTGTGAGGGACAGATTATCGTTCTAAAATCATCTCAGACTGTAGTAGGGAGAGGTTCCTGTCGGTGCTGTGAGGGACAGATTATCGTTCTAAAATCATCTCATACTGGAGTAGGGACAGGTTCCTGGCGATGCTGTGAGGGACAGATTATTGTTCTAAATTCATCTCATACTGCAGTAGGGACAGGTTCCTGATGGTGCTGTGAGGGACAGATTATCATTCTAAAATCATCTAATAATGCAGTAGGGACAGGTTCCTGTCGATGCTGTGAGGGAGATATTATCATTCTAAAATCATTTCTAACTGCAGTATTTACAGGTTCCTGGCGGTGCTGTGATTGACAGATTAGCGTTCTAAAATCATCTCATACTGCAGTAGGGACAGGTTCCTGTCGATGCTGTGAGTGATAGATTATCGTTCTAAAATCATGTCATACTGTAGTAGGGAGAGGTTCCTGGCAGTGCTGTGAGGGACAGATTAGCGTTCTAAAATCATCTCATACTGGAGTAGGGAGAGGTTCCTGTCAGAGCTGTGAGGGACAGATTATCATTCTAAAATCAGCTAATACTGCAGTAGGAACAGGTTCCTGTTGGTGCTGTGAGGGACAGATAGCGTTCTAAAATCATCTCATACAGGAGTAGGGAGAGGTTCCTGTCGGTGCTGTGAGGGACAGATTATCATTCTAAAATCATCTCATACTGCAGTAGGGAGAGGTTCCTGTCGGTGCTGTGAGGGACAGATTATCGTTCTAAAATCATCTCATACTGCAGTAGGGATAGGTTCCTGTCGATGCTGTGGGGGAGATATTATCATTCTAAAATCATCTCATACTGTAGTAGGGAGAGGTTACTGTCGGTGCTGTGAGGGACAGGTTATCGTTCTAAAATCATCTCATACTGCAGTAGAGACAGGTTCCTGTCGGTGCTGTGAGGGACAGATTATCGTTCTAAAGTCATCTCATACTGGAATAGGGACAGGTTCCTGGCGGTGCTGTGAGGGAAAGATTAGCGTTCTAAAATCATCTCATACTGGAGTAGGGAGAGGTTCCTGTCAGTGCTGTGAGGGACAAATTATCGTTCTAAAATCATCTCATACTGCTATAGGGACAGGTTCCTGTCGGTGCTGTGAGGGACAGATTATTGTTCTAAAATCATCTCATACTGCTGTAGGGACATGTTCCTGTCGGTGCTGTGAGGGACAGATTATCGTTCTAAAATCATCTCATACTGGGGTAGGGACAGGTTCCTGTAGGTACAGAGAGGGACAGATTATCGTTTTAAAATCATTTCTAACTTCAGAAGTGACAGGTTTCTGTCGGTGCTGTGAGGGACAGATTATCGTTCTAAAATCATCTCATACTGCAGTATGGACAGGTTCCTGTCGGTGCTGTGAGGGACAGAATATCGTTCTAAAATCATCTCATACTGGAGTAAGGAGACGTTCCTGTCGGTGCTCTGAAGGACAGATAGCGTTCTAAAATTATTGCATACTGGAGTAGGGAGAGGTTCCTGTCAGTGCTATGAGGGACAGATTATCATTCTAAAATCATCTCATACTGGAGTAGGGAGAGGTTCCTGTCAGTGCTGTGAGGGACAGATTATCATTCTAAAATCATCTCATACTGCAGTAGGGACAGGTTCCTGGCGATGCTGTGAGGGACAAATTATTGTTCTAAATTAATCTCATACTGCAGTAGGGACAGGTTCCTGACGGAGCTGTGAGGGACAGATTATCGTTCTAAAATCATCTAATAATGCAGTAGGGACAGGTTCCTGTCGATGCTGTGAGGGAGATATTATCATTCTAAAATCATCTCATACTGTAGTAGGGAGAGTTTCCTGTTGGTGCTGTGATTGACAGATTAGCGTTCTAAAATCATTTAATACTGCAATAGGGACAGGTACCTGTCGGTGCCGTGAGGGACAGATTATTGTTCTACAATCATCTCATACTGCTGTAGGGACAGGTTCCTGGTGGTGCTGTGAGGGACAGATTAGAGTTCTAAAATCATCTCATACTGGAGTAGGGACAGGTTCCTATCGGTGCGGTGAGAGACAGATTATCCTTCTAAAATCATTTCTAACTTCAGTATTGACAGGTTCCTGTCGGTGCTGTGAGGGACAGATCATCGTTCTAAAATCATCTCATACTGCAGTCGGGACAGGTTCCTGTCGGTGCTGTGAGGGACAGATTATCGTTCTAAAACTATCTCATACTGCAGTAAGGAAAGGTTCCTGGCGGTGCTGTGAGGGACAGATTATCATTCTAAAATCATCTCATACTGGAGTAGGGAGAGGTTAATGTCAGTGCTGTGAGGGACAGATTATCGTTCTAAAATCATCTCATACTGTAGTAGGGACAGGTTCCTGTCGATGCTGTGGGGGAGATATTATCGTTCTAAAATCATCTCATACTGTAGTAGGGAGAGGTTCCTGTCGGTGCTGTGAGGGACAGATTATCGTTCTAAAATCATCTCAGACTGTAGTAGGGAGAGGTTCCTGTCGGTGCTGTGAGGGACAGATTATCGTTCTAAAATCATCTCATACTGGAGTAGGGACAGGTTCCTGGCGATGCTGTGAGGGAGAGATTATTGTTCTAAATTCATCTCATACTGCAGTAGGGACAGGTTCCTGATGGTGCTGTGAGGGACAGATTATCATTCTAAAATCATCTAATAATGCAGTAGGGACAGGTTCCTGTCGATGCTGTGAGGGAGATATTATCATTCTAAAATCATTTCTAACTGCAGTAGTGACAGGTTCCTGGCGGTGCTGTGATTGACAGATTAGCGTTCTAAAATCATATAATACTGCAATAGGGACAGGTACCTGTCGGTGCTGTGAGGGACAGATTATTGTTCTACAATCATCTCATACTGCTGTAGGGACAGGTTCCTAGTGGTGCTGTGAGGGACAGATTAGCATTCTAAAATCATCCCATACTGAAATAGGGAGAGGTTCCTGTCAGTACTATGAGGGACAGATTATCGTTCTAAAATCATCTCATACTGGAGTAGGGACAGGTTCCTGGCGATGCTGTGAGGGACAGATTATTGTTCTAAATTCATCTCATACTGCAGTAGGGACAGGTTCCTGATGGTGCTGTGAGGGACAGATTATCGTTCTAAAATCATCTAATAATGCAGTAGGGACAGGTTCCTGTCGATGCTGTGAGGGAGATATTATCATTCTAAAATCATCTCATACTGTAGTAGGGAGAGGTTCCTGTCGGTGCTGTGAGGGACAGATTATTGTTCTAAAATCATCTCATACTGCAGTAGAGACAGGTTCCTGTCGGTGCTGTGAGGGACAGATTATCGTTCTAAAATCATCTCATACTGCAATAGGGACAGGTTCCTGGCGGTGCTGTGATTGACAGATTAGGGTTCTAAAATCATTTAATACTGCAATAGGGACAGGTTCCTGTCGGTGCTGTGAGGGACAGATTATTGTTCTAAAATAATTTCTAACTGCAGTATTGACAGGTTCCTGTCGGTGCTGTGAGGGACAGATCATCGTTCTAAAATCATCTCATACTGCAGTAGGGACAGGTTCCTGTCGGTGCTGTGAGGGACAGATTATCGTTCTAAAACCATCTCATACTGCAGTAAGGTCAGGTTCCTGGCAGTGCTGTGAGGGGCAGATTATTGTTCTAAAATCATCTCATACTGGAGTAGGGACAGGTTCCTGCTGATGCTGTGAGGGACAGATTATCGTTCTAAAACCATCTCATACTGTAGTAGGGACAGGTTCCTGTCGGTGCTGTGAGGGACAGATTATCGTTCTAAAATCATCTCATACTGCAGTAGGGACAGGTTCCTGTCGGTGCTGTGAGGGACAGATTATCGTTCTAAAATCGTCTCATACTGCAGTATGGACAGGTTCCTGTCGGTGCTGTGAGGGACAGAATATCGTTCTAAAATCATCTCATATTGGAGCATGGAGAGGTTCCTGTCGGTGCTGTGAGGGACAGACTATCATTCTAAAATAATGTCATACTGGAGTAGGGAGAGGTTCCTGTCGGTGCTGTGAGGGACAGATTATCGCTCTAAAATCATATTATACTGCAGTAGGGACAGGTTCCTGTCGGTGCTGTGAGGGACAGATTATCGTTCTAAAATCATCTCATACTGGAGTAGGGACAGGTTGCTGACGATGCTGTGAGGGACAGATTATTGTTCTAAATTCATCTCATACTGCAGTAGGGACAGGTTCCTGTTGGTGCTGTGAGATACAGATTATCGTTCTAAAATCATCTAATAATGCAGTAGGGACAGGTTCCTGTCGATGCTGTGAAGGAGATATTATCATTCTAAAATCATCTCATACTGTAGTAGGGAGAGGTTCCTGTCGGTGCTGGGAGGGGCAGATTATCGTTCTAAAATCATCTCATACTGCAGTAGAGACAGGTTCCTGTCGGTGCTGTGAGGGACAGATTATCGTTCTAAAATCATCTCATACTGCCATAGGGACAGGTTCCTGGCGGTGCTGTGATTGACAGATTAGCGTTCTAAAATCATTTAATACTGCAATAGGGACAGGTTCCTTTCGGTGCTGTGAGGGACAGATTATTGTTCTACAATCATCTCATACTGCTGTAGGGAGAGGTTCCTGTCAGTGCTGTGAGGTACAGATTAGCGTTCTAAAATCATCTCATACTGGAGTAGGGACAGGTTCCTATCGGTGCTGTGAGAGACAGATTATCGTTCTAAAATCATTTCTAAATGCAGTATTGACAGGTTCCTGTCGGTGCTGTGAGGGACTGATCATCGTTCTAAAATCATCTCATACTGCAGTAGGGACAGGTTCCTGTCGGTGCTGTGTGGGACAGATTATCGTTCTAAAACCATCTCATACTGCAGTAAGAACAGGTTCCTGGCGGTGCTGTGATGGACAGATTATAATTCTAAAATCATCTCATACTGCAGTAGGGACATGTTCCTGTCGGTGCTGTGAGGGACAGATTATTGTTCTAAATTCATCTCATACTGGAGTAGGGACAGGTTCCTGGCGATGCTGTGAGAGACAGATTATCATTCTAAATTCATCTCATACTGCAGTAGGGACGGGTTCCTGTTGGTGCTGTGAGGGACAGATTATTGTTCTAAAATCATCTCATACTGCAGTAGGGACAGGTTGCTGTCGATACTGTGAGGGAGAGATTATCATTCTAAAATCATCTCATACTGTAGTAGGGAGAGGTTCCTGTCGGTGCTGTGAGGGACAGATTATCGTTCTAAAATCATCTCATACTGCAGTAGAGACAGGTTCCTGTCGATGCTGTGAGGGACAGATTATCGTTCTAAAATCATCTCATACTGCAGTAGGGACAGGTTCCTGGCGGTTCCTGTCGGTGCTGTGATGGAAAGATTATCATTCTAAAATCATCTCATTCTGCAGTAGGGACAGGATCCTGGCAGTGCTATGAGGGACAGATTAGCGTTCTAAAATCATCTCATACTGGAGTAGGGAGAGGTTCCTGTCAGTGCTGTGGGGGACAGATTATCGTTCTAAAATCATCTCATACTGCATTAGGGACAGGTTCCTGTCAGTGCTGTGAGGGGCAGATTATTGTTCTAAAATCATCTCATACTGCTGTAGGGACAGGTTCCTGTCGGTGCTGTGAGGGACAGATTAGCATTCTAAAATCATCTCATACTGGAGTAAGGACCAGCTCCTGTCGGTGCTGTGAGGTACAGATTATCGTTATAAAATCATTTCTAACTGCAGTAGTGACAGGTTCCTGTTGGTGCTGTGAGGGACAGATTATCGTTCTAAAATCATCTCATACTGCAGTAGGGACAGGTTCCTGTCGATGCTGTGAGTGACAGATTATCATTCTAAAAACATCTCATACTGTAGTAGGGAGAGGTTCCTGTCAGTGCTGTGAGGGACAGATTATCGTTCTAAAATCATCTAATACTGCAATAGGGACAGGTTCCTGTCGGTGCTGTGAGGGACAGATTATTGTTCTACAATCATCTCATACTTATAATAGGAAATTTTTTCCGCGCTAAGGGTATTAGGATGTACCTTTTGACAGGGTGATAGAAAAGCGATGTGGGGAAAGCTGCCCTCCTGACTTTTCCAAGTGGAAAATATATATTAAAAAATTGTATGCAGGACAATGGCGCTATCCCTAGAAGTAAAAATCCTCTATTGGTATAAAACTTTTTAAGAAACTTATTATGACCTTATAAACCTTAAGCGTCAAAATTAGAAAATAGTAAAAATCAGGTAATATGAATAAAGTGACAGTGTATGTAAACCTTGTGCGTTATATATTAAAAAACAGTATTATATTCATAAGTAATGCAAACCACATCTGCAAAGTGTTTCAAAACATGTAAAAATATATATAAAAGAAATATATATAAATATATAGATTACCACGTGGAAATAAAATTTTTGGTGAAATAAAGGTCTCTAGGTGATGTAAATCCGATGCTTGAAACAATATGTGCTGTGACTTTCTGGTGTTAGTTTAGCCGCGCTGCCTACTTGCTGCAGTTCCGATTTTCTTGCCACGATCAGCCCAGATATGTGATACCTTTTGAAGTATTTTAAAGACTTTTAACCTTGGATATAAATAAATATTTTTCATTATCACACTATATTGGATTTTCATTTTTTATACACCAA
>BLSH010542049.1:2693-13620 GCA_018402905.1 Glandirana rugosa
AAGTGTTATATGTTTTTTAACCCTATTGAAATGACAACAGAATAAAAAATTGAGTTTTTTTACGAAAAAAGAAGTTTTTTTTTTTCGCGAACTTTCTTGCGACGCGTTTATGACACACTGTTTTTCATAACGTTACTAACGGTAAAATAAGAGACCCCACAAACTTTTTTTATATAATACAAACCCCCAACCCAAACATAATATATTTTTTTCAAACACCCCAGAGAATAAAATGGCAATCATTGCAATACTTTTTGTCACACAGTATTTGCGCAGCGTTCTTTCAAGCGCTTTTTTTTTTTGAAGAAAAAAGCATTTTTTTGAGTTAAAAAATAAGACAACAGTAAAGTTATCCCAATTTTTTGTATATTGTGAAAAAGGATGCTACGCCGAGTAAATCAATACCATACATGACACGGTTGAAAATTGCGCACACTTGCGGAATGGCGACAAACCCTGGTACTTAAAAATCTCCATAGGCGACGCTTTAAAAAATTTTAACGGTTACCAGGTTAGAGCTGCAGAGGAGGTCTTTTGCTAGAATTATTGCTCAAACTCTGGCGATCACGGCAATACCTCACATGTGTGGTTTGAACACCGTTTTCATATGCGGGCGTGACTTAAGCATGCGGTGTCTTTGCTGCACGAGCTCGCGGGGATGGTGGCGATTTACTGTTTTTTTTTTTTATATATTTTTTTTAACACTGTTCCTTTAAATAAAAAATCTGATCACTTTTATTGCTAGCACAAGGAATGTAAACATCCCTTGTGATAGTAATATATGGTGACAGGTACTCTTTATGGAGGGACCCCCCCATCCCTCCTTTATACTTCACAGTATTCAGATCTCAAAAAACAGCGATTCTGAATACTGTAATCTTTTTAAAACCATCACCATTAGCCACTGAGTAAACCAGAAGTAAGTTTGTAACATTGCTTCCAGAAATGTACGAAGGAGTCCTGATCTAAGCCGATTCCGGCTTCCACAGGGACTCCACACAGCTGGTGTACGTGCTGGATCGGAGCTCTGGTCTCCTGGTGGGACGGGAGGCTGGAGAAGAGCGGCAGACCGTGGCGGGAGTGGGGGATGTCCCTTCCTGCTGCCTCAGATAACAACCGAGTGGCTCCAGAGCTGGATTGGCTGTTATCAACGGATAGCCGGCCACCTGCTCTAAAAAACGGTACCAGGATATAGCCTGTAGCTGCAGACTATACCCCGATACTTCCACTTAAAGCAGCCACCATTTATAAATAGCAATTCGTGTTAAGTGGTTAAACTAATTTACAACAGCAGGGCCAGTTTCTGCATCCAACAAAAGTAAGTGTAAGGGGTTACAGTGTTCTACAACACCCAAGGCCCAATTTTTCACCACCTGTTTGACTGGGGCATGTCATCACAATTTTTAACCACTAAACGCGAATCACCGTTTATAAACGGCGGCAGCTTTAAGTGGATCTATCGGGGTATATGCAAAAAACAGCGTGTTTCTGGGAGAGCCCCAGAAACATAGAGGTTAGTGTAAGAGGGAAGGGCAATAACCAGTATGTAAATAGATATTTTAACTTTAATAAATTGCAGATAAAATTTTAACAATACAATAAGCAGCTTGAAGGTTAGACGTAAGGAGGTACCACCACCTTGCCCTAAGGAGTCCAAGGGTCTCCTGGGCTAAGTGACCTGAACACACTGAGACACACACAAAGTGGGGAGACAAGACAGTTAAAAAACAAACAACGTCCAGACGTGTGGGGATGAATGGTAGGTAAGTTCACTGCTTTAGGTTGAATCAACAATGGCCGTGTAGTAGTGACCGTAAGTAGAATCAATCTGGTCATAGGGGATCATAGATAGTCACACTAAACCAAACACTAACTAATATCCGTCCGTCACGGTCATAAAGTGCAAGTAGGTTACACGAATCAGTGTTTCAATGCAGACTGATGACTTTGGTAGTTGGATGGCAATACGGGTGTACAAAAAGGTAGGGCCCTGCTGTTTGGTGGTCAAAGTGGATAGGTCAATGAGTTGTCCTGCATGTCATGCTTCACTGTTCACATGCAAAACATCAGGGATTAATGCCCTCATAAATCCATATAATCACAATTGCGCCAAACAAGCGGCTCCATACCTCATCTTCCGGTGATTCCCTGTTCAAAGCTTCCCTCTGGTAAAATGGCTGCAAGTACATGTATGGGGGCACACAGCTGTACAGCCCCGCCAGGGCTCGAGTGAATCCTCCTCACCCCCTCGGCTGAATTAGCGCGAGATGCGTGTCGGGCTGTACTTCCTATTCGGGGGCTTGTGTCTCAAGCCTCACTATCGGAGAGGGTAAAGCTTACATCAGGCCGTGAATCAGATCCCCGCCATGTCACGTAACGGTGATGACGTTGACGCGTTTTGTAGGCGTAGTGACATAGCTTCATCTGGACGACTTGATTGGGCCGGCCACACTCCATCCCTTAAATCAGTTTTTTCCGGGAGATGCCGCCCATCAGGGTGATTCTCTTATGGGATATCAATGCGCTGACAGGTATTCAGGTCATTAATACACTCCATTTACATTTTTCTTTGGAACTATAGGGCATCATTGGTACTAAGGTATAGAGAAAGGATACTAGGCATCTATGGTAACAAGACATATAACGTTTAACACAGACCAGGAGGACACGAGGGATGGATCAAGAACATTCTGTATAAATACTAATGTACATACCAGAGCCATTCATCATGAGTATAAAGAAACCTCCCATGATGCCATAACTCTGTTAGTACACTGATCCCATTAAGTCTTAATACTTAACATCAGCAAAATAACATCGACTAGCGGCCCTATCTATTCAGTATGGATTTTAGATTTAAGACTGTCATTATTGCATGCTGGCATTAAGCATATATGATGGGCACAGGATGGAGTAGCATGGGATACATAAATGTGGGGAAGAGGGGAGAGAAAGAGAAGGGGGGGGGAAGGGGGAGGGAGACATCAGAATGACTATACTACTCTTGACTTACAGGATAAAGTGCAAGGTCATTAGGATAAAGTCTACAGGGTAAGAATTTCCCAGAGCTGGTTAGATCATTATTTTGGTAGGAAGACCTGGAGATTTAACTCAGTGTTAAGTCCTCTCGGATGGAGGCATCTTAGGCGGTAGATCCACCATTTTTCTTTCTGGAGCAGGATCTAGTTAAAATCACCTCTTCTTTGTGGGGGTTTTAGGGTATATATACCTTTTACACTCATCCCTGCTCGATTCCTCCCATGGTGTGTATGGAAGTGTTTTGCTAGAGGTTTCGTTGGCTCCTTCTCATTAAGTTCCCTCAGGTGTTCTCAGACCCGAACCCTCAGGGATCTTTTGGTCTTACCCACATATATTTTAGGACATGGGCACATGATCATATAAATTACCCCTGTCGTTGAACAATTAATTAGGGCCCTGATTTCGAATTGGTTCACACCCAGGGCATCCCTCAACGTTTTAGTCCTCTCCACATAGGGGCACATCTGACAGTGACCGCATGGATACATCCCTGTTGTGCGGGGATAATTTGAAAGCCAGGTGTCACTTTGTGTCTTATGAAACTCTGATCTGATTAATAGATCACCCAGGTTTTTAGATCTACGGGCCACCATCTGGGTCTAGGGCCCACAATCTTTGCAATTTTTCAAGTAGCAGTAAGTACGTTCCAAAGGTTGTGATTAGTCTAGTGCTTTCCCCTTCATGTTGCTGCCCGCACTTCATGCCGCAACCTTTGGTTCGCAGTGGCATGAAGTGCGGTCAGCAATGGAAAAACATTGGATGTTTACATTCCTTGTGATAGCAATAAAAGTGATCCAATTTTTTTTTAAACAAACAGTGTTAAAAAAATAAAATAAATAAAAAAATGTAAAAAAAAAATTTAAAGCGACACCATAACCGCAAGCTCGAGCAGCAAAGAAAACGCATACTTAAGTCACGCCCGCATATGAAAACTGTGTTCAAACCACACATGTGAGGTATAGCCACAATCGCCAGAGTGTGAGAAGTAATTCTAGCAAAAGACCTCCTCTGCACCTCTAACCTGGTAACCGTTAAAAAATTTTAAAGCATCGCCTATGGAGATTTTTAAGTACCGGAGTTTGTCGCCATTCCGCAAGTGTGCGCAGTTTTCAGCCCTAACATGTATGGTATCTATTTACTCGGCATAACATCCTCTTTCACAATATACAAAGAAATTGGGCTAACTTTATTGTTGTCTTATTTCTTAACTCAAAAAACGGTCTTTTTTCCCCAAAAATTGTGATTGAAAGACCGCTGCGCAAATACCGTGTGACAAATATTATTGCAACAATCGCCATTTTATTCTCTAGAGTGTTCAAAAAAAATATATCATGTTTGGGGGTTCTAAGTAATTTTCTACCAAAAAAAATGATTTTGACTTGTAAACAATAAGTGTAAAAAAGGGCTCCGGGTCTTAAGTGGTTAAACTAATTTACAACAGCAGGGACAGTTCCTGCGTCCAACAAGAGTAACTGCAAGGGGTTACAGTGTTCTGGCACCGCTAGCACCCAAGGCCCAATTTTTCGCCACCTGTTTGACTGGGGGCTTTCGTCACAATTTGTAAACTAATTTACAACATCAGGCCCAGTTCCTCCGTTCAACAAGAGTAACTGCAAGGGGTTACAGTGTTCTGGCACCACCAGCACGCAAGGCCCAATTTTTCGCCACCTCTTTGACTGGGGGATTTTATCACAATTTTTAACTCATTTACAACAGCAGGGCCCGCGCCAAAATTTTAAAAAAATGATGTGCGGATCCTCCCAAAATCCAAACCAGGCCCTTCAAGTCTGGTATGGAATTTAAGGGGAACCCCGTGCCAAAATGTTTAATTTATGGCGTGGGGTCCCCCCAAATACCAAACCAGACCCTTATCTGAGCACGCAGCCCTGGCATGGCAGGAGGGGGTGGGGATGAGCGAGCGCCCCCCTCTGAACCATACCAGGCCACATGCCCTCAACATGGGGAGGATGCTCTGAGGTTACCCCAAAAGCACCTTGTCCCCATGTTTATGGGACGAAGGGCCTCATCCCCAAAACCCTGGCCTGTGGTTGTGGGGGTCTTATCAGAATCTGGAAGCCCCCTTTAATAAGGGGGCCCCCAGATCCCAACTCCCCCATGTAAATAGGTTTGGGGTACATTGAACCCCTACCCATTCACCAAAAAAGGAGTGTAGTGTAAAAAAAAACAAGAGGCAGTCCTTTATTTCGCAAAATAGCTCTTCTTTCTACCTCCATCTTCTCCTGGCTCAGTCCTTCTTCTGGTCTTCTACTTCTTTTAGTCTTCTTGCTTCCTCTCTTCGTCTTCAATCTTCAATCTTCATCTTCTTTCTTCTTTCACTGCTGACGCTCTCTCCGCTGCTGCAGCCCGGCCCCTGCTCGTCTTGCAGAATGGGCGGTCTTCACGATGACAGTACTTTTATAAGAAGGGACGGGGCCACTTAAGGATGTAACTGAGTGAACCCGCCCCTTCTGACATCATGTGATGTCAGAGGGCCCGGGTCACCCATCTACATCACCCCTGGCCCCGTCCCTTATTACAAAAGTACTGTCACTGTGAAGACCGCCCATTCGGAAAGACGCGCAGGGGCCGAACTGCAGCAGCTGTGAGAGCAGCGGCGGCGAAAGAAGAAAGAAGATGAATATGAAGATTGAAGATGCAGAGAGGAAGCAAGAAGACTAAAAGAAGAAGCAGAAGACCAGAAAAAGGACAGGGCCAGGAGAAAATGGAGGAATAAAGAAGAAAGAAGAGCTATTTTACAAAATAAAGGACTTGTGAAAAACTGCCTCTTGTTTTTTTTTTTTACACTACACTCCTTTTTTGGTGAATGGGTAGAGGTTCAATGTACTCCAAACCTATTCACATAGGGGGGGGGCGGGATCTGGGGCCCCCTTATTAAAGGGGGCTTCCAGATTCCGATAAGCCCCCCCCAGCCCGCAGACTCCCACAAGCATCGGCCAGGCTTGTGGGGAAGAGGCTCTTGTCCCCATCAACAAGGGGATGAGATGCTTTGAGGTGGAGGGTCAGAGCCCCCCCTGCCCCAAAGCACCCATACTCCCCATTTTGAGGGCATGTAGCCTGGTATGGTTCAGGAGGGGGAGCTCACTCGCCCCCCCATCCTAACCGGCCAGGGCTGCATGCTCGGATAAGGGTCTGGTTTGGATTGTAAGGGGACCCCCACATCAATTTTTTTAAAATTTAGTGTGGGGTTCCCCTTAATATCCAAAACCAGACCCAAAGAGCCTGGTTTGGACTGGGGGGGACTGCATGTCCATTTTTTCAGCAATTTTTTTTGTATATTGCCGGAAACTGGCAATACATTACAGACATGATTTTAAATGACAATTTCTCCTATGGAAATGTAATTTTGCTCTGGCTATGTTCTACACCTCACAGAGATGTGCCCTTTTACACACAGACTAAGGACACCCCCAGGCACAATAGTTAAAGTAATTTTTCATTTTTTTTTCACTTTAAGTATTATTAAAATCACTGCTCCTGAAAAAAAGATCAATTTAAAAACTTTTTTTTATTGATACATGTCCCCTAGGGCAGGACCCGGGCCCCCATACACTTTTTAGGGCAATAACATTGCATACAAGCCTTTAAAATGAGCACTTTTGATTTTTCATGTTCGGGTCCCATAGACTTTAATGGTGTTCGGATGTTCACCCTGAACTTTTTGTCTGTTTGCATGTTCTGGTGCGAACTTAACCGGGGGGTGTTCGGCCCATCCCTACCCATACCTATTCACATGGGGGGTCAGGATCTGGAGGTCCCCTTTTTAAAGGGGGCTTCCAGATTCCAATAAGCCCCCCACCTGCAGACCCCCACAACCCCCGGCAAGGATTGTAGCCACAACCTCCGGCAAGGATTGTAGGGATGAGGCCCTTCTCCCCATCAACATGGGGACAAGGTGCTTTGGGGTGACCTCAAAGCATCCTCCTCATGTTGAGGGCATGTGGTCTGGTGTGGTTCGGAGGGGGGCACTCGTTTGTACCCACCCCCTCCTGCCATGCCAAGGCTGCATGCTCAGATAAGGGTCTGGTTTGGATTTTGGGGGGACTCCACGCCATTTTTTTAAATTTGGCACGGCGTTCCCCTTAAAATCCATACCAGGCCTGAGAGGCCTGGTTTGGATTTTGGGGGGAACCCCACATCATTTATTTTTTTAAATTTTGGCACGGGGTTCCCCTTAAAATCCATACCAGACCTGAAGGGCCTGGTATGGACTTTGGGGGGGCCCTACTCAATTTTTTTATTGTGGGTGGGGTTCCCCTTAAAATACATACCAGACCTGAAGGGTCTGTTACGGACTTTGGGGGGGACCCTATGCTATTTTTTTTCACAATTTTGGTGCGGGCCTTGCTGTTGTAAATTATTTTAAAAATTATGAAGACATGCCCCAGTCAAACAGGTGCTGAAAAATTGGGCCTTGGGTGTTGGCGGTGCCAGAACACTGTAACCCCTTGCAGTTACTCTTGTTGGGTGCAGGGACGGGCCCTGCTATTGTAAATAATTTTAAAAATTGTTATGGCATGCCCCTGTAAACCAGGTGCTGAAAAATTTGGCCTTGGGTGTTGGTGGTGCCCTAAATATAAAATATTGTTCTGGATTACGGACAGGAGGAATAGGAGCAGTGGTAGTCTTCAAGGGATCCCACATCCCTAGAAAATGTAATCAGTTGTATCAGCATCAGGGGCTTGATAGCTGCTGATCCAGGACTGATTCATTTTTATAAAAGTGAGCCTATCAACCGAGTCTGTGGACAGGCACACTCTTTGATCAGTAACGAACCCTCCAGCAGCACTGAATGCCAATTCAGGAAGCATGCTGGATGCAGGACAGGCCAGTAACTCAGTTGCATATTCAGCAAGTTCCTGCCAGTGGTCCATCCTCAAGACCCAGTAACTCAGTGGATGCTCAGTTGGAAAGGTCTCCAAGTCTGCTCTTGCTCCTATATATTACTGCACCATATAATGCAGATGCTGATGATGGTTGCTTGAACCAATCTGGCCTCGGTGCTGAGGACTACATTGCTCAGCCAGCCACCTTCTGAACGACCGAAGCTTCAGAAACACGTTGTCCAGTACCAGGACCTGGTAGCCTCCCAGGGTCTGGAAAGGCATTGCACAGACTTTTCATCAAGGAATCCTGAAGATGTTTCATCCTCTGCTCCCTTTGCGCTGGCATGATGAGCTCTGTAACCCTTGTAGCGTGGATCAAAAAGGGTCGCCAGCCAGTCATGATCCCTCTGCTTGATACCACGAATCCTAGGGTCTTTTCACAGGCTTTTCAGAATCAGAAAGCACATGCAGCATAAGTTTGAGGAGGCATGAGTGTTCTCTGGGTCACTGAGGATGAAATTATCAGGAACTACCTCCTCCCAGCCACGTACAACTCCTTGGGTTTCTGGGGACTGAAAACCATGATCCTTTAAAGACTGCTGCGTGTTATCCTCCACATCCATGCTGACACAATAACCCTCCTCCTCCTCCTCCTCCTGTGTGCTTGGCAGCTCAGCAGGAATGCTCTCTGCATAAAGGGGACCTTGAGAGGAAAGGAAGTCCTCCTCTTCCTCCCACTGTTCTGCCTCAAGTGCCCTGTCCATGATTCCACAAAGCACGTGCTCCAGAAGGAATATTAGAGGAACAGTGTCACTGATGCATGCATTGTCACTGCTCACCATCCTTGTGGCCTCCTCAAATTGTAACAGGACAGGGCATGCATACTTGATTACTAGCCACTGACATGGTGAAAAGAAGCCAAGCTCCCCTGAGCCTGTCCTGGTGCCATGCTCACAGAGGTACTCATTGATGGCCCTCTGCTGTGCGTGCAGCTGCTGCAGCATTGCCAATGTTGAGTTCCACCTAGTGGGCATGTCACAAATGAGGCAGTTGGTGGGCAGGTTGAATTCCCGCTGAATGTCAGCCTACCGGGCACTGGCATTGTATGAATGCCGGAAATGACCACAGACTTTTCTGGCCTGCCTCCGGATATCTTGTAAGCCTGGGTACCTGGTCAAGAAATGCTGCACCACCAAATTCAAGACGTGTGCCAAGCATGGAACATGTGTCAAGTGTCCCTGTCGGAGGGCAGAGAGAAGGTTGGTGCCATTGTCACATACAACCATTCCTGGCTCAAGCTGCTATGGCATCAACGACCTCTGAGCCTGCCCCCAGCTGACAGAATATCTGCCCCAGTGTTGCTCCTGTCCCCAAGACAGACTAACTCAAGCACCACATGGCATATTTTAGCCTGACTGCTTGCGTAGCCCCTTGAACGCTTAGGGAGCAATACAGGTTCAGAGGACAATTCTGCAGAAGAAGCCACAAAGGTGGAAGAAGAAGAGGGGATGGAGGAGGTGGATGTGGCAAAATCACCACCAGCTATTTGGAACTAGCTCCAACACTGAACCCTGTCCTGCATCATTCCCAGCTGCCAGTAGAGTTAGCCAGTGTATCGTGAAGGAAAGGTAATTTCCCTGACCGCACATGTTGAACCATGAGTCAGCAGTAATATGAACCCTGCTGCTGACCGCCCTGTCCAATGAGGCAAAAACATTGCCTTCCACATGACGGTAGGGAGCTGGAATGGCCATACGTGAAAATAAATTTCTTTTGGGAACCTGCCACCGTGGGGCAGCACATTCCACAAATTCACAAAAGGGGCAGAGTCTACCAGCTGAAAAGGCAGCAGTTGGAGTGCTAGCAATTTGGCCAAGCTAGCATTAAGACGCTGAGCATGTGGGTGGCTGGGACAGTAGAGATATTTGTCTGCTGAATTCACCTGGTGGTGTACTGCTAGCAGATTGGCTGCAAGTACTTGGTATGCATTGCTAGACCTTCATTCCTCTGCAGGTTTTGGAGAGGACTGGAGGTATAGAAGGGGTTGAGATCCCAGATGAGGAGCAAGGCGAAGTCCGCCTTGTTTTCTGGTGTGGGTTTTTCAGGTACTGTTACCAACGGATTGCATGACTGGTCATCATATGTCTTGTCAAGACAGTAGTGCCCAAGCAGCTGGAGTACTGGCCACGCTTGACCCGCTTCAGACATAGATTGCAAATGGCAATGGTGGGATCTACTGCACAAGTGCTGAAAAATTTCCACACCAAAGAACTTTTGAAAGTCAGCAGCACCCTGCACCTGTGGAGCTTTGTGGTCTGATGCAATTGGATGGCTGCTCTTAAGGTGGCCCCTGGAGGACATCCTGCCTTGTTGGAGTTGTGCCTCCTCCTCACTTTCTTCCTTTCTTCTCTCAGGCACCCAAGTACAGTCTGTGTCCCCATCATTCCCTCCCTCCTTGTCACTGGAGCAAACTTGGCAGTATGCTGCAGCTGGGGGAACATGACTGCTAGTTTCTTGTGCTTCTGCAGGCACTCCCCATCTCTAGGCTCACACTACTCTCTTCCTGAACCTGGTAACCAACTTTAGAGCCTTCAAATTGCTGCGCATCCTCCATCAGCATGTAACCGACACTATGGTTGAATAATTCTGGTGACTCCTCTATGCATGATGATGGGGCTCTGGAAGGAGTAACAGTGGACAAGGATTTGGTGGAATAGGCCGCTTTGCCAGCTGAGTTGGAAGGCAAACTTCTATGAGCCTGGGTGACAGAGGATGAGAGGACGAGGGCGGCTTAGTTATCCACTCCACCAACTCTTCTGCATGTTGTGGCTGAATAGCACGGCCAACAGCAGAAAAAAAGGACAAGCGTGACCTGCCTGCAGAGGATGCAAAATGTCTGCCACCAGCACTTTTCACTGAAGACACAGAGGCTGCTTGCCCTCTTTTAGTGGCCTGGGAGCATCTGCCTCTCCTTTGTGGCCTTCCTGACATGATGGGGATTTTTTTTAACACCGCACTACACTGCATTATATACCGTACACCCC
>BLSH010542049.1:43676-55434 GCA_018402905.1 Glandirana rugosa
CTCGTAACTCCTCCCGGAAGGTAATTCTAGTTGATTGGCTGCCCTGCAGCTTCTCAAAACGTGGAGTAAAATACCAGAATCCCGGACCGAACCCGAACGTTTTTTGAAATGTCCGTGTTCGGGTCCGGGTCCGGGAAACCCGAAAGTTCGGTACGGACCCGAACGTTACAGTCCGGGTTCGCTCAACACTACTTACATGTCCCAATGGACACATCTGCTCCACCCCTCGCCCAACATCTGGGGGAACCAAGAGATCAATGAAGTCCAAGGAAGGATCCAGCCAAGAAACTACAGCTAGTGAAGTTCCCAAGTCATGAAAACAAATCTTAATGGAAGGCCCTCCTCAATGCTCAATATCAGGTTCTAAGGGTATCAATACTTTAATCTTGTTCTCTGTCACCTTCTCCTGATCCCTCTACCTGTATGCAGAATCGAACTATGTCAGACGAAGCCTCGCAAATTTATATAAGTCCCCAAAAGGGGAAAAAAAACAAGGCTATCCAACCCTCCAACTTACCTATAAGAATTCTTCGTCTTTTCCTTTTAGTGTTAATTGTGTTGTTGGTTAACATGTCAGTTCAAACAACCTTACCATCACATATTCCGCCCTTCTCATGGAAAAGGGTGGAATCATAAACAATAAACAGACCTCCCGCACACCTCCTATGGTGGAAGCGATACACACCCCTTGGGTGCAGAAACCACATGAGTACCCTGGTAACGCTGTTTCAGGGAAGTAGTTTACATGTGGAAAAAAGTGAAGTACTGTCTCCACGAGATTTATCCATATCTGTTTATTTACCTTATGACTGTTTATCCTGTCCTCCACCCTCAACCCCACTCTCCGAGAGCCTCCCCCTGGTCACCCTTCATCTGGCTCATGAGGAGCACCCAGTCACCTATCAGCCCCCGCCACACACACTTAGCCATCACTATGCATTTCAAATCCCCCATAATAAGTATTGATTCATGAAAATTGTTTAATGGAACATAAACGCTTGGCCATCCTACGCCACTTAAAATGTCTGAAAGCAGATATTGCTTTGCTACAAGAGTCACACCTATCTGAAATAGACTTTGCCCGCATGCGCAAGCTGTGGGTAGGTCAAGTGTATGGTTCCCCAGCAGTCAAGGGAAATGCAGGAGTTCTCCTGCTGATCCACAAAAACCTCCCCTACTAATTAATCTTGACACACATGGACACTGAGGGGCGCATGCTCACGGCCCTACTGAAAATGTCCAATCACGATTGGGCACTCATAAATGTTTATGCCCCTAACACCCCCTCTAGACACTTCTTCCAAGACTTTGCGTCCCACATAGCACCACATATCCACCTTCCACTACTAGTAGCCGGTGATTTTAACTCGGTGATGGATCCTCAGGAAGACAGGTCATACAACCACAGGGCAAGTCACCAGCCCCCCCACCTCTCTGCCACGCTTTACAGAATCTCTCCAACTAACAAACTTATGGAGGCTGGCAAATCCAGGAGGTAGGGAGTACACCTTTTTCTCCCCCCCACATAACTCAATGTCAAGAATCGACTACGCCTCACTGAATTCACCCCACCTCAAGCATGCATCTGAGCCTCACATCCATGACATGGCTATATCAGACCATCTGTCAACCTTTCAGGCTTAGTTCAACAAAACACTGTAAAGACATGGCGTTTCCCCAGCTACCTAGCAAAAGACGAAAAACTAGGCCAAATCATAGCCAACACTTGTGAAGAGTTCTCTGCCACAAATAAAACCCACTGCAACAACCCCAATCTGTTTTGGGAGACAGGGAAAGCTGTTTTACAAGGTAGAATCATCTTATGCAGCAGGCTATAAAAAGTAGGTATGAAAAGAATATCTTGAATCCAGAAACGCACTGAGATCAACCCAAGCCATGTTAGCCTTACTAAAGAAAATAGAGACGCCTGGAAAAAAGCTCTTTGATCACTGGGCTGAGACACAAGAATGCTTACACAAATCAGAACAAGATTTAAAATACCACAAATATGGAAATAAACCGGGCAAACTACTAGCTAGTCTATGTAAAGGCCCACACACCTCCACACACATAGCCGCCCTGCAAGACAAAACTGGTAAACTAGCTACCACCCCCAAGGACATCAACTATATTTTAGAACAATATTACTCCACACTATATGGCCCCGACTCTATAGACAAAAAAACGGAAACCTTCTTTCTTAGAGAAGATTTCCTTACCACAGCTAGATAAAGAGATACTTAACCAACTCAACTCTCAGCAAAAGTATCAACTCACTTTCCCCAGGTAAAGCACCAGGCCCAGATGGCTATACATTGGAATTTTATAAACTAACCCAAAAAATATTGCTCCTTACAGTATATCAAAACATTCTAGAAGGGAATAAGTACCTCCCATCAGGTTTTCAAGCCCACATCAAACTTATACCTAAGAAAGGTAAAAACCCAAGTGATCCAGGCTCATATCACCCAATATCCCTATTAAATCTAGACTCCAAACTCCTCACTAAAAAATTGCCAACAGACTGGTGCTTATTATGCCCTCCCTCATCCACCCCGCTCAAGCAGGATTCACCAGGGAAGATCCGCCACATTGAACATTCGGAAGGTCCTGATGGTGCTGGAGAAGGCCAGGAGTAGTTCTACTGATGAATATGCCATTGTTACCCTCGATGCTGAGAAGGCATTTGATAATGTCAGTTTCAAGTGGTTGGAGCTGGTCCTATCAAAATATGGCTTCTCGGGCCACATGAAACACCTTATTCAGGAGATGTACTAGGCTCCCACAGCAACTGTAGTCGCAGCCAGCCTTCTATCCAACTCCATCTGCCTTCACAAAAGCACCAGGCAGGGTTGTCCCCTTTGCCCCCTTTTATTTAACCCCGCCATGGAGCCTCTCTCCTGTTTTCTAACCTTCCACTCAAATCTACATGGCGCTAATATTTGGAACCCAAGAACTACGCTCAGCGTTATTTCTCCATTCTCCATCACCACAACTCACATTACCTAACTGGGAATCAAAATCAGTAAAACCCCATCCTCCATTTATCATCTCAAATTTCCCTGCACTACACAAATTAGACTCCTGGTCGTCTCTCCCTCTATCATTATTTGGGCATTGCCATCTGTTTAATATGGTTAGTTTTCCAAAATTACTCTACCCCCTTCAAACAATCCCGCTGTTATTAAAACACTGATACACAAAAGCTACACAAGACCATATCCCGCTTCATTTGAAAGGGACGTAAACCCTGCATATCCCTGCAGAAACTTTTCCACCCAAACACTCTGGTGGTGTAAACCTTCCCAACATTAGACTATTCAACATCTCATGCTTCTTGAGAGTGGGGTTAGATTGGACGACAAACTCCTCTAGATACTCCAATCTCAACTTAGAGTCTCAAATGTTATAACCTTACCACCTGTCTACATTGCTGCACTGTGGAAACAAATATATCCCCACCAACCTGAAACAAAATCTCCTCATTAGGGACACAGTGGGGGCATGGAGAGAAACCTGTAAAATCCTGGGAATTTCTCCTTTCGTATCCAAACACTTTCAAATTTGTGGACACCCGCAGTTTCCCCAGGCGCAGCAACTTCAAATCTTATCCACCTGGGCCTCACAAGGTCTCTCTAACTTTGCACAACTTTTTGATGTAACAACCGGCATGCCAAATTCGGTTGAACACACGTGTCACACCTTCAACCTGCCCTCCCACCATGGACTGTTCATCCTCCAGGCTACCAGGTTCATAGCCAACATATGCCCTTAAAAGAATCTTCATTTCAAGCCATCTTTGATAGATGCCCTCATCAAACAAAACTGCCAAAAAATCTCTGAAATTTACAAACCTCTACTCTTGCGCTCAAAGACAATGGCAAAACAGTCCCCAGTTAAAGCCTGAAATACAGATCTACAATCACCAGAAAGAAGCCTTTGATAACATCCTCTCAGACTATAACACCACTTGTGCATATGTATCAAATGAATTTTGGCGTGAGCAGCAATTCAAAATTGTCCACCGAGCATATATCCCATACATACGCTCTAAAGAAGTGTCTGATGGATCCTTCGGCCCACTTTGCAAACTCAACAAACCCTCACTGCCCCATGTCATGCCCCTAAATTTCACGCTATTGGAACAAAGTTGAACACTTTGTAGCTAACACAACTGGCCTAATACACCATGGAAACGTTAGTATTCTACTCTTTGGAGCTATTGACCCTCTAATCCAGAAAATACCCAAACCGCAATCAAAAATTCTGTTGTACAACAGAGCATGGCTTTCCACATGCTACATGGCGGCCAGAAGAGCCATCCTAAAATTTTGGACATCTTCCTCTCCCCTACAGTAAATGATGTCAAATCTAACTTGGATAACCTAATAAAACTAGAAGAGCTTGACTTATCCCCTCTAGATCAGTCCAAGTTGAGGAAATACCAGAGGAAATGGGTACCATATTTTACAAGTCGTCATTCTCACACAACCAACAACCGAGCTGGAGCCAGGATAAAAGATAATATGTGGACAGATGAAAAATCTATATGGCCAGTAAGATAAACATACTTGGACAATAACTACCCCCCACCACGCACCTACAGGCTATGATGACTAATCCCAATGGACTGGGTGATTGATTTCAACCATATTTGACCCACAGGTCTCAAAAGTGAGGTTTTGACCACCTTTTCTCCTCCTCTCCCCCCCCCCCTCATCCCCACGGGAGGTCAGCACTCTACCATTACCATTTACCCAAATGCATACAGATCCTTTATTATTGCAGTGCTGTACGACCCAATACATTGTACACCTTCTACATGTGTTTATTCTGTTCTGTAGATGTATACAACAAATGCCTAATAAATCGTATTTAAAAAAAAAAAGTGCATCAATAAAAAAGAAAAAAATCCTTTAACTATAGTGCACCATTAAGTGCCCTTAATGTAAAGTCAAAAGAAAAAACAACAAACAAATAGCTGTACCATCCAGTGAAGTCACCTATGTTATTTAAAGGTTATACAAGTGGCATAGCAAAGGGTGAAACATATAACCAAAGCTCTCCCGCTCCCCTACTCCCCACTGTGAGACTAGCTAAAAGGTCCCTAAACCCTCACTACACTCTCATGCCTACTCCCCTAGCGGAGGTAGAGGAAATGTCCCAGGGAGCTGAGAACTACCCTCACTGCTCTCCCAATGCTACCCACCCCAGAAAGGTCCCCCAACTGGATTGCATGATACACTGACTCCCAGTCCTCACCTTATAACCTTGATGGGCATATGGGGACTAGGGAGTCAATGCACACATGCTAAACAACTCATCTAAACACCAAGTGAGACTGCTCCGCTGGTCTCGTTACAGATCTCCAGTACACTCAATGATCTGATCTCAAACCCTGCTGGGTGGACCCAACACCATGTCCCCAACACTCCGAGATCCTGAATCGGGGGGATCCCAATCACTGCCACACCAGCAGGAAAATGGATGTGCAGGTGAAAGTGTGGAATCCCACAATCCCATACAGTCAATACTCTCAATGGTGATAAGTAGCAGTATATACAAGCAGTGCAAATAAATGAAACCTGATGGATGACAGAGGTAAATCAGGATATTGATGCATGAGTTCCAGAGGGATAGGAATAACCGTGGGTAGAAGAAAAGGATATATTCCTTTCCTAACAAATTCACACAGTCTCCTTCTGTAGTCAGTAAGCATTTACTCACAGCTCCTGTGGTTGTGGTGATGATTCCAATTAAGGGCAGCCGTGGATTTCACTGATTTCCTCACAGCTCATAGCATACATGGAGAGATTGCCGCCGATCCATCCAATTGAATAAACCCATCAATATGCAAATGGGATCTGATCCTATTTCCATATTGATGGGTTTATTCATTCAGATGGGATCGGAGGCAATCTCTCAGTGCATATCTTACTAGTACCCCCCTGATTTCATAGAAAGCCCTATATATTATATATAGATTAGTGGGATTCCCATTAGAGTGTTTTTGTTCGTGGGTCCCCTTAATGTGTCTGTAAAGTGGTGCATATGTAGCATATACAGTATATAATATGCTACAGTAAAAATTATATTTCTAAAGAAAAACACAAGTCAAATCCAATTTAAAATGACTCGTGCTTATAATTGCCAGCACCCGGCTATTGAAAAAATAAAGAAAAGAACATGTGGGGTCCCCCCAGTCCATACCAGGCCCTTTGGGTCTGGTATGGATTCAGAGGGGAACCCCACACCAAAATGAAAAAGAAAATGGCGTGGGGTCCCCCCCGAAATCCATGCCAGACCCTTATCTGGGCTTGCAGCCTGGCAGGTCAGAAAAGGTGGGCAATTGAGCGCCCCCCTCCTGAACCATACCAGGTCATATGCCCTTAACATGGGGGCTGGGTTCTTTAGGGCCCGCCCCAAAGCATCTTGTCCCCATGTTGATGGGGACAAGGGCCTCATCCCCACAACCCTGGCCGGTGGTTGTGAGGGTCTGAAGGAGGAGGGCTTATCAGAATTTGGAAGCCCCATTTAATAAAGGGGCCCCCAGATCCCAGTCCCTCCTATGTGAATGAGTATCAGGTATATTTTGTCCCGCCGAACACCCTGCAATGCACTGAGCACTGCGCAGTGCATTCTGTGCCCTGATTGGGTAAAGCTTTGCCCAATCAGGGTGCTGTAAAATCTGATTGTTAAGTAGAGGGCTGGGAAGCCGGCCGAAATGTCCTTAACAACCGATGAGCCATCAGCTGTCAATGGGCTTCCCCGCTGACAGCTGAATAAAAAAAAAAAACTAAAAAACATTTGCCTGTAAAAATAGTAAAAAAAATGGCATGGGGGTCCCCCTTTTTCTCTGTTTGGGAATTTTGGTGCAAACCAAACAGAGGGTGTTCAGTTCATCTCTAGTAGGGAATAAGGAATGGAGTTTCACAGGGATATAATACCAGCATGTTAAGAGTTAATGAGTCAACTGCAGAATTTTGTTCTGGAGAGAATAGACTGCAAATCAGGTTCCCAATGGGAAAGATAGTGGTCGAGGCAGAGAGCATATACATTGGGTAAGTTGAGCGTATCTCCATTGGTCCATAAAGGTTGGTATCGTAGAACCAAGAATGGACTAAAGTGGTTTCATGCTTTTATCCTGAAGGACATGATGCAATAGTCGAAGACCATCAGAATATCAGGATAGAAAACCATGATCCCTGGACCCAGGTGGAAAAAAGTAGTGATTCAGTAAAGGCATTAAAGGTCAGTTGTTAGTCCATTAAAAATGTTTATGGAGCATATCTCATATTGCCAGGGTATAAGTAGTTAAGGGCGAAGTAGAATGGGCCAAACCCTGGAGGATCTTGGGATTCATGAGACAACAGAAAGGTCTGCAACCCTTCATGTAGATTACAAGTGCATCCAAAGCTTGGATTTCCCAGCATACTACCAGTCTGATATTCTACTCAGGGCTATTGCATGGTTTTACATTTTATATTTCAATCTTTTTATTGAATTTAACAAGCGAAAAACAGTAGGTACGTGAAATATCATACCTATGGTACAGTATATTAGGTAAACATTGGAAAAGAAGAAGAAATATAAGGTCAGAGGACCGCATGTGCCTCTGGTACATGCATTTCAAAAGTAAATAGTAGAAATAACAAGTTGTTGTAGTACAATTAGTGTGAGCACCTCTTCTTCTGCCGCTCCACCCTTTTGTGTTTAACAACACTTGTTTGTTTATGTGGAGGAGTCCATCACCCCATTCCCCACCCACCCCACTGGGAACAAACTGTGGTTTGGGGTGAGGCGAGGACTCCCACGCCTGTACATATATGTCTCATCTCTTCTACATATACTATAGAACAATAATTTTTAGTGCACCTTAGAGTGTAATATCTTGTGTTCAAGGTAATTTAGTATATGCTTTAATCAGGGTGGGGGAAACAACAAAAATAGGAAGTGATCCATCAATATAGAACTTTCAATGTGTGTAATTGGTGTACCAGCTTATCCAGGGGTTCCAGTCATCATTTGTTTTTACAAATCTACCTTGCAACCTCGCAAAACATATTTCATATGTGCAGTGTGTTTGAGTTAGATGAATTATATCTTCGATAGAGGGTGTTGTGTTTGTTTTCCATCATCTTGCAATGGATAGTCTGGTGGCTAGTAGGATGGGTGTCATCACCAACCTCAGATCTCTGGGGACATTTTCAATGCTTCAGGATCGCCAGTTCTGGCGATAAGGGAACTGGAATTCCTATAACTTTAGATATTAGTGAGAATACCCTAGGCTTTTTGCCATTGTTCTGTTGAGAAAGTCAAATCAAGGTCTTTCTCCCATGCTATCAGGGGTTGGGAATTAGTAAATATTATCTTGTTGTTGAGAGTTGCATAGATTATTGATATGCCTCCCTTCGGAGCAGTGCCAGGTTTCAAGAACCAAGCTAATTTAGTTGGTATGCTGCATCTAAGGTTGGGGTATCCATGTAAGACAGATGCCATATGGAGGTAGGTGAACTGCTCTGTTTATGGGAGAGCAAATTGCGTGCATAGTGTCAAGAATGGCTTGATTATATTATTATGGGTTAAATCTGAGATACTTTTGATCCCTTTTTGTAGCCCAGAAGCTATTGATAAATCTGGGGTCAATATCTGTAATATTGTCAGAGGTATTGGGGTATCAGTCATGGAGTCAGACCTCATAGGAGAAGTAGTTAGTTCTGCCCAAGCATTTAAAGTGGCCCAAACAGTTGGGGGAATTGTGTTGGATAGCTGTGGTATGTGTTGTTGTGCATGTAGTACGGTTTCCAGATCCCCGTCTGGTAACATCAATGATTCTAGATCTAGCCATGAGGGTGGACTTAAGTGGTTAAACCACTGTTTGCTTTGGGCTAAATTTGCTGCTAGATAATAATCATAGATTTGTACATGTCCTAGTCCTGCTGCTTTAGTCTTAATCAATTTTCTGCATGCACACCTAGCCTTTCTGCCCTGCCACAAGTATGTGCATTTTAAATGCCGCGAGGCACCCTGTCCAGGATAGCTCATGTTGTGCCAACTTGGAGAGTCCCTCTTTGAGTTTTCCTCTCCAAGGAGAATAATTAGAGGAGTAGAGAGAATCTGGACATCTGGTGAGTGTGATACCCAGATAGGGAATGCTGTCATCTCTCCAGGAAAACGGATAAGTAGCCTTTAATTTTTCCCTGGTTAAGTTATCTAGCCCTAAGTCTAGAATTTGCGATTTCAATTCATTCACCATATAGTATGAAATGCGAATGAAGAGACTGAGGGATTGCTACACCGCCTCTAGTGACTTCTCTGTATTAGAAATCATAGGAATGATATCGTCTGCAAATAAGCTTAATACATTACTTTGTTGATTTAGTGATATTCCTCTAATGTTGGGTTGTTGTCTAATGTGGGAGGCCAGAGGTTCCATGAGGAGGTTGAAGTTTTCTAGCTAATAATTTCCCCGCTTTATTACCTGATGAGTAATAAAGTGATTTCACTCTTTGGTTGGACCATTCAAAAGAATCCAAAAGAAGCTCTCTAAGACTAAGCCTGAGTGATGACAATTTGGTGCTGATTTGGGGGGAGGGTTTCTGCTTATTTAATTGTTCTACAGCAGAAATTTCTGATGAGATTTTCAAGCTGCTACTGTCTCCTCCTTCTGTCCTGTGCCCCTAACTGGATAGATACCCCTCTCACAAATGCCTTGTGGGCATTACATAGTGTGTATGGACTGTCCACGGAACCCATATTAAGTGCCAACAATTCAGACAGTTTGTTTTCTATTAGTTTCCTTGTCTGTAGGGACTGGATGATTTTCCCATTAGCTCTCCATACAAGCGAGGAATTGGAAGGGCATTGGTCGTTGACAGACAATGACATGGGGGCATGGTCCGATCATGAAATCGTATTAATGGAGGATTTTGAGGTTTTTTGTAGGAGCCATTTGTCCGCCAGAAAGTAGTCTATCCTTGTGTAGGAACAATGGCTAGCTGAAAAAAAGAATGATCTCTTTCCTCTGCGTGGTGGCACCTCCACATGTTGAATAGGTCGTTGTCTAGAAGGGTTTTCGCCAATGTTGGTACATATCTAGTGGGCGTAGAGGTTGAGTCCAGATGTGGGTTTGCTAAGCCGTTGAGGTCGCCACAAATTAGCAGGGAACCTCTTTGTACCCATTTGACTTTCTTTAGTAAGGAGTTCATTAATCTTATCTGATGTTTATTGGGGGCGTACGCATTTACCAGGGTAAAAGTTGTGGAATTTATGTTGCATATCAAAATGATAAATCGTCCTGCTGGGTCTAAGATCTGTTCATGTAGCTGGAATGCAAACAGTCTTTTATTGCTACCATCACTCTGCTTTTTTTAGCTGGAATGCTTGCTTTGAAGATGTGTGGGAACTCTTTATGTGTGCATGGGGGAGGTTGATGCAAGTGAAAGTGTTTTTCCTGCACACATAAGACATCACATTTGTGTAGTTTTGCTTCCTTCCATAATGAGGCTCTCTTTGCGGGATGGTTTAGTCCCCTGGCATTTATTGATAAGAAGTTGATGCTCATAATTGCCTGTTTTATTAAAGTAACTCTCAGCCGAGTATTCAGGTGTCATCTTGTAGATTATTCTTTCCTTGTTGTCTGTCCTTCTCCTGCTGTGCCCTGCTTCTTTGGGGGCTATTCTCTGGGGATTAGGTTGGAATAATATCCCATGTCTTGAGTAGCTGTAAGCCTTTGTCTAGGGACTTGATAGTGTAGGAGTTGCCTTTCCACTGTACTAGAAGTTAGGTAGGGAATTTCCATTGATAAGGGATGTTGCTATTTCGCAGCATTTTGGTGATTGTGTTGAGATTCTTTCTGACTTGCAATGTATGTTGGGAGAGATCGATGAATAATTGTATGTTGCCATACGGTTCAGGGAGGTGATTCATTTTACAGGATGCCTGCATAATTTGTTCTTTTACATGGAAAAAATGGGGCCTGAGCAACACATTCCTGGGTATGTGGGCTAGAATGAAGGATGGTTTTGGTAACTAGTGAATATGGTCAATGATGGTGTCAGTCTCTGTGAGATTTGGCAAGATGGTAGAAAATAGTGATTTAGCATAGGCTTTGAGTTCTATTGTGCTAACTGATTCCGGTATCCCCCTTATTTTAATATTCTGTCTTCTGGATCTATCTTCTAAGTCAGCCAACTTAGTTTTGACCCATTGGTAGTTGGAATCATTTTCATCATGAGCATCAATCAAATCGTTGATTGTGTTTGCAAATTCTCCCATTTTTGTCTCTACATGTGTTACTCTAGAGACCACTGCTGTCAATTCAGTGTTGCTCAAGGCCATCATGTCTGAATGGAGTGTGCTTCTCAAAGATATCAACATATCTTTTAGTGTAGTATCCAGCACTGGCTGGTTGTTAGTGGGGAAAGTGTTAATGGAGTCAGGCAGCTCTCTGGTGTCGTCCTATGAGTCATGGTTGGAGCTTACCTCGTGTTGAAGTTGTGTTTGCTCTCCCATTCAGAACTTGGACTTCTCAGGACTTCCAGACATGGGGCTAGTCGGGTGTGGAGCTTCCCTGTGTTGTGAGGTATGGTTGCCTCTGTTTCCCCCAGTATTCTGGGGAAGGCCACAAGGAGGCATGGAGAAGGGAGCCGGCGCCATATTGGAAATAGTGCTGCTGCGGCTGTGAAAAATAGGCCATGAGCTTTTTCGGCTTGTATGCCATATTTCTTTTGCGGGACATGGCACTGGCTGTGTCTAC
>BLSH010542049.1:79973-90363 GCA_018402905.1 Glandirana rugosa
GTTGGAAGATGTGTAAGCCACCCTCACGTTTCTCACACGGGAAGACCCTCTTTCAGATACTTGTCTGGTTGTTCTAGTGGAGTGTTTTGAATTGGGATTTTGGACTTGTTAAGAATGAGGTAGAGGTTAGCGGCGTTAGACAGTTTATGGCATTTAGGGAGTGGTACTTGTACTAATTACGTCGGTTTGAGACGTAGGGGTCTGTTCTTTGCACTCCCACCGAATGTGTAGAAGGTTGCCTTGTTCTTGATTACATCGCCAGCACCGATCAGATGTGTTAGGATTGTACTTTTTAAGGATATATGGTGTTCGGTACCAGCGTGTAAGGAGTTTGAAGTTGTTTTCTTGTATTGTTACATTTATTGATCCCTTGTGGGTGTGCTCATAGATTTGTGTCCATTGTTCTTCTGTTATGTTCAGCTCGAGGTCTCTATTCCATGCCACACAAAATTTGCTTGTGTTGTTTCGTGTATTTGCCCAGAGTAGGGAGTATATAACAGATATTGTGTGTTGCGTGGGTCGCTTGGTAGCACAATCTCAAGAGGCGAGATTGGTCATGAAAGATCGCAAGATTTTTGGGCATTATGTACAAAATGTCTCATTTGAAAATATTTCCAGAGGTTAATTGACGTTTCAGGCCATTGTCGTTTTAATGTGTCTAGGGGTAAAATATTTCCATTAGAGGTTACGTGTAGGATTCAAATATCGGAACCATTGGGCAAATTTCTGAGGAAGTGTTTGTCTAAACCTGGGGGAAATTCCGGGTTGTTGAGAAATGGGGTCATGGGGCCTGGAGTGCATGATATGCCCGTTGCTTTAGCGGATCTTTTAAGACAGTCTAGTGTAGGACCTATGAGCGTATGTTCTTTGAGGGTGGCAGGAATGTATTTTGTATGAATCCAAGGTGCAGCGTGCCGGGGAGTATTGGAGACTGCTTTTTCTAGTGTAACCCAGTCTTTGATTTTGCCATGTACATTCCAGTTAACTATTCATTGCAGTTGACAAGCCCAGTAGAAGAGTTTTAAGTCTGGGACACCTAGGCCACCCTTGGTTTTGGGGACGGTGAGTTGCCAATGGTTAATTTTCAGTCTTTTTGTGTGCCAAAGGAATTGGAAACATATTTTTTTGAGGTTTTGGAAGAACGAAGGGGGTTTGGTAGATGTATAAAATGCTTGGGAGTATGTTCATTTTTAATAATGGCCGCTCTTCCAAACCACGAGAAGTGGGGTTTGCTCCATCTTTTATGATCTTCTTTGATGTTGTGAAGGATAGGGAGGTAGTTTTTTGAAGAGGCTGGAGGTTTGATTCATTAGGTAGATGCCTAGATACTTAATGGCGGAGGTTTGCCAAGTAAAGGGGAAGTTGTTCTTACATGCTTTCAATTGATTCGGGGGGAGGGATATGTTGAGGGCTTCCAATTTTGAAATGTTTATTTTTAGGTTGGAAATGTAGCGGAATGTGGTGAAATCATTTAGGATATTTGGAATTGAAGTTAAGGGGTTTGTTAGAAACATGAGGATATCGTCCGCGAATGCGGCTAGTTTGTATTCTTTTTTGGCAATATAGATTCCTTTTATGGAATTGTTGGCTCTGATTCATATAAATCCCTTCCTTAAGGGTTGGAAAGATACCGACTACTGGTTGGAGACCTGCTCCTCAGTAAGTTTCTGTCGGGGTGGTATAGTCACGGTGGTGTCGGCAACTTTGTGGGTGTAGAGGCTGAACAGAAGACGGCAGAGTAGAGCTCAAACTTTCCATTTAGTTGTAATAGAATAAGAGGTGTTATATGCAGTTTGCATCATCACAGTCCATCTCAGTTTATGATGTTATGTTTCGTAATAAGAACTGATGGGGGCAGCAGGTTTGTATAGGAGTAATATTTGAAGAGGGTCTGGGCCCTGTGAAAGAAAGTGTGGTGTGATAGAGTTGTATGGTGGACTTTTGGGGGGTGAGAGGATGTATCAATTCACCATATATTGTTTAGTATGTGATCCCTATAATGTGTTGACCACCCCAATGGTATAACAGAACAACTCAATGTATGTAAGATAACTTGAATAAACAATAACACTTTTGCATTTTCCCAGGTTGAAACATGTCACACAATAATTGAACGAGAACCTGCGGATAAAGTACAACCTTGCCGGCTTATATCAAAGAGTAGTATGGTTTTTGTGTTGGGATAGTGATAGAGGGCGGCGTTAGAGGATCAAGATCAGATTGAAGTTTGTGAAACATATTGAAGCACGTTTTATACAGACGTGTACGTGAGGAGCCTGTGTGAATTTAATGAGGGAGGTTATGTGTTGGATGGTGTGTAATAGGGTGTGGAAGGTTTAGTGAGTGTAATGACGAAGCCGGCAAGAGACTTGGTCCACTTCTAGATATATAAATTGTTAACAGTAAATTTATTTTTGTGACTAAAACTCTAGGAAGCTATCTCTCCTGATAGTTACTATGTTAAAGATGAGAGCCTAGAGCTGCATTGGAGACCTGGGATCTGTCAATGCCTAAGTGCCCACATTCATCATTGCATAGCCTTGTCTTTTAGATCGTAGATAAGTTCACTCCTCCTGGGAATAATTAAGATGGGTGTGGGCGCTCTTTATACTGAAGTCCAGAGTCTTTTAACTAAAGCAATACATCTAGGCACTTAAGGTGCTAATAATCGATTATGCAAGTACAGGGTGGGCCATTTATATGGATACACCTTAATAAAATGGGAATGGTTGGTGATATACTAATGTGCCACAAACAGGAAGTTAATATGTGAGGGGGGAAACTTTTCAAGATGGGTGGTGACCATGGCGGCCATTTTGAAGTCGGCCATTTTGAATCCAACTTTTGTTTTTTCAATAGGAAGAGGGTCATGTGACACAAACTTATTGGGAATTTCACAAGAAAAACAATGGTGTGCTTGGTTTTAACGTAACTTTATTCTTTCATGAGTTATTTACAAGTTTCTGACCACTTATAAAATGTGTTCAATGTGCTGCCCATTGTGTTGGATTGTCAATGCAACCCTGTTCTCCCACTCTTCACACACTGATAGCAACACCACAGGAGAAATGCTAGCACAGGCTTCCAGTATCCGTAGTTTCAGGTGCTGCACATCTCGTATCTTCACAGCATAGACAATTGCCTTCAGATGACCCCAAAGATAAAAGTCTAAGGGGGTCAGATCGGGAGACCTTGGGGGCCATTCAACTGGCCCACGATGACCAATCCACTTTCCAGGAAACTGTTCATCTAGGAATGCTCGGACCTGACACCCATAATGTGGTGGTGCACCATCTTGCTGGAACTATGATGTCGGTGATAGGGAATTGCTGGCCATCAAATCGGCTTTGGAGAAATGGCAGTACCTCCTGGAAGGAGCAGCTCACCTGGTATTGGTTTTTACTGACCATAAAAACCATAAAAAAAACAAAATGGCCGACTTCAAAATGGCCGCCATGATCACCAGCCATCTTGAAAAGTTTCCCCCCTCACATATACTAATGTGCCACAAACAGGAAGTTAATATCACCAACCATTCCCATTTTATTAAGGTGTATCCATATAAATGGCCCACCCTGTAGATAATAACAAATACAGTATTTGTGTACAATAGACCCTTCTCAGAAATTATGATATTTTAAAAGATTTAATTAGAAAGGTTTCATCCCTAAATCGCCACAAGGGGGAGGTAAAGGACCAATTAACTTTGATATCTTTTTTAGATTTAGATTTTCTGAGAAGGGTCTGTCTGTGCAGGTAAACAAGACGTAATTATTATGTTAAACTTTTAACTTTGGGAAAGAGGAGATAGCTGAAGGTAGACATCACATGAATATGCCGTCAGGAATAGCGAAGAGTTTACTGACAAAGCAAAAGAAGAACTTCTGTGCTGTTGTGTTTTTCTACAGGCATAGAAGTTTAGTGCAATGTCTGGAGATAGTTATATCCGGTACGCCTGGTATGTCGTAATCTATTAATTTAGATCAGGTAAAGCCGGAGAAAAAGAGAATACTGCGCCATATTTAAGTTTGAGTAGGGCAGTCAATTTTAGTGAAGGTGAATAAGGACCGTAAAATAAATTTAGTCTCACATTATGAGAGTAGTGTGTATACTCACAGTCTTCAGTGTGGAAGCTGAGAATACCCTTGGAGTTGAACTTCTTATGGTGAGTCTGGGTGGACCACTTGGAGTTTTCTAGAAGATGTCTCAGTCTTTCCTGGGTTTGCGGTGTGCTGGTGAAGAAGGGAGGCTCCCCTCCCCTGGAGAACGTCTGTTTGCTGGAGGGGGAGAGAATCTGGAGGATAGTCTGCATAGCTTCTGTGTTGAAGGTTCGCCAAGATGTTGCATTTCCATTGGTTCCTCTGCTTGGTGGCTGCTTGGGCGAAGGTCGGCGTACCAGTCAGGAAGGTCTACCAATGGAATGTGTAATTTTTCGCAGAAGAAAGGTAGATCTTCAGGTACTTTTAGGAGTGTTGGTCGATTCGGGGGACCAGCGGAGAGGCAGAATGGGTATTTCCACCTGTATGGAATGTTGTTTTCCCTTAGGAGGTCTAGGAGGGGGCGTAAGCCTTTGCGTTGTTGAAGTGTTATTTGTGATAGGTCTTTGAAGTTTGATTTTGTGGCCTTGGTAGATAATGCATCTTCTCACTCTAACCCTGTAGAGGATTTCCTCTTTTAGTTGAAAATTTACTTTGTTACAAATAACATCTCTGGGGGGGTCATTCTCTCTACCTCTGGGTCGTAGTGCCCTGTGAAATCTTTCGAGTTCAATCGGCGTTTCAGGGGGTCTGCCTAGCATATCATTAAAGATGGCTAGCAGAGTGGCCTGCAGATTGTCTGGTTCATAGGATTCAGGCAGGTTTCTGACTATGATGTTGTGTCTGCATCCTCTGTTTTCTACATCTCCCAGATGGCGCCTCATATCTCTTAGTTGCAGAGCGTGTGAGTCTAGGGTGCATTTTGAAGTGTGCAGTTCTGTGTCATGATGCGTGGTGATGTCTTCAAGATCCTCTACTCTGTTCAGCATTTTTTGGAAGTCGTATCTGAGGTCTGCGATAGCTACCATTAGGGCATTTTTGATATCAGCTGCTACTGTATGTAAGTCGTTCAGGTTCAAGGCGTGTTGTACCTGTTTCCTGATTATTGGCGGTGTTCTTGCTGTGTGTGTCACTTTTTCCAGCTCCACCTGAGGACTGTTGTTCCGCCATGGTGTCCTGCGAACGAGACCTGAAAATCTCAGCGATTTGTTTTTGTGGCTCTGGCGGTGATTTCCTGGGAGCTCGGGAGCGAGCAGGGGAATGTTCACTTTTAGATTTACCCATTCCTTGAGGCATATCAGCCCCTTTGTGCTATAAGATGGACCGTAATGTGCAGTCTGTATAGGCTTAAGCGGCCATATTCATTAGTTCCTGGACCACTATTTTGATTTATTTAGTGCAGTTGAGCTGTGGTATGACCTCTTGCGCCTCGGGATTCCTATTTCTAGGTGTTCCCCAGTGCCTAGGGTGCAAGGTATGGTGCTTTGTGTTAATTTCCGACTAGGCTGCAATTGAAGCCGTGGCCTAAATTAGCTGATGTGACCCAGATCGGGTGCACCGGCGTATCGCAAAGCGGGCCGATCTTCCAGTGGGGGGTAATGGGGGGTGGATGGTGAGCAACCCCACGTTTTGGGGGTGAATAGTTTTTATGGATGTGCCATAGGGAGCCGGAGAATGCCAGCCTAGTGCTCATGTGGAGGCCGCACTGGCGGCTTGGATTGCTGGAGCTAGGGGGCACCTTTTAGCTGGATTTTTCATCAGTGATGATGCTGGGGTGTTGGAGTATCACCACGGTGGTGAAGTGGCTCACCTGTCCTCTGTTGCACGAGATGGTCCAGGATGGGGTGAAGGAGAGATGGAGCTCTAGGAAGAAGCGTCTTCCATGCTTCACAGTCAGGCCACGCCCCTTGTGGACAGTTATGTGTGTTCATCAATTTAAGGGAGGGCGGCAAGTATATCCCCAAGTATTGTATGGTACCAGTGCTCCAAGAGAATTCATATTTTATCTTTAAGGATATTAAGCAAGAGAAGTGGGGTATTGATGGGTAAAGCTATGCACTTAGATGGGTTTACTCCTAGGCCTGTAAGGTGATGAAAGGTGTCTAAGGTAGTGGGGAGGGAGCTTAAGCAGTCCGTAATAAACAGGAGAACAACATCAGAGCATAAACTTAATTTGAATTCATAGCCATTTTAACATATCCTTTAATAGTAGGGTTAGAAGTAATGGAGTGGGCTAATGGCTCAATTGCCAAAGAAAATATAAGGGGGGAAAGGAGACAATCCTGCCTTGTTCCATGGCCCAGAGCAAGGTACTCAGAGCTGCACCCTGGGAGTTTGATGTGAGTCCGAGGGCAATGGTAAAGTGCCCAAAATCATTTATAAATTCATGTTAAGGCCAAGTTTGGACAAGATGTTGTCCAAATAGGGGCAGAGGACGCTGTCAAAGGCTTTATTAATGCCTAGGCTCAAGAGTAAGAACTTGCTAGATTTAATGTCAGTGTCCTGTATATTATTAGCTGCTAAATGAATATTATCAGTAATCTGTCTATATATCTGATCTGGGGAGATCAGTGATGTGATAACCAACGCCAAACGTTTAGCTAATATATGGCCAAAAATCTTTAAGTCATTGTTAATGACTAAAATGAGGCTTCTGGGGTATGGTCTTTACCTGTTTTTGGGAGTAGGGAAATATTTGCCAACAGCATGTCCTCAGGAAATGGTTCACCTCTCAGGATATGGTTATATAGTTTAGACATTTTGGGACTGATGAAAATGTTTCATAATATGGTATGGAGAAGCAATCGGGGCCAGCGGTTTTGGAGGATTTTAAGGAGAAGATGATAGAGGCTATTTCCTCTTCCGTACAGGGAGCATTAAGAGTCTGAAGCTGCTCATCAGTGAGCTTGGGTAGTGAGAGGACAACTAGCCATGTCTGAGAGGTGGAGCAAGGCGAGGAGGAAGGGCCCGATAGGAGTTTTTGGTAATAAGAGGATAATATCTTTAAGACTTCTTTGGGGTGAGTTGTGAGGTTACCATTACCGTCTTGCAGTTTGTATGAATGTGTTAGTTGGGTAGATTGTTTCAACTTTCCTCGCAAACATAGCCGAAGCTGAATTGCTGTTTAAGAGGAAACAGGCTTTAGACCAGCAAAGAGAATTTTCGGCTTGCTCTGAGAGCAAGGTGTCCAGAGAACTTCTCTTACTATTAATTTGACTCGGCAGTTCCTGGGAAGGGGTGCAACTATGTCTGTGATAAAGTCTTTCAAGATCTAAACTGAGGGAGTGTATTTCTTTTAGTTTTTGAGGTTTCCTGGTCAAAGCAATTTCTACAAGATGACCTCTCATATCAGCCTTATGAGCTGCCCACAAAGTTGCAGGGGAGATCCCTTCTATGTCATTCTGGCTAAAGTATTCAGTAAGGTGATCAGATAATTTGCTAACTATTGTGGGGTCTGTGAGCAAGGAGTCATTAAGGCACCAGGCTCCAATGACATTAGGAAGTCCTATGCAGGAACGTTACAGGATACTATGTGATGGTCAGACCAAAGGCATACATGTATGTTCGCTGAAGTGGAATTTGCTACTAAAACTAGGGAGCAAAAAATGTAATCAATTTGAGAATAACTATCATGGGGTGGGAGTAAAATGTATATTCCCAAGCACCCACATTGTGTGCCCTCCAAGTATCTATTAATTGGTGTGATTTGAGAGAGTATTGAAGAGACTTAGGAAAAGCATTATTTGAGGTTCCTGTACAGCTTCTGTCCATACTCAAATGGGCCACTAGGTTAAAGTCACCTCCTATCATGAGGTGGGGTGAATGGAATCTATCCAGCATATGAAAAAATGTTTTAAAAAAAGGAGGCCTGGGACCCATTCGGAGCATATACTCAGGGCAGGGTGATCATTTTACCTTGAATTGAGCCTTTGACTATTACAAACCAACTGTCAGGATCTTTATAGGTCTGTTGTACGTCAAACATGATTGAGTTTTTGATCAATATAGCTGCCCCTCTCGATCTGGATTCAAAAGTGGTAAAGTAACATTGTTTAAAGGATTTGTTCAAAAAGGATGGGAGGTTATGAGAGAAGAAATGTGTCTCCTGTAACAGGAGTATATCTGTGCTTAGATTTTTATAGGATCTGAAGTCTTTTCTCCACTTATGAGGGGAGTTAAATCCCTTAAGATTATGGGAAATTACCCTGAGAGCCATTTTGAATTAGAAGATTGCAGCAGGAGGATGAAAAGGAATCCAAGATGAGAGGTGCACTTACAGAACATCTTACAATACAAATTGAAACAAACACATTTGGTGTATGAGTGTAGAGTAGGAGAACAACACTATCTAGCAAACATCATAGTTATAATGTACCCTTCTTATAAAAGAACTTTCATTGTGAAGACTGCCCATTCTGGGAGACGCGCAGGGACTGGGCTGCAGCAGTGGGGACAGTGGTGGCGGTGAAAGAAGAAGGAAGAAGAATATGAAGATTGAAGACAAAGAGAGGAAGCAAGAAGACTAAAAGAAGAAGCAGAAGACCCGAAGAAGGACCAGGCTAGGAGAAGATGGAGGAAGAAGAAAAGAGATATTTTACACAATAAAGGAGTTGTCAAAAACTGATTCTTGTTTTTTTCACCACTACACTCCTTTTTTGGTGCATGGGTAGGGGTATAATGTACCCCATAACTATTCACATGTGGGGGGTCAGGATCTGAGGGCCCCTTTATTAAAGGTGCTTTGGGGACAACCTCAAAGCATTCTCCCCATGTTGAGGGCATGTGGCCTGGTATGGTTTGGAGGGGGGGCGCTCACTCGTCCCCACCCCCTCCTGCCATGCCAAGTCTGCGTGCTCAGATAAGGGTCTGGTTTGGATTTTGGGGGGGACCCCACGCCATTTTTTTTAAAAAAATGGTGCAGGGTTCCACTTAAAATCCATACCAGACCTGAAAGGCCTGGTTTGGATTTTGGGGTGGAACCCACATCATTTAAAAAAAAAAAATATTGGCACGAGGTTCCCCTTAAATTCCATACCAGACCTAAAGGGCCTGACTTGGATTTTAGAGGGACCCCACGTCATTTTTTATTTTAATTTTGGCATGGGGTTCCCCTTAAATTCCATACCAGACCTGAAGGGCTTGGTTTGGATTTTTGGGGGGGAACCCCACGTCATTTTCTTTTAAATTTTGGCGCAGGCCTTGCTGTTGTTAATTAGATTAAAAATTGTGATAGAATCCCCCAGTCAAAGAGGTGGCGAAACATTGGGCCTTGGGTGCTGGCAGGGCCAGAACACTGTAACCCCTTGCAGTTACTCTTGTTTGGTGGAGGAACCGGGCCTGATGTTGTAAATTAGTTTACAAATTGTGATGAAATCCCCCAGTCAAACAGGTGGCGAAAAATTGGGCCTTGGGTGCTGGTGGTGCCAGAACACTGTAACCCCTTGCGGTTACTCTTGTTGGATGGAGAAACTGGGCCTGATGTTGTAAATTAGTTTACAAATTGTGACGAAAGCCCCCAGTCAAACAGGTGGTGAAAAATTGGGCCTTGGGTGATGGCAGTGCCAGAACACTGTAACCCCTTGCAGTTACTCTTGTTGGATGGAGGAACTGGGCCTGATGTTGTAAATTAGTTTACAAATTGTGACGAAAGCCCCCAGTCAAACAGGTGGCAAAAAATTGGGCCTTGGGTGCTGGCGGTGCCAGAACACTGTAACCCCTTGCAGTTACTCTTGTTGGACAGAGGAACCGGGCCTGATTTTGTAAATTAGTTTAACCACTGAAGGCCCGAAGCACTTTTTTACACTTGTTGTTTAACCACTTGCCGACCGTCAACTGCAGGTTGACGGCGACAAAGTGGCTCGATATCGCAAACCGGCATCATACAATGGCGGCTGCGAGATCGCGCACTGTGAGCGCGCGCGCGCCGCCGGAGGCGCACCCGCACGCTCACTGTGTTCGGGGGGCCAGGGAGCGGGTGCTGCGGAATTTGATCGCCGCCGGCTACCCGCGATGCCCCCCCCCCGCACTGAAAGATAGGAGGTCCGTGTAAGTAAACACGGACCTCCGTTCTGTGAGAGGGGGAAGGGCTGTGATCACAGCCTTCCTCTACATGGAAGCTGTGATCACTTCCCTTCCCCAGCCAGGGCAGCCCACACACAGTTAGAACACGCCCAGGAAACACAGTTAACCCTTAGAGCACCCCCTGCAGGTTAACCCCTTCACTGCCAATGGCATTTACACAGTAATCAGTGCATTTTTATAGCACTGATCGCTGTATAAATGCCAATGGTCCCAAAAAAGTGTCAAAATGGTCCGACATGTCTGCCCCAATATCGCAGTACTGCAAAAAAATC